>JANBXA010000737.1:7872500-8260000 GCA_030556225.1 Cricetiscus sungorus | reverse complement strand
TACATTTCAATTTTGTTATGTTTTTATACTACACAGCTGTCAATACTGTGTGATATCCTGATATATTTTCTTGTCCATTGTTGCTTTATTGCACTTTTTCCTAATCCTTTTTCTCAGTATTTAGAGATCTTTGTACAAAATAAGACCAAACCCAGACCCATAAATTGAATAAATACATCATAAAAACATGTTATAGTGAAATGTGTTCTGGTATTGAATAGGTCTCTCTGGGTACAATCCTAGAACAGCTTAGCCTGCCCATAGAGTATTACAGTGGTTAGGCAATTTTCCAACTTCACTGGCAATGGACTTGAGATTTTCTATGCATTATTTTGAATATTTTTGCAGGAGTTTGAGATGGTCAAGTTTTCCATGTATTCATGAGCCAAATAACTGTCTTGGATATATATATATACTCTGAATTTTAAGCATTTAAAAATGCAGAAAAATATTGGGAGCCATTGTGGAAATGTAGAAGATGAATTTAAATGTAAGCAGAAAGAATAACCAACTTTCATCAAGTCCAGTAAGGAAAAGGGAAAAAAACAGAAAAAAAGAAAAGAAAAGAAAACAAAAACAAAAACAAAAAAAGGCAGCAACAATAATCTTACTGTGAAGTGACTACAAAATACAAAATTCACCTCAGCCATACCATGCTGTCAACAACAAAGTGTCATTAATTAATCAGTCTTTGGTTTAATGTGGTAAGAACAGTGTGGTATCCCTGGTCTTTCCTCTAGAACTCATAATCAAGACTAATAATTAAAAAGAGCATGAGAGTAAATTCTATCATATAATCTGAAACTCATAATCTCTAATTCTCAGATCTTTATGGATATTGAATACATAAACGATTTGAGAAGTTACTACAGCGTCTCATATCAAGGCAGCAGAACTCAGTATGATATTATAGATTGGATTGTAAAATAGAAGAGAAAAATAAAAGTGAAAAAGACACTTGAAAACATTTTGTAACTCTGAATAAGGTATAGACAGTGTTCAATAATAATGTATTGACATTGTTTTTCTATCAACAAGATCATACCAATCTAAAATATTAAAAGGAGAAATTGCACATCTATGAGTTGCCAGACAGCTGTCTACTCTAACTATGCTGAAACTACTCCAAAGTTAGGATGGTTTTATTAAAAACACTATTTCCAGTGGTATTTGGATTAAGGTTTTGAATATTTCAGGCCTTATAAGTAACAGCCATTTTTTTTCATCAGCTCAGGTCACACACAAAGAAAAAGGGAAAACTAACTGGGTGGGGAAAAGTCAGTTGACATGTGTCATCAAAGAATGTCTTTCTAACAAATATCCACACTGGCTTTCACTCTTTCTTCATTTCTGGCTTTTGTGAGATCATCTAGAAGAAGCATTCTCCAAATCTTC
Organism: Cricetiscus sungorus; assembly: GCA_030556225.1. Lineage (NCBI taxonomy): Eukaryota > Metazoa > Chordata > Mammalia > Rodentia > Cricetidae > Cricetiscus > Cricetiscus sungorus. The sequence continues at coordinate 8,258,605 of JANBXA010000737.1, read as the reverse complement.
AGAGGTAAAATGGTCAGGAATTTCTGACCCCTTCTATTAGCCTTCTATACATCTCTAAATTGCTAGAACGAGTGAAGATGCCAGACCTAGAAATCCAAACCTCAAGGTCTCCAGGACACAGGGCAAACAACAGGGTATCCAAGAGAAGTCCCAGTGAGGGCCCAAGGTTGATTGTACAGCAGAATCCAGAGGCCTCAAACCACACCAAGGACTCATTTCAGTGAAAGCCCAGAAATACCTCTGTGCCGAATAAAGTACTAGGGAAGGTCTCGAGGGCAGGTCGTGGATACAATGGAAATGGGGGATTTGTGAGATCCGAGGTAAAAGGTGAAATCCACAAAGGATGAACAAAAAGTTAAAAAAAAAAAAAAAAAAAAAAGGTGGGGCAAGAAGAAACAAAATACAGACTTCACACCCAAAATGGCTGTCTTTTGTATAATAGTGACAAAGGAATCAACTACAGGCATAGGAGTGGCAGAGAACAGAAATCACTTGATCTAATTCACCTATCAAGTTTTTTGATACTGGACACCTTAATCTTAGTGGTTCTTCATCTATTAATGAGAGTGATAGATATCGCAAAGTATGGTTATTAGGAGCCCCTGTGACATTTGTTAAGCTCTTAATGTATTACTTTAAGTATAAGCAGAGTTTTTTAGCTTTAGCATTTTCTTTTTTATGTCTTTTGATATTATTCATTAATCAGGATCATTTAACACATATGCTCAAGCTAACAAAGCTTATTTGGTCAATGCCATTGTACAAAGGTAAGAGATATCTTATTTCCTTAGCTTTAATATTACATATTAATTTGAAAATCCTTAGTAGGTATTCTGTTATTCTTAAGTGGAACTAAGTATAGATATATACATGGATATTGGAGTCATATTTTATATACACACAAAAGGACTCATTGCCATTTTAAAAAATATATTAATAGTGGTTAAATGACCATGTTTTCTTTTGCAATATCTTAGTGAACAGTTTTAAAATCCAAGGAATTACACCAAATATGGATCTTAGAATTTGAAAGGATCTAGAAAATAAAAAATCTTTATTAAATAATAGTAATAACATGATAAAGATATCTACCTTTGTGCTTTCAGACTTAACTCTATGGTAAACAACATAATAATTAAGTCTCTTATTATATCTCATTTGATTTTATTTAATTCCTACAATACCCTCCATGACCATCATTCTCATTGTGGGAGAGTTCAAGTTTCACAGAATTGAGTACTTAGATGAATGTCAAGTGACTGTCCACATCTAATATGCATACTTTAATACCATGGTTTCCTTACTATTTTACTTTCCCAATGAGGAATTCTCTACAACACATTTCAACAACCTTCCACTCACCTGTACCATCCTGAAAAGTTGTAAAACCCCACCTTTTAAAGGGGTTAAGTCTGTTCTATAAGCTGAGCATATTTTTATGAGGTTTCTAACGCTGATTTTAATTTACTTTTAGTGGAGATTGTTAAGTATACTGTCTGTATTCATGAAACATTTTAATGTTTACTCAAGAGCCATATTAAAAAAAGGGGGTTCCAAAGTTATAGAAAAGACCATACCTGTATCTCCTTGTGACTGATGGCCATAGTGTTTTATTCATTAAGCACTAAGAGAAACATATACACAGAAGACCATTCCCCATCACATAAATATGGAGTAAACATTGGATGTTGTTGTCCTGAAACAAATGTGACCCAGATGAAAGCACTGAAAAAGCTAAAAATCAAGTGTGATATTTTTCAGGGGGGAACAGGAGAAGAAACAGAAAATGTTAACTTAAAAGGAGAAGAGGAACTACAGACTTTTCTTAAGAAATGAATACCACACAAAGGCAATAATTTTATTAAGCATGCCAGAGAAAACATTTTGTCAATGGGGAATGATAATGCTGAAGCGTCCTCAGCACAGTGCCGTTAAAGCAGCACAGATAACACAGTTTGCAGCTGTGAAGAAAAAGAGCAATCCTCAGAATCAGTTAAGACCTCAAAATGAAGTTTTCAATTTCTGGATCCAGTCTGTCCCATAATCTAATCATTCTGCAGCAGTGGTAAGAGTGTTCTGAACATTTATTTCTTTAAATATTATTAATGCAGCTGGTTTTGATAAGTATGGATGAAGCTGCCCACTGCACTAGCCATGTTTAAGAATGAGTGACCTCGATTTACCCATCAGATTTAGCATGACTGTTCTAAGCTCTTTAAATACATGGAATTTAATTCACTTGATTTGTTACATGTCTCTGAACTGAAGTTCCATTAAAAAGCCATGCCTTTGTCAAAGATTCAGCAAGGCTGGGTGACTGAGTAGAAAGCCATGGATGTGGGAGTTTGGATATTGCAAATTGAAGATTCAATTATTTTTCTCTCTTCTTTGTCCTCTTAATAGTACCTCAGTCCTTGAGCAGAGAGTTCCAGGCTCTGTTAAAGCATCACTACCTGTGGTTCTAAACATTACATTCAGCAAAGATTTAGGAACTAGTTTTTTTTTTTTCTGTAACTATAAAAATCCATGAAACTGTTTCCAATAAGAATGTAAGCTGTGTCAACTTGAGTCCCCCACCCCTCCTCTTTTTTGGACAATGCTCTCTTATACTTGGCTCAAAAATAAGCCCATTCTTTATTTCTTTGAAGTGAAAGCTGTGTTTTGCATTTTTATAGCGAAGGAAAGTTGAGAAATAAAATAGAAAAAATTGTCGTGGCTAGCACCCTGAGGCCACAATCAAAAAGCCTTGCAGTTGCTTTTACAGAGACAGCAAAAACAGGGTGCCACGTGGTTGGACATCATGCCAACAAAGTGGGCATGGGCAAGTGTATCCTACTCAATGGCTGAATCACTACGGGAAAATGTCTTCTTAACAGTGATGGGCAAATCAATGTTATCAACAGCTACATGTGAAAGACCAATTATTAGCAAGCTATGCCACATAGTTTCCTCTTTCACTGAATTGTTTTCAAATGTTGTATCAAGTAACTCCCATCCCTGGAACAATGATTAGCAAACCGTAATTTTCCTGAATAAACTATTCAAGTACTTACTGTATCAGTAAACAAAATATCATTGTGATGATTTAAATGATAGTTAGCTTTTTAGTAGGCATTTTCACAGCAGAAATTATCCAGAAATGAAAAGACCTATGTGCTCAGGCATAGAAAGTCTAAAGTTTTTGCCTTACTCTTTATCTGGATTATCTTTCCAAACAATTTTTACTAATACCACTCTGTTGGTAAGGTATCTGAGAAGTCAGAGATGAATTGACATTGTTAATCAGTCTAGAATTATTACTTTCCCAAAACTTTATAATAATGCTTTAGGTATCTGGTGTTTCCCCATCCCATCTTGACAGTCACATTTTCTCTCCTTAATATTTATTTTCTTGACTTTACTTACTTTCCTTGACTCCTCTTCTGCCCTGGTTGGAAGTTCATATACATAGGATATTTGAAACTTCCATTCTCAACCCTCTTTCTTACATATATCTTCTTCTCCCCGCCAATCTCTCTTTAGGGCTTCTTTTATAAACCAAGACTTAACATGCTCCACCTATAAGTCTGACAAAGATTAATGACTTCCACGCAATCCTTTACCTGGTATGATTTATTTTTAAATTAATTTATTCTCAAGAGAATATGTGTTCTGCTATCCCTAATTTGGTCTTCCCCATCTCTTTGCATCTTTGCTGATCTTCACATCACAAAAAGGTAATCTTTCACAGGCGTCCCTTATCTCTATACACTATGTCTTGGTTTCCAACTCAGCCATATATGTTTATCCCTTCCCATCTACAGTCAGTTTTTCATACTTCATTTGCAGAGTACATGGGTAGTATGGTGAACAACTTCATTTTCATTATTTTCAATATCTCTCAAATAGAGAATCCTTTCTCTCCCACGTGAGTATAATAGCCAGTCAAAAATATGCTCATTTTATTTATGTGTTTTCATTCATATTCTTTTAAAATGTGCATGTAAATCCATGCCATTCCTGCTTGTGATTTTGGCCTGAATTCAGCATGCATGTTGTTATGTAATCCCATCTGTTAAGCTCTATCACCCAAAATAGGTGTTGCTCTGTGTGTTTTTGCACTAATCATATCTTTCTGGACGCACTTGTTATAATCAATAAATCACTGGATATATTAATGTACCCTAAGTAATTCTATTGACCTAAAGGCCTTTCTTATCTTCTTCACTTCAGGTAAGTAGAAAACGATAACGTTTTAGGAAATCAAAGCCATTCTAAGACAAGGTTGTGTATCTGTAGACGGTAATGTCCTTGATGAGAACTCAAAGTGAACGCTGTGCACTCTCCTCACTCACAGGGATGTGTCTTCACAAATACAGAAAGGACAAATTAAATTTGTTGACTCTCTAGTTCTTCCTCTCAGTATCCAAATCAATGATGCGACTCCTAGTACTAAAGACCCCAAAGCAATCTCACCCCAAAGCCCCCCTTGGAAACCAAGACATAGTGTATAGAGATAAGGGACGCCTGTGAAAGATTACCTATAGCTATGGCCAGCTGCCACTTGGCAGGACATTACAACATGCATGGGGGATTAAACTCTATAAACTCGACTGAATCGAATCAGCTCTCTTAATGGGCCAGAAAATCAACCAGTCTGGGTGAAAAATTCACTTGAAATGGTTGACTGGCAGTAGTTGTAGAAGCCAAGGATATCTGATCTGATATTTGTGGAATCTTAAAATGTCCCAAACTGATAGAATAGTGGACAGACACTCACGCTATCCCTTTTTCTATTTTCCTCTGAATACTTGGCACAGTCTCCTCATTGCCCAAGGCTGTTAGTCACAGGGAGCCAACTCTACCTCTCCCAATCTCTAAGAATGGCTGTAAATCTCAATGATAATGGCAGGAAATTTCCAGAGAGGTTTGCCAGAGGAGTAAGGTGTATATTAAATGTTGGTGGCACAATTGGATGGTCTGTGGTCTCTACTGATTAAAACAACTGAAAGATACACTGCAAAGCACAGTGATCACTAACATTAATTTCCCTTAGCATCATGTGGCATTGAATGTTCAATATCACAGTTGTTTCAAGTTCTCCTTTACTATGATGGACTTTGTCCCTATATCCAAAAGAAAATGCAAACACTTCCTTAAGTTTATTGTCATCAAGTGATGTGCCATAGCAATAAGAAAATCAGTATGTGGTTTGAGTAAAAATGGCCCCTGGATCCCATAGATTTGAATGTGTGGTTCCTAGCTGACAGTAATGTTCAGGAAGAATTAGGAAGTATGACCTTGTTGAATAAAATGTATCACTTGCGGTGTGATGTAAGGTTTCCAAAGACCATTCCATGGTCTTTCATAGTCCAATTTTGCCTTTTGCCTTGTGCTTGTATATGAAATATTCTCTCACTTTTGGCTGGAGCACAATTCCTGTCTGTATGTTACCACACTTCCTGCCATGATGATCATGGACTCTAAGGATGCCCACAAATAAATACTGTTTTTTTTTTTTTTTTTTTTTGGTCATGGTGTCTCCTCACAGCAATAAAGCACAGTAATTAAGGCTAAAGCAAATTTAAGCTTTTTGAAAGTACATGGTGACATTATTTTTTAAACTCAAATTCCTATTTCAATATCCAGAAACTCCCATACCCTTTTCTGGAAGAAATAAATAACACCAAAGCATACTATCCACTAACTTAGGAGTTCACTTCGTCAGAGTTTTTTGAATTGTCAAAAAATTTGTTGAATTTTCTACATGACAGTAAAAATAATTCCAAGTGAAGGCCACATATGACATAACTTAATGATATGCCCTACAAAAGGAAATAAGGCCCTTGTTCAGGTAAGTTATTTCTTTCTGTCTTATGTATGTGTTTATAGAAAGAACATTCATCTGCTTCCATCCTTCTTTCTATAAAGGCCTCAGAGCACTTGAGGATGAATCAAGCTCCATCCTGAATAGAAGAAAATGAACCATTTCAGGAGGAACTATGGTGTTACTACATCAGCAATTCTTATTTAAAAATGCACATTGCTTATTCAACTATTTCAAAGAGGGTATTAAAGAGGAGCTATTTCCCCAATTTATTTATTTTTCATCCACAAGCCTCATTTAAACCTACAACAGTGTGTTTTCAACAGAGCAATTATCATTTTAAAATTCACAGTTCTATCTTGAGCATCTCAGCAAGTCTCTATTCCAAAGAAAGCACTAATCCTTTCAATTTATTGAGAATCAATGTTTAATCCTCTTTTTTTGTTCTCATACTTATTACAAATCATAAAGAATTCTGAGTGTCAGTTTAAGAACTAAAAGCCCCATGTTTTATTTCTGTTTCTTATTGATCATTTTAAATTAAAAATGTTAGTGCTGTTTTTCTTGAAGGCAAACCAAATTAAATATTTAACTTAGAAATGCTTTCAATATATAATAAGAAAAGTATGTGTTTCAAGGACTATTTTGTCTTATCTATTAATACTAATTACAATAAAATTTTCTTTTTAATTTGTGTCAGTTCCAGCTTTGAGATGGGAGAAACACATTAATTTTCTGTAATGAAAAATGCATGGGTGTGTATTTGAATGTTACCTTAAATGAATAAAAATATTATAATATGTTTATATTTCCCATGGCCTTTAAGCTATTGAAAAGTGGTATCTATACCACTTTAATAAATTAGATAATACTTTTATAATTTTTTTTCAAAAATTTTCTAAATTTTATACTATTTTTTTATTTTTAAACTTTGTTAGATTATTATAGTGCATCCTACTCAGATTTCTGGATGCTGTTTTGGAAATTACTCAACATGAAAGATTTTATAAGTCACTTATATTTTTGGTTATCTACTTTAGTATGCACAAGTGTATATGAATAACATGGACATTCTATAAAAATGAATGAGTGGGAACACATTTCCCTCTTTAATGTCCTGGGTATATAGTGTCAACACTGATGCCCAATGTAGGAAGAAGACAATGAAACTGAAGGAAAACACAAGGTCATTTGTAGCATGTATGTTTCCACCAGCCCGCCAGCCCGCCAGCCCGCCAGTCTGGGCCCGCCAGCCCCAAATAACACTCTGAGACTCTGTATTTGATACAAGCCTGTTGGCCAGTTACCATTATTGTTTATGGGCTAGCTCTGCCTTAATTATTAACCCATTTCTACTTATCTAAGTATTTCCACGTGGTCGCCTTATCGGGGAGCCGCGGCTAGCGTCCTCCTTCCTCCCTGGGCTACATGTCGACTCCTACTCTACTACTTCCTCTTTCCTCCTTCTGGGCGCCTAGCCCCGCCTATCTTGTTTTCTATTGGCCACAGGGATTTATTAACCAGTATGAGAAACATATATACAGAATAATATCTCCCATCATCTCCTCTTTTCTGTCTAAAATAAAAGAAGGGGTTTAACCTTAACATAGCAAAATGTACGATAAAACAGTTATCTTATCAAATAAGAATCACAGTAAACAATATTTAGTCCATTAACATTTTGTAAGACTTAAAATATTATCTATCCTATTTTTGTGAGTCTAAAGTCCTATATGTGACTTATCTTTAATCCTTACTAAGGAAAACTATAACTATAACTATCTGTCTTCAACTCCTTCAAAGACCACAGAAGGATAATATATAAACTATAGAAATGACAGAGACAATTCATTGCCTGGTCAGTCACCCGAAGTTCTTCAGTAATGTTCCATCTTCAGCCCATAGGCCATAGTGTGTCTCCAGACTCCTCAACAAAGCAGGAAACTTTAAACTGTCCACCTGTATTGACAGTGTGTCAGTCATTTTTCTCTGTGTCCTGTAGACTGTCTGGCTGTCTGGCAGCCTCTTCCATGAAGCAGGAATCCTGTAGCAATGTCCATCTTGCATCAGCAGTCACCTTTTTTGTGGGTCCTGCATGTCCAGTTTCTACAACATAAAGTCAAACAGTCCAGAAGAGCAGTACCTTGCCCAAATGGCTAGTCTTGCCATATTAGAAGCAAACTTCATAACGAGTTTCTTCAATGTCCATCTTCCTTTTTGATGCAGGTGGTGTTACCAGGAGCAGTTGTGCCTCACTGTCAAGAAAAACCCTAAACCATTTTAAATGCCATATTCTGTAGGTCTTTGAAAGGTTTGAAGAATGCCTATCCATCTCAAATACATCTCTATATATCTAGAAAACCTAACTAAATTAACTATAAGTTCTCATTATCATAGGTAATTATCTCTAATCTGTACTAAATTATACATTACATTTCCAAATGAGCTATATAAACACAATACCTGAACAAGAGGAGAAATATACATATCATAAAATTGACCTTAAATTGTATCAATAAAAGAAAATCCATTTCAAAGCAAAGTACTCATATCTATACCATAATTCACTTTTTACCTTTAAAAAGATTGTTTTTGGTTATAGCCATTTATAGCCAAGTCCATATAAATGAAAACAAACAAACATTTATAAACAATATTTGGGAATTAGGGCGTCGTTCTTTCCAAACTACTTCCTGCTGGTAGAGGGCGCTGCCATGGGGGTCCAAAGAAGATGCAGAAATCTTGGCAGTAGTCTGCAAGGCTTTGTCTCAACTGCTTTGAATGTTGGATCATCTGGGGCACTGTTTCAGGGGGTCTGGCTTGATCAAACCATATAAGTCTGGAAAGAATCCATAGCTTTTCATTTTCTGTGGAAACAAAAATAGAAATCCTTTTCCCCAGTAACTTGTCCTTAGGCTTAAATTTTGGAGTCAAAGCATTTTTAAAATATATAAACTGAATTAATCCAGCAGCATTTCTTTTATTAGTAGTTGTTTCCTCAGCAATCAAATAATTTAAAGACAACAGAATTGCATATAGTATCCAAAATTTCTCTGTGTTTTCCATCTTTACGTGGCTTTTTAATTATTCTATTTATTCTACTTCTATTTTTACATATTTTGAGACAGGGTTTCTCTGTGTAACTTTTATCTGACCTGGAATTCATTGCATTCCAGGTTTGCTTTGAAATCATAGAGATCTGCTTGCCTCTGTCTGCCGAGTGCTCGGATTAATGGCGTGTGCCATTATACCCATTTATTCTACTTTCTTTTTTCTTTTTTAAACCATTGTACCCTGTTTCTTTTTCTCTACCAAGCCAGCGTATTTTTTAAAACACAGTGAAAACATACATTGTAGCTCTTGTACACACCAATGAATTGTTAGCAGAGCTCTTTAAAAGCAAGGGGGCTTTTTTGCTGCTTATGCTAATTTTGGAAACCTCCCTTAAAGGAGCCCTGCAACTCTCTGTCTACAGCAAAACAAATCCAACCAAGAAAATGCTGCTTCTAAGAAGTCTTGCTAGTCTCTGTTCCTTTGTTTCTACAACATTTCTTAAGCTCTTATTAGTTTTAACTGAAAGTTCTTATAGCCACGTTGGGGGCCAACAGGCTTGTATCAAATACAGAATCTCAGAGTGTTATTTGGGGCTGGCGCGGCTGTGGGCCCAGACTGGCGGGCTGGCGGGCTGGTGGAAACATACACACTACAGTCATTGACAGGAGAGAATGGCGTGAGTGTGAGCTTGGGTATTTCTTAGGTGCCAGAGGGTTGTTTGCCAACATGCAGAATCTTGGCATCAAATAAACTGTTACTGGTGGTGTGGACCTGCAGCCTCAATACTTCAGATGAAAGAAGAAAAGAAAGGAAGAAAGAAAAAGAGAGAGAGAGAGAGAGAGAGAGAGAGAGAGAGAGAGAGAGAGGACAGAGAAAGGAAGAAACAAAGAACAAAAGAAAGAAAGAATGAAAGAAAGGAGGAAGGAAGAAAGAAGAAATGCAGTAAGGAATGGCCTGAAATCAGAGAAAATAAAGTGGCCTGAAATCAGGGAAAATAAATTAGGACATTGGAATAGCAGTCTCTGTACATGTCCCAACAGCACAGGCAAGAAAATAAAGAAAGAGGGATTGCCTCAAATTTAAAATATCTGTTCATAAAATGGAATAATGAGCAGATGAAAAGACAATACAAAAACAAAATGATTAAACTCAGACAGTCTACACATATGAGAAGGGGTTAAAATTAAGAGTAAGCATCAAGTAGAAAATCAGAATATTTTAAGCCCAAAGGCAGCCAGAACTATATAGCAAGACTCTCTCAAAACAAAAAAAATTAATTAGTTGATTAATTACATTTATGAATAAGTGAACTAATGAACTATCTTCTAACACCAATATTTACTACATATATAAATATATGCTGAGATAACACCTGTCTGTCCATTCACAGACACATACAATTATATATAAACCTTTTACATTAATTTGAAATAAATTACATTTTCTTAAATTAAGTTTAAAATAAATTTAATTTCAATCTCAATTTTAGAGACATCTTCATACAGAATTATTTTCCTGAAGAAGTACATGTTTCCTTAAGCCATTCATAAATACTTAGTTTTAGAGATCTCATTTTTATTTTTCATACTTTTATGATTTGTTCATAATTTATTTCTCGAGGTAGGAAAGTTGACCTAAGTTTATTCATGTAATAAATTCATGACTTTTAGAGACAAAAGCAATAGAAAGTATAATGCAATGTGATTTCTCTAAGATTGCATATTCTAAGTAAACGTTGGTGAATGATGCTTAAGAAGTTCCCAAATAAAACATATGCTGTATTTTAAATCAAATGTTTGGACTACTGTATAAAGTTTAAGAGAAGATCATAGTGCTATATTTTCTAGGTAATACATCTTCTCTTCACACACTTAAATAGAATAAATTCAAGTTCAGGTGATGTCGTCAAGAGGAAAGAGGGTGAAATTTTCAATTCTGAAAGGTTTGTCCATCTTTTGGCAATACTTTTTGAAGATAATATTTCAAACTTCATGCTCCAAATGCTCACTTCTGTATAGCAAACATGACACAAGTTTTTCACTATATGGGAAGACTGAATTTCCTTTGTGCCTTCAAGGTAGTGGTTCTCATGGATTCCCTCTCCTTGCTGTTCACAGGAAGCTAGCCAGTTCTAATAAGTTCTGAGTAGAATGTTAATGGGACACAAGCTGTGTCATTTTACCTAGAAATGAAATTATACTATTTTAATTACCTTTGATCAATAAGAAAAGAGATAGTATATAAATGAATTATTCAGTTCTCTAAAAGACAACGTTAAACCCATAGCCTTGTATACTTAGAAGAAAAATGCCATATACATATTTGTGATAAATATTAAACAGGATATTATTCAAGCTTAACCATGAAAAAAAAAACAAAACATGTTCACATGGATTTAAAAAAAATAAAACACAAACAAAGAAACAAACAAAAGCTAGGCATAGAGAATTTTTGCTTCAGAAATTAAACCAAGGACAGAAAGAAAAATGTTATATAATATAATTACAGTATAGAATCAAAAAATGCCAAACTTAAAAGCAATGTACAGTCTGGTAAGTCATTAGCAGTTCTTTGTATTTTTCTATTTAAAATTTAACCAGAATGTAGTTTTAAATGCTCTTCTCACAAGTACACAAACATATATACTGGGATGACCACGTAGGGTTGGCCCTACCAGATCCAGGGTCTGTGTTGAGGTCCATGGCTCCTGATACCATCAAACGCCATGCTAATACTATAGGTCTGGGCCATCACCTGGAGTCATAATAGTGTCTGAGGGCCATGCTGCTAATGCTGCATAATCTGAGTAGCCCACACTACCACATGTGGCTAAGGAGACATTTGAGCCCTGGCTGATGACCATGTTTAGGTTGGTGATCCTATGATCCAAAGCTATGATCTTTGTTGATTTCTGTGATCTATAGTACCACCGAAGACTTCACTGATGCCCAGGACCTTGGTTGCATCCTGTGTCCGTATTGGTTTCTAAGGGCTGAGCTGATGCTGGGGCCAAACTGAACTAAGGATCCTATGCTGTCATCTGAGGTGGTGGTGTCATCTGAGCCAGGGCTGCTACCAAGTGCCATGTCAGAATGCTTGTTCTTGCTGCAGGTGTATTCTGTGATGATGTCCGTGCCACATGTTGCCACAGGGGTTTCATCAGAACCATTCATGCTAAAATTGAACAACCTTCCAAAGCCCATCATTTGCCCTATGGTAGGTGATCCAACCCTTCACTGAAAACTTGGGAGTTTTAATCCTTCCAAAAGAATTAATCACTACTAGTGATTTCACAAAGTACTTTCCCATGTTCAATTTTAGATTGTCTAAAGTCAGCAATCATGTTAAACACAGGAGGCAGCCACAACCCATAGAACAATGGTGCATCAAGGAGAATGTTTAAACTGCGAGGTTTGAAAGTGTGCACCCAATTAAAAGGGAGTAATGTAAAAGAAAAATATTAGATATAATCATTTATTGACATAACTAGGAATATTTAATACCTGATAATTCCCCTAAACAAAAAAAAAATTAAAGAAAGTAATAACAACAAATAAACCATCTTGAGATAAGATCATCATGGACTTCCACAATATAGCTCTTGCTGCATACAAGCTATTATGTTATTTGAAATGAAATTTAAGAGAAGATAAGTTGACATCTGGTTTGACCAGCATCATTTATTGAAGATCTATTTTTTTCTAGTATGTAGATCTGTTCTTTTTTGCATTAAATACCAGTTCCCCATAGGTATTGAATTTATGTCTAGATCTCCAGTTCAATTCTGTTGATTAAGCTTTCTTGTTTTATTGCAATACCATGTGGTTTTTACTACTATAACTCTGTTGTGCAAATTCAAACTTGAGATGGTGACACCCCCAGCAATTCTTTTATTGTGCAAGGTTTTTGAGCTATCCTGAGGTTTTTGCCTTTTTCAAATGAATTTTAGAATTGTGCTTTCAAGTTCTGTAAAGAACTATGTTGGAATTTTGATGTGGATTGCATTAAATTTGTAGATTGCTTTTGGTAGGATGGTCATTTTTACCATGTTAACCTTATCGACTTATGAAGCATGGAAGATCTGTCATCTGCTAACTTCTTCAATTTTTTCTTCAAAGGCCTACCTCTTTGCCATACAAGTCATTCATTTGCCTCTGAATATATGCATGTAGAAGAATGCTAATATTTATCTAAATTTATCATTCTGTACAAAACTCAACCCCAAGTGGATTAAAGACCTCAACATAAAAACAGACATAGTGATAGAAGAGAAAGTTTGGAACAGCCTTGAACACATTGTCATGGGCAACAACTTTGTAAACAGAACGCTGATGGAGCAGGCACTAAGATCAACAATTAATAAATAGGACCTCATTAAACTGAAAAGCTTCTGTAAGGCAAAGAAAACCATAAATAAGACAAAGACAGACTGCAGAAGAAAAACTTCACATCTAATAGATGTCTACTATACAAATTATATATAAAAAAACAGGAAAAAAGATATTAAACCAAATCTTAAAAATGTGGTAGAGATCAAAATAGGAAATCCTCCATAGAGGAATCTCAAATGGCCAGGGAACACTTAAAGAAATGTCAAACATTCTTAGGCACTAGGGAAATGCAAATCAAAATTACACCTGTCAGAGTAGCTAAAGTCAAAAAGGGCAAGTAACAACTCATGGGCAAGAATGTGGAGCAATGGAGTTTGCTACTGAGAAGGCAAACTTATACAGCCACTATGGAAATGTGAAGGGGGATGTCCTCCTGTTCATATGGTTCTCTTATTGGTTGATGTATTAAACACTGATTGTCTAGTAGCCAGGCTGGAAGAATAGGCAGGTCTACAAGATAAGGAAAATTCTGGGGAGAGGACACAGAGAGGGATCAAAGGGAGACACCATGCAGCCACTGAAGGACTAACACACTAGAGCCTTCTCCGGTAAGATAAGGCCATGTAGAAATGCATAGATTAATAGCTATGAGTTAAAAATTAAGAGAGAGAGCTAGTGAGTAAGAAGCCTAAGCCTGCAGGCAAACAGTTTATAAGTAATATAAGTCTCTGTTTGTTTACTTGGGGCAAAGAAGCTGTGGTACCAAATGGGAGAGAAACTCCAATTAGAGAATTAAGTATGGAAATCTCTCAGAAATGTGAGAATTGATCTACCTCAACACCCATCTACTCCACTCCTTGGCATAAACCCAAAGGATGTTCCATCATACCACAAGGACACTGGTCCAGCCATGTTCATAGCAGCTTTATTCATAACCATGAGAAATTGGTAAAAATCTGTATGTCTTTCAAATGAAAACTGGATAAACAAAATGTGGCACCTTTACACAGTGGAGTGTCAATCAGTGGTTAAATGAATACCACATTAAAGGCAAATATATGCTAGTAGATAAAAATTATCCCGAGTTAGGTAATGCAGACCCATATTTGCAGACAAATATGATGGGCATTTACTTATGACTAGATATTAGCTAAAAAGTAAAAGATCATCAAGCTACAATTCACACATCCAATGAGGTTAGGTAAAGATGAGGTCTATAGCAGGGAAAGATGGATCTTCCTGGGAAGGCAGAGTCTAGTCTGCAGATAGACTAGTGAAGAGTAGAATGGGAGTGGCAGGTGTTAGGTTGTGGGAGTGGAGGAAGAGTATGGGGAGAGAAGATAGAATTCGCAGGAACTCAGCAGGTGGTGTGAGAACCTACTGCAATGGAAACTTCCTCAAATCTGTGAAAGTGACCCTAGAGAGGACTCCTAGTTATAGAGGATACGAGGTCGTAACTTGACATCTCTTCAGCTGGGCAAGGCTTCAGATGGTGGACTGGGTTACATCTGGTTGAGTTGTTGTCCTGAGGAGGTTTTGCAGAGATCCCCAACAACCCTGACTGATGCTATGAAAAGCTCACTCTCACAGAGAGTCTCAATTGCTGAGCACAACATCCAGAGAGCTCATTGAATGTATAGAGGCAGAGCTGGTATTGGTTTTGAGCATTTGCCCCTGTGTTTTCATCTCTTTGGTGAAAGGAGGTGCTCTTCAGGCTATGGAAAGAGAAACATGGACACCAAAACCCTCTACCTACAACCTGTCCTGCCTGCAAGATGTGCTGGAGCAATGGTGGCTCAGAACTTGTGGGAGTGGCTAACTGATGTTTGGTTTAACTCAAGACTCCATGCAATGAGAGAGAGTCTAAGCTTTATGCTGTTTGCATGGTCAAGATCTAGAAGCTGGATAACAAAGAGAGCTAGGTAGAATAAAATATGAATGGCCAAAAACAATTCAAAACAATAACACTATTTCTAAAATTACTCTTCTATACTCAATGATTGTTGCCTTATCAAGTCATCATTAGGGGTCCTTCCTCTACCAGCAGGTGGGGGCAGGTGTGGAGACCCACAGTCACACATTATGTAGAGAGTCTGAATTGGAGGTCTCTGTTGGATCCATCCTCTAAGAGATCTGGAACCCCATGTTGAAGAAGGGGAGGAGAGACTGTAAGACTCAGAAAAGATGGAGGACACCAGAAGATCATGGTCCACCAAATCTAAGCACTGCTTTCTTTGGCTCACAGAGACCAAAGCAGCAAACATAAGGCCTGCAAGGATTTGCACCAAGTCTTCTGAATATACGTTGTGACATACATAAGCTTGGTGTTTCAGAGGGGCTTTTAACAGTCACAGTGAGTGTATCTCTGACTTTTTGCCTGCACTTTAGTCTTTTCCTCCTGTTAGGTTGCATTATCCAGCCTTGTTATAAGGGCTTTTTCCTTGTCTTATTGTATCTTCTTTTGTTATGTTTTGTTATTGTCTTTTGGAGGTCTTCTCTTTTCTGAAGAAAGAATAGGAGGGAGAGCAGATCTGCAGAAAGGGGGAAGTAGGAGGAACTAGGAGGACTGGAAGGAGGAGAAACTGTAGTTGGGATGTATTGCGTAAGAGAAGAATATTTTGATTTAAAAAAAGAGAAAAACAGAGAGTTATATGAAGAATTATAATTTTTTTAAGAAAGGGTTCTTTATGTAGTTCATTCTGGCTTTGAACTCGTCGGGAACTCACATGCTTCCTGCCTCACATTCTGAGAGATGAGGTTATAAACACATGCACATTGATAGTGGGTTTATCTTTTCTACCTCATCACTCAGAATAAGGAAGTGCTTGTTTATTGACATTTTCCCCTTTCAGTTCTGGATGTCAGTAAGTACCAGGCAGGGCTTCTAAAACTGAGCTGCCCACAGACTACTCAAATTATCATAATCTTAACATATATTTCTGACTGTCATAACTGAAACATTTCTTCAAAGAGATAGACATTTGTGTTTGTCTCATCCACCTGACTTTCTCCTAAATGTCACAGGCAACATTGCCATCACTCCGCTAGTAAAGGACAACTCAGTCGAGATAATCTGTTACTGTCTTAATTAGAACCATAATTATAAAGAAATAAATTTACATTATATATAGAAATCTGATAGCATGCATTCTGGCACGCATTCAATAATGAATGCTGAATTTATCTGTTTAATATAACAACTTTACTTAAAGTAAAAAACTTAGAAGATAAGTATTTTATTGTCAAATAGTATTCATGTTTTGACATTTCTTGTCCCATATTGCAAGCAAAATTTCAAATCACACATTCAGCAGAAAGACTTTTACTGGCCCGACAAAGGATGGATTGAATGCACACACACACAGTCTGATGCACAGAGACAGTTTGGCTCAGATAAATCGGGCTCATTAGAGTGATGTGGACTTAACAGCAGTGCTTCAAGCTTCTATCTGGAACAAAGAAATAAATAAACCAGTTCTAAACATATGCAATTCCCATTTAAAAATAAATCACATTCTTAGTGTAGCACACTTGAGCATTTCATCGTGTTTCAACTCTTGAAAATAACACCAAGAAATCTCTTGGCTACAATTTCTTAGTGACATTTTTAATATTGTGTAATCAAATCATTAGTCTCCAGAGTATCATGTATCTTGTATTCTGAAGTTCTGTCACATAAACAAATTGTTTTCCTAATCTAGGAATATTTTTTAAACTACTTGAAAAGTTCAATCTAATCTATCTGACATCATCAAATTTTATTCCTCAATCTTGATTTTATTCGCAAGTGAAACTGAATTTCCAGAGATATAGATTGTTGCATATATAACTAAATTATGAACTACAAATCAATATATTTGATAGCATTATGGTTCATACTTCAGAAAATTGTGTCACAAGCAGCCTGTATATTAATCTTATTTTATTATTTTTAATAATCATGTTTTAGACTCATTGTTATATTTTATTTCAGAAGAAGTTTCAAATTGAACAGGTAATGATGTGTGAAATAATTCCTGAAGAAAGCATGCTTAGATTTTCCTCCTCACTTAGTTTGTGCTGTTTGTTGTTTGCTATCATTTACCATATTCAAAATTCTCACTACCAAGATTTACTTTACTAGAATTCTAGTTTATTTTCAGGCAGCCTTGGAATCAATCCTTATTAGGAGAATAAGAAAGATCTAAAACTAAATGCTATCATGAAAATATTATTTCATGGACATTTATCTCCTTAAGTAAACAGTATGATATAGCCATTAACCCTGCCTATTTATGAATTGCCTAAGAGTTTCACAGGCTCTCCAAAGCCAAATATCTTACGAGTGACTGTACTGAGCTTCATGTGCATTTAACAGAGGAAAGAATCTTCCTCCCACTGGACAATGAAATAGGATCCAATATTTACTGTGCATATGTACTGTGCATATGTACTTTATGCTTAATCCTAATTATTGAGATATCTTTAGTCAACACATCCAATCTTAACATATACAGAGAAAAAGAGAACATTTAACAGATTAAAAAATTGGAACCACAGATAAACTGAGGAGTGTTTACAGCAAGCTGGGGAGTTTACTAAAAGGAAAGTTTACAGCCCTGTCTTTAAAATGCAGATTATGACAATGAAAGTACCAAGGTCCTATCCTGAATGCAGACATTAGTGTTACCCAGGACCCTAGAAAAACCAACACACATTCAGGAATGGCTTGACTGCTGTCTGTGTAGTCATTATTACAACCATTGTTTATCATTTTTATAACTCCACTTCGTTTATCCTCCACATTTTAAAACATTTTATATTCAGCAAATTTTGACTACTTTACTTTGTAGAATGTTCCTAGCCTCCATGCCTCTCTTTCACTTCAGTGAGTATTTTCTATGAATTTACACTGACATATTGCAAAGTGGCACTTATATATTTTCTTGGGTTTCATTTACAACAAAAGTGCTTATGTAAGGGGTATCTATAAGGGACACTACTCAGTTTAATCCAACGTGCTTTTGTTTCCAGTCTATCCTGAATATTACTGAATTTTTTAACACTGTCCTGTAATATTTATCCATTTTTGTTCATTCCTTTCTTGAAATACAAGACTGTTTTACTAGTTACTATATTTCTATTACATAAATACATACATATTCATATACATACATATGTGTGTTTGTGTTTATATATATATCATATATATAGCATGTTCATATATATGTGTTACATTTATATATTAATATCTTTGTATTCAGCCTATTTATAGGTTCTCTGGAACCGACTGAAATTCAGCCTGTAACCTGACAATATTACAATGAATATTCTGCTGTCCCACGTGTTCTTAAAGGCACTGTGTATTGGGAAGTGATATGAGCAGAGTGGCTGAGGAGAACACTAGGCCGCTTTTCTTCTCAAGTCCCTGTTTCAGAAAACAGATATGAGCTGAACTGGCTAAGGGAAAATTCCAGAGAGTAATCCAGGAGCAAACCAAACGACGCTGATGGAGTTAGTACTGCCAGCAGGGTTTCACTATGGCTTTCTCCCAAAGCCAGCGCAGCTTGGAGCAGTGGGGAAAACATCCAGGTTTGCATCTGCTCCCTCTGGGAGGGAAGGAAGCAATGGTCCCCCACTCACAGTTGCAACATTGAGTCTTCCCTAACACGAGGAACAAATGGCGATCTGGCACTCCATCTAGAACCCATAGAAATCTGAAGACGGTATTTATGGGACACTACCCAACCACTAGTACAGAAAGGAAATAAAAGTGAAAACAAAACAAAACACTCTCCAAGCTCTCTAATATAAAAATACCAAGTAAAACCCTGAGTAGATTTTCACGTAAAAGCGTATCAGATGTTCCCTGTAAGGATTCAGGCATTATGCTGGCCACCCCTGTCACGTGGCAGAATGCACTCAGGCAGTACCCTGGTAAGCTCAGCGTTCCATGACTACCACTCTGCAGGTAGGTGCAAAGGACCCCTTTAAAGGACAGACTCCCGCCCACTTTACCTCTCTCTCTCTCTCTCTCTCTCTCTCTCTCTCTCTCTCTCTCTCTCTCTCTCTCTCTCTCTCTCTCTCTCTCTCTCTCTCTCTCTCTCTCCTCTCTCCCTTCCCCTCCCCCTCCCCCTCTCCCTCTCCCTCTTGTCTTCTGTTCCCAGTGTCTTTATGTCTCTTTTCCCTCCACCCTCACTCCCATATCTAAATAAACTTTTCACTCAAGCTCTGGCTGGCTGGCATGTTATTCCCTCCACCTCAGTAACCCTCACTTGGTGGAGTGAGACCCCCCCCCTTTCAGCCTTATCTTAATAAAGAAGCAAAAGAACAGCATTCCCCATGAGTCTAGCCAGGTTAAATAGAACACACTTTCTTTTATGGTTTATGATGACATGTTTGTTTAGTTTTTCCCTTTTTAATTTAAATTACAATGAAGCTTGTTTTACATAACAATTCCAGTTCCCTCTTTCTCCCCTCAGCCCCTCCTACCCTTCCCCCACACCAACCCCCATCCTATTCCCTTTCTGCTCCTCAGGGAGGGCCAGGCATTCAATGGGGGAATCTTCAAAGTCCATCATATCATTTAGAGCAGGGCCTAGGCCCTCCACCATGTGTGTATGTTGAGAGAGAGAGAAAGGGGGAGAGAAAGAGAAAGGGAGAGAGAGAGAGAAAGAGAGAGAGAGAGAGAGAGAGAGAGAGAGAGAGAGAGAGAGAGAATATCTATCTATGAGCAATGGGCTCAAAAGTCCATTCCTATACTAGGGATAAACACTAGTCTACTACCAGAGGCCCCATAGATTGCCCAGGCCTGCTAACTGATACCCATGTTCAGGAGGTCTGGGTCAGTACTATGCTGGTTTCCCAGCTATTAGACTGGGGTTCATGGGCTCCCCGTTGTTCAGGTCAGCTGATGCAGTGGGTTTCTCCATCCTGCTCTTAACCTCCTTGTTCATCCTTCCCCCCTCTCTACAAATGAATTCCAGGAGTTCAGCTCAGTGTTTAGCTGTGGGTGTCTGCTTCTGCTTGTATCATCTACTAGATGAAGTCTCTAGGATAGCATATAATAGTCTTATTATCAGGAAAGGGCATTTAAAGTAGCCTATCCACTATTGCTCAGATTGTTAATTGGTGTCATCTTTGTAGATCTCTGGACATTTCCCTAGTGCCAGATTTTTCTTTAAACCTATAATGGCTCCCTCTATTATGGTATCTCTTTTCTCCTTCTCCTCTATTCTCCCCCAACTCAATATTCCTGCTCCTTCATGTCCTCCTTTCCCCACCTCTTCCCCTATCTTTCTCCTAACTCCCTCTACCCTCCCCTCATGCTTCTAATTAGTCCAGGAGATCTTGTCCCTTTACCTCCGTGGGGGGCCATGTATGTCTCTCTTAGAGCCCTCTTGTTTCCTAGATTCTCCAGCAGTGTAGATTTTAGACTGGTGTTTCTTAGTTCTATGATGATGACATGATTTGATATTTAAAAACACATTAAAGTGAATTGATATCTTGTGTAACCAGGCAAGACTTCTGTTGGAGGAATTGAAATAATACCCAGCCATTTAACCTTACTTCTACAATTTGTCCTTCTTACAAGATGTACTTGGGTAAGGGTATCACAGAAATCGTTGAGGGTGGCTAACTAATGACTGGTCAATCTTGAGACCCATGACATAAGAGGGAGCCCACACTTCTCTGACACTGTCTGGAGGGCCAAGAACCAAGAACTGGATGGCCCAGAGACATAGAATAAAGCTAAACATGACTGGCAGTAAAAATAAGAAAAGAGTCAATGGAATAATTCTTAATTATATTCTGGTGTACTTATAGATCGTCATCACTGAAACATCATCAAGCGTCTGACAGTAACAGATACAGAGACACACAGCCAAACGTTAAGAAGAGCTCTGGGAATCTTGCTGAACAGGAGGAGGAGTCAAGGACATCACAAGAAAACCCACACAGTCCACTAACCTGACCTCACAGTTGCTCACAGAGACTAAACCAACCAGAGAGGCTGAATGGGATGGGCCTGGACCCTAAGCTTATGTTACCTATGTGTATCTTGGTGTTCTTTGGGGACTTGTAACAGTGGGAACAGTGGCTATCTCTGACTTTATTAGCTATTTTTGGACCCTTTGAGGAAAAGATTGCCTCTGGGTTGCATTTCCCAGTCCTAACATCAGGAGAGGTGCCTATTCTCTCTTTAACTGGATATGCCATGTTTGGTTGATATCCATGGGAGGCCTGCTCTTTCCTGAAGAGAAACAGAAAATCAAATTTTGTGGGTGGGTAGGGGACAAGAAGTGAGGTAGAAGGGGGAGGTCATGGAGGGAAAGTGTATTCAGGATGTAAATAAATATTAAAATGAATAAATAAATAAAAGGACATATGGCCTCATCAAAAGAACACAATTAATTTCTAGAAAATAAATCTAAAGAGATACAGGCCTAGCTGGAAGTTAGTGGTGCAAGCTTTTAATCCCAGTAATCAGGAGGCAGAGGCAGCGAATCTCTGTGAGTTCATGGCCAATCTGGTCTACAAAGTGAGTTCCTAGCTAGGACTATTACAGAGAAACCCTGTATTTAAAAACCCAAAATAAATAAATAAATAAATAAATAAATAAGCAAAAAAGAAAAAACAACAAAACAAAAACAAAAACAGACCTATGTAATTCATGACAAAGAACTGAAAATAGCAGCTTTGAAGATAGTTGGTAAAGGCCTAGTGGGATAATTAGTAACTAGGAGCTCTGCCTGTTTGTTCACAGACCCAGGTTTGACTCCCCAAACCCACAAGATGGCTCACACTTGTCAGCGCCTCTAGTTTCAGATCTTCTAATGCTTTCCTCTGGTCTCTGTGATTTCCAGATACACAAGTACTGTCCATGCATACATACAGATAAATAACCATGCATATAAATAAAAGTAAAATAAGCAACTGTATGAGCTATAAGAAAAGTCAGACAACTAAATTAATCAGGAGAATTGTACATGAACCAAAGGAAGCTGTGCTCATTGAGAAAGCAACTACAAAAAGAAACAAATTAGGAAGCTGAAACAAACAGGGCCTTGGATAAATTCACTAGATGTGTTCAAAAAAAAAAAGAGCCTACCCAGTAGGTGATTTTGTAATCACCTTTTCTGATAGAAAATCTTCAATACAGTCAAATGTCACATGAATATAATAAAATGCAATAGCGTAGCCATTTGCAAACATCCCACTTTTCTGGCCACCAGCAACCTTCTGCGCCTCTCTTTGGTACACCTGTTGCTTAATCCCACGATAGTATTTTGTATAGGCATTTAAAGTTGCTATTTTAACAAGAATTTCATTCCTCATCATACTCAGAGATGATCAATAATAGATCCATTTGCAGAGAGTATTATGAGGTGTAACTTGAGCTCCTTTCTCTCTTGGTATACCTGCAATCAAACTTGGGGAATTGGCAGACCTATCGGCTTCACCATGCCTAAAATACGCAGTCAAAATGATGATTTTATTCTACATAACTTAGGGTTATTCTCTCAATTTTCTTGCTTTGGATACCAGAGTGTAGAGTTTCAACAGTCCTACAAGTTAAACTTACACATTTCTCCCAGTTTTCTGCAGGAGTAAAGATGGAAAGGTAGTCTATTAGGTTCATATTTTTCTAATCTATTTTAGAATCAGATCAGATAAAAAACAATAATTTCAGCAACAAAAGGCCAGGCTGGAGAGATGGCTCAGCAGTTAGAGTACTTTCTGCCATTGAAAAGGCCCAAGGTCCAGCTCCCAGCACCAACCTGGGGGTTAAGAGCCTTTAACTCAGCTTCTATGAGATCTGTCCCCACTTCTAATCAATGAAGGTATCATTCATGCTTCTGGTACACGTGCACACATGTCGGCAAAAACATCCACATAAAACCAAACAAATGCAACTAGTAAAAACAATTAAAGGTGATTTTGTGGTCAACTAACTTTACTACTAAAAACAATTATTATAAATAAAGTGTTCTCTTAAGCAAAAAAAAAATACTATTGTGTAAACTTCATTGATTATGGTTTGAAAGCAGCAATAATATTGTTTTCTACAAGATAAAAGGACAGTTTTGTACATATAATATCTCATTATGACCGCTATGATTTTATTTGACATATATTTATGTGGTGATGCAGCTGAAGCTTCTCTTACATGGACCTTGTGAACTTGGGGTTCCTTTTGTTGGAG
Source organism: Cricetiscus sungorus (assembly GCA_030556225.1). NCBI lineage: Eukaryota > Metazoa > Chordata > Mammalia > Rodentia > Cricetidae > Cricetiscus > Cricetiscus sungorus. The sequence continues at coordinate 8,235,228 of JANBXA010000737.1, read as the reverse complement.
TTTGATCTCATTTTTGACTTGTGTTTTAATTGTAGCATATTGGCAATCTTTTACTCTCCAGATTATTGTGCTTTCTATATTTGCCTAACGAAAGAACTATTCAATAGAATGATGTAATTGTGTATATTTCACTAGTTTCCTTGTAATTATGGTGTCACTTCATTTCATTTGTTTCAGAGCCTAGCATCACCTAACACGGAGGATGGTAATAAATATTTTGAAGTGTAAAATTTGTAAAGACCCTTGGAAAGAGAGCACGAATTTATCATTTATTTACTACTTTATTTGGCCTTTCTTTCTTTTGGGTTTAATACCAGGTATTATTATAAGACATAAGGATGTTTTTTCAAAAATATTTATTACCTTATTAAGGTAAACTGTCTTCCCTGCTGGTGGACAATATTTTATAGAAAAAGAAAAGACACACTTCTATAAACTTCACTGTTGGAGGCCAGCTACTTTCTAGCTGACAACACCATAACCATTACTTTCATTCCAATTTTAAGGACAGTCATAGCAGCACTTCAATTAACCAATTAATCAAAATGATATTCAAGTTTCTGCACATCCAGTCGGTAAGGGTTCTCCCTGGCACATTATTTCAAATGAGTGCCACCTCCTGCTATGGTGGGTGTTCAGCTGGCCTAGAAAAGCATCGCAGTTAGCACTTTTGCTAGCAATGAAAAAAGTTAACAACACTGACACTTAAGTGACCATAATTAGTCCATTGAGATTAATTTGGGAACTTTGTACCTCTTCTAAGGCCATTGTCATGTAATCCTAGCACCTTCTAAATTGCAGTGGTTCATTGGTTCATTTTCCAAATGGTGTTCTCACTTGTAGTGTCTAGAAGTTCAATTTTTAAAAAAAATGAATATCTTGGGCACTACAGAAAATAGTCTGACTAGAAGAAACTCCTCAGGGACATGTCCAACTTGCAGTGTTTCTGATTCTATGAAAGAGACACATTGAATGATCGGGTATGACAACAAAATCTTTGTGGTTGATACATAAAAAATTTAATAAATGTGAGAATTCAGGGATCAGTTGCACAAACAATAAAGAATAACAGCACAAGCCTAATACCATTTCATCTTAATGTCAGGCTGGCCCCATGAGAGAAAATATTATAATTTAATTGCATATAATTAAATTATATGAATTTGTATGACACGTGTGATGAAATCATTTATATGTGCAATTTTATTTCCACAAATTTGTATAATAGAAAATGCATGGATGTGTAACTGTTTTATGAAATGATTGCTTCTAACAGGTTATGGTTAAAATGTAGAGCATTTAGAAAAGATAAGTTTAAGAAAAATTTCTCTTAAAAACCGAGAATTTGCGCAGGTCCTGACTCTGTTCCTGCCATGAGTCCTTGTTGATGGATGTACTTCCTTAGATAATGGACTGCGATGTGGAGATGGGAGCAAAACAGCAGCAACACAAGCGAAGACAAAACCTTTTCCCCCAAGTGCTTTTGGTCACAGTGTTTTATTATGCTTTCTCTTTTTAAATTTTGTTTTACATTCCAATCACAATTCTTCCTCCCAATCCTCCTTCTGCTCCACCTCACCTCCTCCCCAGGCCACTCCTTCATCTACTCCTTCCAGTCAGGAGCCAAGAAAGTCTGGCACATTAAGTGAAGGCAAGCCCAAGGTCTTCCCCACATTCATTGAGGCTGAGCGTGGCATCCCATTATAGGGAATAGGTTGCAAAAAACCAACCCATGTACTAGGGTTAGATCCTAGTGCCACTTCCAGGGGACCCTCAGAGAGACCAACCTACACAACTGTCTTCCACACACAGAGGGCCCTTTGGGTCCCATGGAGGCTCCTCACCTATTGGTCTAGAGCTCATGAGTTCCCGTGAGCTTGATTTGACTGTCTCTGTAGATTTCCCTGTCATAAACTTTGGTCACAGTATTTTTATGACAGCAATGAAAAAAATCCTAACCAATACAGGAGATATCAGTCATGCCTATAAACTAGGGATTTGTGCACCTGCTTTGACTTAAAAAAAAAAAAAAAAAAAAAAAGCAGAAAAATATTTGCAGTGACAGTAGCATCCAAATCAGTTTGAAGAGTGTCAGGATCATAATATTATATTCTCATAGTCACTATGTATTCCTTCATATAAGTGAAAACTCTAAAATTGTAGCTCTTTAAACACGGCATATTGCACAAACCATGCATTTAGAGGTCTGCCTTTTCCCTGCTCTCTGCTGTGATTATATCTCCATATACGCCTCTTGATACCAGGAAGCTCACTTACTGTGGTAGCAAAGCACCGTGGGCAACATTGTGTTGGAATGAAGAGGAGAACCCAAAATGAAGACTCTATAGTCTCATGACCACTTCCCAGAACTGACCTCCTTTGTTCATACACAGTCATGGAACAAACAATGTTTGTTTTCACACCTTTCTGGAGCCAGTTAAACTTGCTAGAGTCAAAAAATTATTTGGAGGACATTTAACACAAAAGAAATTCTGGGAATTCATTTCCCTAAATGGTGAGTTTCAGTTATCCAAGAAAGCAAAAAAACAGAAATAAAATATTCATGTCATAGAAAGGAAAACATGTTTGCTAAAGGCATGAGTTCATCATGTACCTCACAGGAGGTCTTTATGAAGATGAGGTAGCAGAGTTGCTGTAATTAGAATTAGTTTTAATTCATGTTTAAATTTTCTACCCAGTGTATTGAATACAGTCACAGAAAATTATATTAGTAATTCATGTGCTTTATCGGAAACTTATAGCAATGAAAATACTGATATCATATTTGAGACTTTTAGAAGTCTCAAAATGACAATGAAATATTTCTGATGAGATAAAAGTTAATTTGAACTTTAATACTAAGGAAACAAGTTCCCATAGTTGTGGACCAAACTGATGTAGAGCATTAGAAATTCACACAGAACATGGAAAAATAAATAGTATCCTGACAAATCCTCAACACAAATCAACAATTTCATAATTCTCACAATATAAAATGTGGTTACCACTGACTTATTAATACAATTTACTTTTTCATGACTCTAGAAAACATTGAGCTCTGGAGATAACTACAGTATAAGGAAAATAGGAAAATGTTTGAGCTTCTTAAAATTGAGCATATTAGGGGTAAGATGAATACTGTTCTGAGAATTTTTCTTCCAAATCATACTCTTCCTGTTTTCAGATTTGACTTATTTATCCTTAAATGTGGTCATTAATTACCAGATTAATTACCAATAGCAACCCAACTACAATTTGAGTTTAAACCTCAGTTTGCAAGTTTATTACAGAGAAATTTGTACAGACTTGCCTGGGACACATAACTGTGAATGTTTTATTGTTGTGTGTTTCAGGGTTGCTGTCATTTTGTTGCTGCTTGCTTGTTTTTTGTACAGGGAAGAATTACGTCAGCACTTAGCATATGCTAAGTAAATTCCCCATCACAGATTGGTATTCACTGCCCCAGGGCATCAGACTTTACTAAAATAAGTCACAACTGAGATAACAGATATTTGAAGCACCATGTTGAAAGAGTATTTTCTAGCATAAGCAAGAAATACGCAAGTAGATGTTGAGAGGACAAGAAGAATTCCTGAGCACTTTCAAAATAACAATGGTCTAAAGACCTAGAAATGTGCATTTGCATTGTTTGAGTTTATTGCTGAAACACGGTGTAGAATGTCATACAAAAGTTGGTACTTAGTGAAGAAACTGTAGTAAAATCCCTAAATTAAGTTTAGTGTCCATGGATTTTGTTTAAGATACACCAGTAGGTAAAAATATGAAACAAAGATATCACTTACTTTGCTACTGTTTGTCATAAGACATACTTGGAATCCAGGCCTGCCCACTTCAATCATATCCTCTATTCCTGGGAGATAGTTACTCATCATTACCATATTTTTCCTGTTAATTTAATAAACACTTTTTGCTCAGATAAGAAATGCATCTCAACATACTTACCTTCCGAGTGTGGTGATAACTATATAATTGGATTTTGAAATAATTTCTTCTACAAATTGCCCTTTATTTTATTTATATTACTTATTAGTGAGCCCTTACATATTTATGTACTTGTCCAATAAGTAGCAGTCAAATCAAGTTTAGCAGTATTTCTGTTTCCTCAAAATGCAGAGACTCATCCTTGCTTTGTCAGAGAGTGTTTCTGTAATTGCAGACAGCACAGAACATCACTTCTGTGGCATTGATGCCGGAGGCAGCTGCCAGAGTCACAGTGTGTTCTATGATAAAATCGCTCTGCTAGGTTGTGATTTCTACAGCACTACATTGCAGAAAACTCTATGAATCTCATATCCTCTTGGAAATGTGTTCACCATTTTATGGGAGCTCCTCAATGGGCACATACTAGTCTCTATAGAAATTGCCCTTGGAGCCTGTTCTCCTGTCAAATAGCAATATTTAGTTTATCATACAAGTGAACTCTCCAACTATATTTTAGGAATGATACATCAAAAAGTGTCTCACAAAAGAGAAAACTCTGACATTAAAGACTCTTCCTGTGCCTGCTGGGGTGAGAGGGCATTTCTCCACTCTCTTGACCAAGAAAATTCTCCAAGGTCATGCAAATCAAGAGGTTAAAATCTTCCCATACTATTTAAGAGTGTCAGTGAACCCACCCAAGGCATCCAGAGTACACATGCCTAAAAGACAGCCAAGTTTTGAAAGATTTCACTTTAATGAAGCCATGTGTGCCACTCTGACAGAAGAATGATGTTGTCAACAGGTGTGTCAAGGCCAAACTGAGAATGTACACAAGGTCAACGACCTAAAAAAAAAGTGCTTATTTTGCATCAAAGGCTTAAAAATGAAGAGAACAAAGTAGAACTAAGGGTTAGAAGTATGTCCTCTGGTAATTGAACATATTAATTTGAACAAAGCACTCAATATCAGCCACTGAACTTATGGACCAGGTGGTTGGGTAACTTGATGACACAGAGATGATCTTACTGAAAATGAAAAGTGTCTTCTAAAACAGAAGAGGAGGTGGCAGCACAGAAGAGAAGTATATCCCAGCAGAACTAGGGGAACAAGAATTTACAGTTTGGGAATGAACTAATTATGAAATAATGTAAAACTATGTGAAACTAAAATGTCTCTGTATAGATAATGGATCTAGAAAAGTAGGGGCTGGGTTGACTGTCAAAAAGTTTCAAAACTCACCATGTAATATTCAATGGTTCCATAAGAATAGTCTACAAATTTCAGTTCTCCCAGAAATTAACATAAAAATGTACTGCTTACAGTCTTCTAAACACTCAAGAATGCATGAATACTAATAGTATTGTATGAGTTATTTTTAATTATTTCAATATATTATCTTTTAAATCTGTTTTGCTACAACTACCAGTATGATAGATATTTTCACCTTGGTATGTTTATGCAAAGAAATAAATGAATATGTGTGTGTGTGTGACAGAGAGAGAGAATAGCGAGAGATAGAGAAACAGAGAGAATGGGACAGACACAGAGGAAGAGACAGAGAGAGCAAGCTCAATTTTATTTTATGCATTCAGTCTTTCTGGACATTCAGCTCCATCATTACCAGTAATCGCTTTGCTACTTTGGACTGTGTCTCACAAGTGCTTTCAACCATGTATTACTCTTGACAAATCATATCTTCTGTCAAATTTCCTTTCTTATGAGCAATTTAACTTTCTTGACTTTCAACTAAAGACTGACTAATGACTTACTTATTTGTTCACATATGGCACTTGTTTGGGGGTTTTTGTAATTATCATTTAAGTTTCTCTATAGGTCAGCATTATTCAAATTCTTTTTCTCATAAGTTACATAATTTAACTTGGAAATATATGTACATATTTATTTTAAAATATAGTGAAAACATTCAAATTTCTTTCTATTTTATAAAATATTTGTATGCATGAACCCATGAGCCTTTACATTCATCTGTCTCTTTACTTTATTAATTTCATATATGCTTTTGCCTCTGGAAGGTAATGGAACTTCATGCTCAGCGGCCAACCAAAACAATTTAATTTCTTCAAATATAGGAAATATATAATTTGTGCTCCAAGGAAATCACAAATAGAAGATGTTAAAGTTTTTAGATCACACCATTGCATTTGTGTGTGTGTGTGTGTGTGTTGGTTCCTTATTGACAGAATACGGCTTTGATTTATATATGCTACCCCTTTATTTCTAGGGGACATTTTGAGTCACAAGTAAAATAAGACACTGTGAATGTTATTATAAACCACTCAACGACTGAGCTGCTGTGTGACAAATGAAAAAGTGCAGCCAGTAAATATGCAGACACTGTAGATTCGGCCAACATAAATCTTGATGGTACGTATAGAATACTCCATGAGATTTACATGCATAAAGAGTTACACTAAACACTAGATACATGAGTCAGCCGCCAGAGTGTCAGAGTGTTTTATGATAATCTTAATAGATAATAAAGAGGACAGAGACACATAAGTCAATAGCATAGTTATAATTCTTACGTATTATGCAATCGTGTGTTCAACAGTTTGGTTCATGCTTGCTGAAGACTGTGTTTTCTCAATCCCGCATCATCACAAGCATGAGAGTGAGGTATGATGCTGTGCTGTTACCATGAAACAATATCACTGAGTGATTGACTTATTTTCCCTCCAGAGCAATATTATGAAATCACCTTTGGGTAATTATTACATGGCTGACATGGATTATTACCTGAAGCACCTAGAAGGGGCATGTGGCTAACTCTGATTTATTTTGTATTAGAGATACATACTTATAATGACTTAGTGTAAGAGAGTAACAACAATAACAGAATAGCATTCGATAAACTATTTAGAACTTATATGAATGTGGTCTCACATGACAAATATCACACTACCATCTTATCTTACCAACTTAACTGCTTTCTTTACTGAGGCAAGTACTTTTACTTTTTTCTTTGAATGATCTCTATGCCATATCTAAGTTGCCAATGTTACTACTCTTCTGCTTCGGAAGCATAATTAGCTAAAGTAAGAATTATGTTTACTCAAGTATGTGATGTCACTATCATGGATTAGATAAACCAAATTGTTACTAAGTGGCTGACAGGCAGACACTGTACACGGTGCAAATACATTCCAATACACTGCCTGGTGTAAATACACATAAATACACTGCCTATGGAAAAAATCAAAATGTCAAACAATATGGATGACATGAAAGTCTTTGCACAGTCCCCAGGATGAGAAATAATTTAAAAAAACTTGCTGTTTATAGCTGCAATTTTACCTTTGCTGTGTGCAGATCATATTTGCCAATATGTAACTGAAAGTAGACCTGGTGAAACCATGTATATGAACAGGGGACTCACAAACCATGTCTCAATTATCTCCACAAATTCTTAGTCTATGTATGTATGTATGTGTGCATGCATGCATGTATGTATTTACTCATTCATTCATTCATTCATTGATTTTTTTACTCTTTGTGAGGCAAGATTTCACATAACCCAGGCTGGCTTTGAAATCACAGAATAGCAAACTTGAACATGCGATCCTCTGCCCTTGGCCTTCTAAATTCTAGGATTAAAGTTGGGCACCACCTTGCCCAAAATGTATTGTTCTGAGCTTGGAACCCAAGGCTTTGTATGTGTAAGAAAAGCATTATATCAACTGAGTTATGCCCAGCTAGAATTCTCTGTTAATGGGATGATGAAAATTACAGGTGGGTGTTCTAGATAAGGATGCTCTTAATTCATTTTGAAGTTCCTCTGTCCCTGTTCTCTGTCTGTAAGTAACAGAGCATGAATTTGTAGGCATGCTGTTAGGAGACACTGTAGAGAGACTTGCCAAAAGATCTCTTCATATTCAGACTAAGAGAATAGCAGTCTCTTATTATTGTGCCAAGGCAAAGGAAATTCAATATGCAGAAGGCTTTAGAATCACTGGAATTAGTTATATATTTGTGAAATTTGTTCCTTAAATGCATTTGTAATGTTGACCTACATGGCCCTTTATTAGAGAAACAGACTATTGAGGTTAAAAACCATTGCAGCTAATAGCAGAGTACTCTTCCTGAACTAATTCCACCATTACAAGCCACTTCAAAAGCAATTTTCTAATCTCTATTTTATACTGTTGAAAATGCTTAAGTAGTACTCTTCCTTTTCAAACATTACCCATTATTTTAAATTAACTGGAAAAATGCTTAAAATATGCTTACTTTTCATTGGCAAGTTATGGAATTGTAGTCTAGCTTCAATAAAACTAGTCAGTTCTGGGTTAAACTGGGTAGTTAATCATAACAGCACAATCAAAAGGAGGCTTGATTGATGTCTATGAAGGGTGAATATATGCCATTCCAAAAACATAAGTTAAGATTATTTTGTGGCAAATGAACTCCAATACCAAATTCTCTGCCTCTTCCCAGTTTCTTCTAATAACCATTTGCCTCACTTATTTGCATGATTTACTATCATGTATTAAATACCATATATGTGCTTCCTGTGTGTGTGTGTGTGTGTGTGTGTGTGTGTGTGTGTGTGTTTTGCAATATACACATGGGCATATGTTTTGTGTGACTATATGAAACTTTTTCTTGTTGTTTTGTTTGTTTTTTTGAGACAAGGTTTCTCTGTGCCATTAGAGGCTGTCTTGGAACTACCTATTGTAGACCAGGCTGTTCTCAAACTCCCAGAAATCATGAATCTTCATGTGTGTTTGTGTTGGTGTGGTGCTTAGTATGTGGAAGACAAATACATTTCTTCTCAGAACTATACACTCACTATTGCAGCCACAATTTTCAGTCACCAAGGAGTCACTTTTGATCCTTTACTTAATTTATATTTTACTACAAATGGATGAAAGAGGATAAGTTTCACAGAAGGGTGTGTGCGGCTGAAATGACTACATCTTTTGTCTTTATAGTTCTGCTTTTCTTTTCTTTGTTTGTAGCAAATGTTGAATTAAAACATTCTATATCATATCATGCATTTCAACTAGGGATCGGACTTTTGGAAGTTAAGGGATTAGCAACATTTGAGCTTAGATATAGCTGACAAAATGCACACATAAACAGTTTGCAAGTAGCCCTCTGTTTCCCACTGATGAATGAAATATTGCTTGGCACTTAACCAAAACCTAAACAGCAATCCCAACAATCATTAAAAATCAAACTTTGACCAGTCCAAACCAAAGAAAGGTATGTCTCACATCAGAAAAAAAAACTTGCATGAGAGCTGTTCTTGCAAATTACTCCATTTAAAACTTGAACTATACCAACAAGTGAAATGAAATGTTATTTGTAGTGAGAATGTGATCAATGGCAGAGACATTATCTAATATAAGGTGTCAGGAACTATAGCCCAATCTGTATTCTTTGTGGCTTCACTCTAGGATTTCTCAGGTAGGATTCTAAAGACTTCATTTGTTTCCTCAAAGTTGTTCGATTTGATTCTTTCCATTTGTTACCCATTTAAGTAGGACCATAAAGTAGTAGTCACACACTCAGAAGCTTTGGGGACCAGAAACAACACTTAAATGGAAATGATAAGAGAGTGAGGTGGTTCAAAAGCTGTAGGGACTGTATCAAACAATAGACATCATGGCAGACAGAGAGACAATCATTACTCTCTTATTCTGACTGTGGGAATGGAGAAAACAAACTTCCTTCATTCTTCTAATCTTTATGAGGACAGGAAGCCTTCTAAAATTGACTTTCCAAAAATGGAATTATTTCCTACTTTATCAAATGCTTAATGTATTTCAACTTGGTTGTGGTTTTAGATATAAATACTTAAAATGGGCAAATAATAATTTATAACTTCTCACTGTATGAAAAAATTCAAACAGAAAATGTGTCTAAAATTTGTTCCTATATATTCAAATCACTTGTTGTGTCATCAACCATGGTGGTTCTGAATTTCTACTTGCAGAAAAATTAATGTTGTCTCATTATTTACCAAATCCTGCCTGTTTCTTCAATTAGAGAATTTAAGTCTTGAATATCCCTAATCACTTAGCACAAAAACAGCCAAAACCACTGGTTAAACTTTGTCTTTGGCTTGAAGCAGTCTATATGATTAAACTGAAGATCAAATCTTGGTAGGAGATGGATCAGCAGATATAGTCATTGCTGAACAAGCATGAGTGCCTCACTTTAGTTTGTCAGCACCCACTTAAAATGCCTAATGTTTTAGTGTATACCTACAACCCCAACTCTGGATGAGTAGAAACTACTTCCTTCAGCAAGTGTACTATACCTTGCAAAAGTTGTGAGATGAAAAAAAGATCAATTTGGCACTCACATGTATATAATTTCTAAGGCAAGAAATGGGGTTGCATGTTTCCTCTTTGAGGAGTTCTTAAAGTTTCACAAGTATAGGTTGGAATCCCTGGCAAGGGTGGGCTTGTGAAACAATGGGGACAACAGCTGGGGATAAGTACATAGACATCAAAGTAAAAGAGACACAATGAGAAGTTGGATATCAATTGGCCAATCTAGTACATCCATTTATCTTGAGAAACACTCTTTGTCATAGAATTTTAAGGACCGTGTGATGGTGTGAAGTGGCAAGAATCATAATTTTGGGATTCTGTTGGCTTTAATTACATTATTATTTCCATGAGTCATTGTTTAATCCCACAAAAATCCATCATTTGACTCTAACTATCCAGCAGTATCTTTGAAACAGGTGGGTAACCAAGAGCATATACTCATATGATTAATATCTGATAATGATAAGTAGTGAAACAATCTGAGACACAAGCATTACAGTAATCAACAAGATCAACCTTGAAAAACATAAAAGAAAATACATTATAGATACATTATAGTAAAAATTCCAGAGGGACCATGAATAAGGTATATTTAACTTACATAAGAAAAATGAATGTGGGTGTTAGTTAGGAAGACTGGGCACTCTACAGGGCCTCTAGTAATGGATCAGTATTTTTCCCTAGTGTATGAATAGACATTGGGAGCTCATTCCACATAGAGGGATACTTTCTCAGCCTAGACACATGGGGGAGGGCCTAGGCCCTGCCCCAAATGATAGGACAGACTTTGAAGACTCTCCATGGAAAGCGTCATCATCCCTGGAGAGCAGAAAGGGGATAGGCTAAAGTTTGGTAGGGTGATAGGGAGGTTGAGAATGTGAAGGAACTGGGATTGACATGTAAAACAACCTTGTTTTAAAATTAAATTAAAAAAGGAAAATAGAAAAATGAACAAATGGTGTCTTATAGGAGACATAAATTTAAAAATTTGGAGGCCTGGTAAAACATTGTGCATGGATAACATTCTTTCTATGTCTAATGAAGCAAGAATAATAATGACATGTCTAAATTTAGCTCAAGAATTAAATTAGTTATATACATAACACTTAGCAGAGATTTTTCTGTGTTGTGACACTTCATAGGTTTTAGTTCTTTCTAGTCTACTTTTTTAATCAGGTAACTCATAGTAACAGGAGAAAACCATGTGTAAGCAAGAACTGGACGGAAAATCATGTATGTGATTGACCAGAGCTGAGTGATCTTTCTACCACAGAGAAGGGGAGCTTAGCCAGGGAGGAAAGTGGACATGTTTCAAATACAGAGCTTCTTGCTTAACCCAAACTAGATTGTCAGCTCCCAGTGTCCTTGCTTTGGAGATCTTATATTTATTGTATATACATTTCTATCAAAGTAAATAAAGAAACATCATGGTTCTTGGGATAAACAAAAACGTATTTATAACCAGAACTGAAAAAAAAAAAGCCAGATGGATTCTCATTTCAGATAACCACAAATGTGATAAAAAAGAACATCATTTTCACAAACCCACACTATTATTTGGTAAATGTTCATGTGCTCATGTCAGAGTTATATCCTATCACCACAGGGAAATTTAGCAAAAGGACATAATTCTGAAACCCTGGCAAGCACAATTGTGACAAATGGTTCTTTGTACCCTGGAATATATTACAGTCTTCTCTTTTTTTCTGCTCTGTGTAGTGAATTTTAAGGCAAAGTGTGGGATAGATGCCTAGAAATCTGTTTCTCGCATCTCACATCTCCATCCTGGTGGGAATGCTGCCTGTTCTCCCTAGTTTGAAATCCACAAACAGCTAACTGAACATAACCCGAATAAGAGATACAGCATGTGAGATCAGCAGCTGATGCCAGCATCACCCAGCCCCTCCCCTCCCTGTTCACTCCTTCCTGATCTCCCTTCCAGCTCTGGACTTTGCTGTCTTGGGTCCAGCTTTTCCCATCCTCTTCTCACCTTCATTCCCACTCAGGCCTCCTGCTGTAGGCTTGTTTGCCTTTTAGAATGTGCTATTGCTTTATGTGTTCATTGTTTATAAAGACAGTTAAAGGAATGTGAGTGCTTCTTCAAAATGATGGGCTTTCAATTTTTGAAATTTACCTTCATTCCAGTTTTGCTACCAGCAGCAAAGCATTGACTATTTCTACACTGTGATATGGGTTTTCATTTTGTGAAAGAAGCTCATTTTCTAAGCTAACCTGGTAACTTCTAAAATTGGGAAAGACAAATGAAGAGTTAATCATATGACTGAGTTTATAAGCATGAATTATTCACAGAAACACAGAATACCAGAGCACCTCTTTCATTGCACCGGATAGTTTTGCTGACTCAATTCCAAAGACATATTATGTAATAGACTAACTGTTTCCAAGGTAAAGGCTGATAATATATCACACACAGCTGTCATTTATCTGAGTGAGAGGAATGCTAAATGCCAATCGAGGATCAGAAATAATAATGTTAATAAAATTCACAGCAAGTGCACCTATCAGAAACCAAAGGATATTATAGAAAGGCTCAATGCTGTATACCCAGAATACACACAGTGCTCCTAGTTGGTATGGGCCAAGGTCCATAACTGTAAAATATTTAAAATTTATATTTACAAAGAAATTAACAAATTCACAGCTATCATTACTAGCACACAATACTCCTGTGTCAGAAGTGGAAATGTGACTGAACAGAAAATCAGCCAACTATAGGCTGTCAATAAAACAGAAAGTGCCACTAAACAAGAGCCCACTGACACTTCGAGAATGCAACATTCAGCAAGTTTTTTATGTGTGGGTGGTATGTGTACTATGCGGGCCATGAAACTTTCTCCAATGAACTGTAACTACTAAAATCATATTGAGTACCGTTTAACAAAATATGAATACTATTTAATTATGATGATTTGAATATTTAAAACCAGAAAGACAATCAAACAAATTAATAAAAGCAATCTATTTATCACACAGTAATTCTTAATGTCAACTTTAAACATTGCATTTAGTGGAATACCTGAAACAAAATAAATGTTTGGCATAGTTAAATATTACGAAAAAAGATATATGTATACAATAAATACATACATTGAAAGAATGCTTCGAACAATATTTTTTTGTCATACACCTCAGGAACCTACCTTAAAGATGAGTAGGTAACCACAGAAGCAAAGGAAATACTGATAAACTAGACAAGAATAACGATGAGAAAAAATTCAGAAAGCAAAATTTGTTTCTTATAAGATCTGTCAGTAATACTGGAAAGTTTACAGCCAGCATATAACATAGCAAAACAAAACAACAACAACAACAAAAAACAAACAACAACAACAACAACAACAACAAAAAGCACAAATGATCAATGTCAGAAATGAAGAATAGGGTACCACTACAGAACCAAAAGGTACAGATAGATTGAGGACATATTAATAATGACACTTTGACTTTCCTTGGAGTCCTTGATGTAAATATCAGAGACTTGTGCATATGTAGATGATTGCAGAAAGATCCATATCTATCGCACAAAAATCAAGTCCAAATGGATCAAACATCTTCATTCATTCTAAATAATTTCACTAGAAGTTCAACTGAAATCTTAAATATCCAATACTAATTCTACATGTACCTCTAGAAAATAAAAATTCACCTCTAAATATTTTTATCTGTTTTCTTTAGGTTTTTACACACAATGAAAGTCTGAATAGAATTTTGTTTATGATATGTAATTAAGCTACTCTATAAAGCTACTTAGCATGTTTTACTAAAGAACGTAGCAATCATTCTATTTAAAAAATATATTTAAAGCAAAATGAAATCTCATATTCACTTAAAGAAACCTTACAAAAATGGTTATAGAAGCATCATATTGATACAATATTTTTCTCAATGCCGTGCCTAACAATATACCTAAGATAATACTTTAAAATATATTATATTATTAAATTAAATTATATTATACTCAACTTTTACTTAAGCTCAAAACATATTCTTGACTGATTTTAGATTTGTTGTTTTTTTTTTCTGATAAGAAGAGTTTCTTAAGTAGCTACAGGTGACTAAGATCTAATAATTATCAAAATAGAAATAAAAATCTTTGCCACCAGGAGTTATTATGTTAATGCTTGCAAGCCTTGCTGCCACAAGGCCCATGCCAATCCAAGTAACCTGCACTGTCACTTGGGGCCGAAGTGACATCCAAGCCCAGGCTGCTACTGAGAACTATGTCTGGGTCTGTGGTCCTACCACAGACTGGGTCCATATTGATGTCTGTAGCCCATGGTACACCAAAGGCCACATGGATACCTAGAAACTGGGCTTCAAACTGTGGCCCTGTTGACATCTAAGAGCTGTGCTGCCACCATGGCCATGGCGATCTGGGTGGCCTGTGCAGCCACATGGGGTCATGTCGTCATCCAGGCCTGGGCTACTGTTGTAGGTCATGCCTTGATCCATGGCCCATCAGCAGCCAGGGGCTTGGCTGATCCATGGCTCATGTTGCTATAGAAACCATATGTGTTTAAATCTAAGGGTTATGCTGAGTAAAAACTGTCCTTTACCAGCCCCCATGATAGTTGACCCTGCCCCTTGCCATAGAGCTATAGCAGGAGATCTGGTCCTTTTCCCCAAGGGAGAATAAGACCCCAACCCTAACTCAGGAAAGATGGCTCCACCTCCTTACCACAGGCAAGGGAGATCTGGCCCCAAAGGCATGGGCCTAAGAGAGCAGGCTCTGCCCCTCAACTAAGGGGTGCAGTCCCCATGGCCTAGACTGACCATCTCAGCTATAACCAAAACCCATATCCTGAGCTTAAGTTTCACACCCAAACATATACTCCATCTATGATCTACCTTATTTCATGAAGGCCAAAGGCACTGGTCCTGCAGAATAACAGCCCCAGTATCTCCATGACTCAGGGCAACAGCAGGACGTTAGGGATATATTTGAGAAGGATTTCAGTAAAGGACCAGCAAGGATGATGGGTCAGAGGCCGTAAACCAGACCAATGACATATGGCAATAAACATTTTGTGGGTGAGACTGATTGGAAAAGGGGGTACACTGTGTGACACACTGCAGCTCCCAATGCCACTAGATGAATGAAGAGATGTTGGGTTTGTTGTTTTGTTTTTAATTAATTTGAAGGAGCATGCTGCAGGGGCGTGGGGTGGATAAGGAGGGACTGGCAGGTAAGAGGGATTGAGATGCATGATATGAGATTTCCAGAGTCATTAAACAATTATATTACAGAAAAAAGGGGCAACAGTGGTTGGAATGTAAAATTAATGAAAACAAAATGAAATAAAAAATAAAACCCAATATAAAAAAATAACATCTTTAGTATGGAAATTGGCACATATTATACTAAATTAGTGTATTTATTGTTAAAAAAAGAAATAAAAGCTTAAGAGGCTTATATTAACTTTATATCCCTCATTATATGTGAGTAAATTTGAAGATATTTTGTAGATAAGTCCTTTCCTTCCAGATAGCCAATATTTTAGAAGACTGTTGGTCAGCCATGAAAATGCACATATTGCCCTGATCACATGTTAGCATTTAAACAGTAATTGATTCTCAATTTTTCTTTGTTTTAGTCTATTTGCTAAATATAATAGCTACATCTGGTCATGGTCATCCAATTAGTACTTTTTACTAGATTTTATATCTTCAATTATACTATTAATTTTCTTCTTATAATTAAAATATTACAATGTATTAATATATTATTGTATGCCATATAATATTATAGTACGCTAATACCTCCTTGAAATAAAAATTTAAGATATATAAATTTACACATGAAGAAATGTAAATTTACATGACTTTCTTGTAGTAATAGAAAAATGAAAATTGTAATAATTATATTTATTTTATACAGAGCAGAAGAGTGAGAGGAAGGAAAACATTTCTGGAATTCAATGCACTGAACATTGAATAGCATGACTTGGTAACTGTCATAATTATTTATTTAATATCTACAGTCAGCCCTTGTTTTGCTTTTTATTGTGTCTTTTAAAGGAATTTGAGTGACCTTCCATACAGTTGAGAGACACTCTGGTACTTCCCTATCACGGCCCACCAAGAAGAAAATAATCACTTAAAGAAGCAGAAGATTTGCTATTATCAGGCACCAGTGATGAGTAAATCAGTACAGATAAACACAGAATTTATGTCTGATCCTTTTGGCAGCCAAAGAAAAGGGGATATGTGGCTTTCCCAAGGCTGCCTGCAGATACACACATTTTGCTGGCTCTGAACTGAGTAGAGATTTAAAGTGGTTTCTTATGTTAGAGACATTGAAAGTCATAACAGATGATGTCTGCACACAATTTTATGGAAAATAAACATTGTTCAAATGCAAACGCTGCAATTTTATCATAAAAAAATAATTCAGTGAAGACCTTTTTGTAGAGCCTGAGATATAGATGTTGCTACATGCTTCTTTCTCAAACCTAACTTAAGAAGGAAGGGGGCTTAGAGAATCTGGAGAAAGAGATAATCAAATTGTTCAAAGAGGTGCTCTCAAGTGCCAAAGTTGTAAATGAACCTTAAGAAAACAATGCTGTCAATTCAGAGCTCTGAAGGTCCTAACACTGATTCTCTTAATTAAATCAGAGAACTATTGCTTTATAACTGAAAATGTTTTTTTTAAAATATATTGATCTCTTGTGTGCTAAGGCTATTTGTATAAATATGTAGATTAAAATAATTCATTTGGAAGAAATTACATTTTCACATATAAACTCCTAATGGTAGCAGGAAAAATATAATACTTGAATATGCTTAATATTGTAGTTATATCTATGTGGTATAATCATTAAAATTCTAGCACAAAATTTCATAAACTAAACTTCAATTCTTTGAATAAAGGATACTTTTACTAGCCTTTATGTTTTCTACAGCAACAAGTAGAGGCAATTTACTGTGTGACAATACAGTAAATATAATTTGATATGGCTTAATTGTCCATTAAACTTGTAGAAAATAAATAAAAATGTGCAGTAGTTTTATTTTTCATATAATTGATGTTGATTTTTAACACAATATTTCACACAATCATGTTATAGTGAATTTACTCTCTTTTTTAAAAAGACAAAAGCAGTATAAGAGTGAATTCAGGATAATAACTAAGAAATCATTCA
The DNA here is from genome assembly GCA_030556225.1 of Cricetiscus sungorus. Classification (NCBI taxonomy): domain Eukaryota; kingdom Metazoa; phylum Chordata; class Mammalia; order Rodentia; family Cricetidae; genus Cricetiscus; species Cricetiscus sungorus. Next base: position 8,217,821 of record JANBXA010000737.1, on the reverse strand, counting down.
TACTTAAAATACAATTAAATAAATATGAAATACATGGAGTTAAAACACTGGAGAATGCTGCTGTGCAGAGAACAAACAATACAAATGCAAATGTGTTTGATTCTTTATGGAGATGAAAATGTTTTAAAGGGAATGGAAGCTAAATAATTCACCAATGTTTCATATACTTTAAAATCTTTAATGTAAATCAAGAGGTTAAAAGGAATCATATAATCCAATTCTTTAAATACGTAATAATTCATTGAAAAGTAACAAACAGAAAATATTGACTGTGGATCTTGAGGAATGTGTAGGCATTCACCAGGAAATGAAAGAAATAATGAAAAAAACTATTCAACAGTGAAAATAATATGTGAGGGAAATATCAAATTAGTAGAATAACATGAAAGAGTGATGAGCAAAGGGGTAAAGACCAGGCTGGAGAAACCCACAGAAACAGCTGACCTTAACAAAGAGAGCTTATTCACCCCAGTTTGATAGCTGGGAAACCAGCATAGGACTGACCCAGAGTCCCAGAAAGTGAGTATTAATTTGGATGCTTGGCAGTCTATGGGACCTCTGTTAATGGATCAGTATTTATCACGAGTATATGAATGAACTTTGGGAGCCCATTCCATATAGAGGGAGTCTCTCTCAGCCTAGACACTTGGGGGGGAGGGCTTAGGCCCTGCTCCAAATGATATGACAGTCTTTGAAGATCCCACACAGAAGGCCTCACCTTCCCTGGGGAACCAAAAGTGGATGGGTTAAGGGTTTGGTGGGGGTGATAGGGTAGGATAGAAGGGTGAGGGAACTGGGATTGGAATGCAAAACAAGCTTGATTCTAATTTAAATTAAAAAAAAGAAGAACATGGATTATTTTAATTCAGAAATTCAGGCTCAAGGATGTTTACCAGTTGATGGGCAAATTGAATATAGACATTAAATCTTAGAAGGCCTGAAAAAAGTATTAGTATTGAATATTACATTTTGGTACCTAAAACAGTGAGCCTAGGAATTCAACACCATTTCCCACTTCTCTGCTATTTCTGGGGCTAGATGATGTGCAACTGAATCAGATTCACCACCAATAGTAGTTAGCTGTGTTTTAAAAGAGGAGAAGTGGAGGCCATTGCCAACTCTATTAAAAAAAAAAAGTCTGGCATATTTGTCTGCAGAGATTCCCAGCAGCTGTGGGTATTTCTTTCCATCTCCATTTTGATTTGGTGATAATTGTGATTGTTGATGGAGGTCTAATGTGTGTTACGAGCATGTTTTTCCTGCTGGTCGGTCTGGTCCCGCCGCCACACCAGCCCCAATAACACACAGAGACTCTGTATTTGATATAATCCTGTTGGCCAGTTACTATCATTGTTTATCGGCTAGCTCTGTCTTAATGATTAACCCATTTCTACTATTCTAAGTATTTCCACATGGCACATCTTACCTGCCTGAGTGGCGCTGGCGTGCTACCTCTCCAGGCTCTCCATGTTGACTCCTCCTTACTACTTCCCCTTTCCTCCTTGTCTCCTAGCCCCACCTATCTTGTTTCCCATTAGCCCACAGTGCTTTATTTATTAACCAGTATGAGAAACATATTACAGAATAACATCTCCCATCAAATGTGTTTCCCAAACCTCCTGGAGTCTTTCAATTATAGTGAATTTTAGAAGTGTGCAACTTCTTTCTTCACTTAAACTATTTTCTTTTTCTTAAAAAAAAATTCTGATTCATATTACATTTGCTTAAAAACAAAATGGCTGCAAAAGTAGAGTCAAATGGTTGCTCATAGGCTTTCTGGTGATTGTCTCCCCAAGACACAGATATTGTATATGAAAAGCGCACACCACAGTTACAGGAAAAAGGGAGGCTACACAGAGCAATGGTTTTAAGATTGGCTTCTAGACCAGTCCTCACAGTGGTGGAGTAAAATCAAGTATTAAAAAAAAATAGGTTTTTTTTTTTGTTGTTGTTGAGATTATAATTAAGACATTTACCCCTTCCTACTCCTCTCTCTCCAAACCACCTTGCTGTTTTTCAAATACATGACCTCTTTTCACATTAATTGTTGTTACATTAAATACAGCCTTCTCAGTCTGTGTAGTGCTACTTGTGTGCATGTGATAAGGGCTAACCATTCAGTATTGGAAAGCCAGTGGGGGCATTCCCTGGGGAAAACTAGTTCTACCACTCTCGGTATTCCTCAGTTGCGTGTGGTTCTTTGAGTAAGAATGACACCTTGTGGTGTTTTCCCCGCTCACTATAGCATCTCTACTTTTGTTGTCCTTATTTTTAGTTTCTCATATTTAGGTGGTCATGCTGGTGAAATTGTATGGGTAGAACTCTATTACTAATAGATGTAGACTATTGCTATTGTCCTTGCTTGCTTGCCAGTGGTGAAAAGTGGTGAAGATGCAATGTACTTGACATGCAGGACCTAGAGGTCCCTAAAGAAGAACTGACCCACATTCCTGCCTTCTGGAGGCTACCATTAAGGATAAGAAAAGGAGTCATGAAAGTTCCCAAATGAAAAAAGCAACCAATAGTCCTAGCCACCCAGGAAGCTTATGAATCACAGTGATTACCAGGGCATACCTCTAAGGATGCAAGAGTGGCACGCAGAACTTGACATTAGCCAACATCTCTTTAGTTGGATGAAAGGTCTGCTCAACAAGAGGGAGATGGCATCTGGCACCTGAAACTTAGCCAACTACCAAGTGCTAGTGAAGCCATGAATCTTGAAGAATAATATACAACCAGCACTTTTGTGAATGAACTACAGTCTAAATATTTATCCTTGTACCCACAGTTAAGCCATTCCTTATCAAGGAAACTTCTTTTTGCAACAATCAAGCTTTTGTTGTTGTTGTTGTAGATGCTGTTGCTGTTTGTTTCTTTGTTCTCTGTGCTACAACCCTTTGTTGTTATTTGTTTGCTCTCTGTGTTACTGCCTGTCTTAAGGGCCTCATTCCTGAGACGTGTGAGGTACCTGTTTTTTGGGAGACTCTTGTGAAACTGAGCTTGTTGACAACCTATGTTGCCAGTAGACAGTCTCTAATACCACCTTAATGTCAGAGCTATTCCAATGAACTACACTCATGGCAAAACCTCACTATCACTAAGCTGTAACATAGGCATCACTGTCTTCTTGACACCACAAAGGCCTTGTGGTGGATATGAGGTGTAGCTCTGTTTATCCTTAACAAAGCTGCCACATAACTGTCTTGCCTGTACTAACTCAATTTATAGCAATATGCTCTGGAACAAAACTTAACTCAATTGGGCTAGTACAGCCCATTCTGTTCAATTCTCTACCCTGAAATATAGTACCAGGCTGCTGAAGATTAGTTCAGTGAAAACCTAACAGAGGTCCTCACCTCTAGGCCGGACTCTCCCAGTCTACAATGACGCCAATGTCAGACAAGTTCTAGTAATCAAACAACATACTAGTAAAATTATACCAAAGTTTGGCTATTTTACAACGACAACAACAACAACAAATTTTATGGGAAGTCTCAGAGTGTGTTCATTTCCATGTGAAAGCACCTTCATATTTCATGGTAATGAAAAATCTCTTGAAAGAAATCAAGCATCGTCAAGTGCATAAAAAAATTTACAGCCTTATATATTGAGGTTTACTAAGGATCAGGAGAAACGAATAGGCAGAATAGATGTTCATTCAGGGTGAAATAACTTACAATATAGACAGATGAACACCGTCCAGTTCCTTGTCCCAAGGATGTCTCCAGAGGCTCTTCTGTTCCTATGCTGCAAGCAAGAGTGCTCCCAGGGCCCCTTCCTCAGACTTAATTCCCCAAGGTAATGTCCACCCCTGTCCCCACCACCAATGGGCATGGTCTGTGCCACAGGTGCTGACAAAGTGAATATCTCACTACACTTATACCCTATCTCATAGTTTCTACAAATAATTAGGTATTTGTTGAGAATGGCATATCATGTCCTAAAACAAAATATATCTGAAATTATTATGTCTTTCATAAAAGATTATTACAAACTAAATACAAAGTGTTGGAAATGACAATTCTGAAGTCAAGGCATATGCAGGCGTTCTCCATGATAAGTCACTATGAAAACTCTGTCCCATGACTTTAAGCTTCTAATGGTAACCTATACTTACAGGTAACACTTAAGTTGTAGAAGCATCAGAGCATCAATCTAAACTTTGTCTTAATCAATTCCCAAATCACATCCTGTCTGTTTGTCTTTCTGTGTCCTCTGTGTCTCTCTATTTCTGTCTCTCTCTCTCTCTCTCTCTCTCTCTCTCTCTGTCTCTCTCTCTCTCTCTCTCTCTCTCTGTGTGTGTGTGTGTGTGTGTGTGTGTGTGTGTGTGCACCTAAGCAGACTATTTTTATTAGGTAAGTGTCTACAATAACTCAGTATGATATCATTTAGTTTCCTTTTCAAAGACTCATTTCCAATGAAATAAGAGTCATATGTGTCAGGATATGGACACATGTATATAAATGCAGTTTGTAGACATAGGACTAAACAGTGTTATATAATTATAAAAAGAATAGTTTACTGTGTGAGACTATATTACAGTTACAGTATCCAAGGAAGAGTCTGATGTAATCTCATACTGTTCTGACTGGTCAATATGTATCTGTCACTGACCTTTCTTCTGGACCTCAATTTAGTGGATTTCGGAGAAGAATAGAGTAGTTGTGTATGGATATAGTGATACATCCTAGAATATAGTTCAATCTGGAAAAGACACAATTTAGGAGCCTTTGATAGCTGATTTTGATAGCTGTCTCTGTCACCCGATGAGCTAGCATTTAACGGTGAGATTAGGCTTATCCTGAATAACTTCAGAAGACTGAATTAAATTGAATGTAGGCAAAGAATACTTCATCTCAATATGAGAAAAAAATTTAATCAGTTTAGGTGCCTGCAAATTAAATGTGCTTATTTAAATGATAGCAACCTCCATGCACATGGAGAAGTTCTGACTAGGGCTAAATGATTGAAAGCCAGAGTTGTTATAAAAGAAATTATCTGGAAAGTAAAAAAAAAAAAAAAAGTCAAATTATATTATCTTCAAGTTCTCCTTAACTATATATACATATTTTTTAATTCTAAAAATTCAGATGGCTATTGAGCCTATTTTAGCTACAGCAATATTATAAGAGGCATAGAAATTGTGCTCTGACCTGATAACAATTTATCTCATAAATACCAAGATGCCTTTATATAAGGAAATACTGTTAATATAAGTTCTTGCAGTTACTTATGAATTTATTTATTTTAAATACTTTATTAATAATTCTACAATGATTATTTTCATAAATATGTATTTACTTAATGTAAATATGTAATATATTTAATAATTAAAAATAATCATAGACAAATACTATGTTTCCTAAAGCTAATAAGTTTTCATTTCAAATGCTTTTCAGTTGGAAGGGAGTACCTCTTTTTGTTGTTATTGTTGTTGAGGGGAGAAGGGTTTATTCTGCTTATGATTCTGTATCACAGTTCATCATTAAAGAAAATCAAAGGAACTCCAGTAGATAAGCAACCTAGAGCCAGAAGCTGATACAGAGTCCAAAGAAGAGTACTGTTTACGGCTTTCTCTATACAGCTTACTCACTTGCTTTCTTATATAACCAAGGACCACAGCCTAGGGAGGGCATCACCCACAATGGGCTGTGCTCTCCCCCATCAATCACTAGTTAAGTAAATAGGCTTGCCTACCCAATCATATGGAGGCACATCTTTCCTTCCTTTCTCTTTCTTTTTAGTGTTTTACATCTTGCCCCCTGATCCCACTAATCTCTTGCTCCACCCCAAAATGAAACAATACAAAATTTAAGAGAAAAAGAGGGGGAAAAGAAGAAGGGGAAAAAATCATCTCATTTCAAAAATTAATTACTTTGTATTCAACTCCATGCATGTATATAATATATTTCAATCATGTTCACCTCTATTCTCTTTTCAGCACTTTCTTGCACTCACTCTGGAATCTTATTTCTCATCATATACCTCTCCTTCTTTTATGTTTTGTTTACATGTTTTTCCATAACCCACTGAATTCAGTTAGGATTATTTGCATATATGTATGTGGGGGATCATTTACTGAATCATGGTCAACTTACCATTGATTGTACTGTCTCTCCTATGGCAGCCATAGTTGACACTAACTCTTCATTTAGGGATGAGACCTCCCATGGCCCTCTTCCTTCCATGTTGGAATGTTGACAGGATAAGTAGACTTCGTGGAAATAAGAACAGCTGATATAAATCCATGAGTGAAGTAGCCATGTCTACTGTGAATACATATGGGAAGAGAACTTTTCTACTGAAATCCATGATTATAGTGGCCATTTCTGTTTTAAAGCCGTGAGTATGGTGTCTATGTCTGCTGTGAAGGCATTAAGTGCAGATGCTATGTAATGTCCCAAAGACAGAATTTTGCAGCAATCCCTGCTTCTCACCATAGACAGTGACATTCTTATTATGCTCTCAACTGCAATTATCATTGAGCTTGGAGAAGAGGTTGAAAGGTGTCCTATTTAGAAGTCACAGTCGCATCACCCATTCTCAGTATTTTGATGACACTGAGTTGGCATTAACAACTATCCACTGCAAAGGAAGTCTTTCTGTCCAAAATCAAGAAAAGCACAGATTCTACAAGGCAGTTCGAATGCAGCATGAAAAATAATAATATGGTCTAATCCCAGGGCTTGTGAAACTCCCAGCCATGGGCTTTTGACTGTGGTTGATTAGTGCCAGGCATGCATTCACTTCTGTGGAGTAGGCTGAACATCTATTTGAAAAGTGATTGCTTACTTTAAAAGTATGCATGCCATTCTTGAAGCTATGCTTGTTACAACAGGTAGAGTCCACCGCTAGGCTAGGTCATGGATGAGCTTCTTCCTCAGAAGCCGTGTATTCATCCCACAGGAACTGAGAACCCTAGCCAACATGGAAGAACATGCCAGGTCACTTTCAGCTTCATTTCACTGCATTCTGCGGGAAAGTGTGATGCTCTCAGCAATTGTATTTTGTAAACTATTCTGGTTTTCGAGCATCCTGGGTCCTTCTTAGACAAAGGTGTGTTTAATATCTAGAATTACCTACCTGTTCAAATCCCTTTAAAAAATTTATGTTTTTAATTATATTACAAATTAAGGAGTTTAGATAAATTTTCTCATAGACATCTAATTTTGTCTAAACATCCCTTTGTCCCCTTTTTACCTATTACTTTGTCACCATGGCCAAGGGCGCATCATTCTTAACTTTTTATTAAAATAGATCTCAATGTAGGTCCATATATTATATGGCAGAAAACAATCATTTTTTCCTCACTGATAGGTTTCCATCAGGAATAAAAGTTATGACTGTAAGCATGAAATCCAAGATGCACAGTGTAGATAGAGACAATCCAGATTTTACCTCCTACTTTGTCCTGTAAACATACTCAGTCAATGGTCCTGATTGTTTAGTCTTGAGGGAGGCTTAGAAAAAAAAAATCTCCTTTGCTTCTGATTTCTTTACTGATAGATTTTCTGCTGCTAGAAAACAATTCTTGAACAGAGATTTATTCCTAACTTATTTGGGGTTACTGAGAAGACAAAGACTGAAGGGGAAACATGGGAGGAATGATTTATTTTTCATCCCAGCCACTGCAGTCATCATTTTCCCTCTTGCCTTCCAGTCCCTTATCCCCACCACCTTGTGTTCCACTCCTTCTCCATGTCTGATGAGGAAAGAGCAGGTCTATCACGAGTATCAACAAACATTCATGGCAGGAAAGAGTAAAAATGTGTAACATGAAAGGATGACAATCATAATTTTACAATTAACCCATATCTGTGTTAAGAACTTTTCTATCAATCTAAGTATTTCCACGTGGTCTTATTTACCACAGAGAAGGTTCGGAACTCTTCCCTCAAGTCCTTACATCTTGCCTCCTCTCTACTACATCTCCCAGAGTCCTGCTTGTCTCCTAGTCCCGCCTATCTTGCCTTCCTATTTGTTGACAGTGCTTTATTTATTAATCATTAAAAGAAAATTATTTACAGAATGACATCTCCCATTAACGTTGTAAGCCAAATTCAGCTCTTTTATTCACAAATAAGGAGTCATTGGATGCCTTTTCAAGAAACAATTTGAGTTGTTATATGGGAATACTCCCACAACATGGCAGAGAAATCATAAAAAAATAAATATTTAATGCTAAAAATGAAAAAATTCACACAAAAGCTACAGCAGAGATAAGTGTATCTGTTGTTGGTACTAGTATTCCCCACTGTATTTAAATGTAAATAATTATGGACTGGGAAGAAAAAAATGGAAGATATACAAAATGGAAACTCTAAGCATTACATACACACCCAATTAATATTAATTAGTTTGGTTCTTATTGACTGGATGAAATAGAAATAGGGTTGGGAGCAGTATTTCCTTATGGTTACATTAAATTTAAATGTTTAAATCAGTATTAGAGACAGATGCCAAATATTCACAATCATTATTATTAAATACACAATATATGTTAATTTGATTTTTCACTGAAGCGAAATCTATCTTGAGAATTCACCTTTCTCCTCTCATTTAAACATTACATTCTGCCCTTGCTTCATTTACTCTTTGGGTCCCTGTGTTGCTTAGTTTGGAGGAAGCATCTAGTCCTACCAGTTCTGTAGGAACTGGTCTGTAGCAGCGTGCTGTGGAGGCTGTCTGTAGGATCCCAGTTAGCCATCTATCTCTTTTCCTTAAGTTCCTTTGAGAAAGGTCTTGAACTAATCAGAGGAATACACTCCCGTAGAAGTAACTGCTCATCAATAGACTTGGCTCCTCGAGGCCATCAGAGAGCATGGAGCCAGCAACCTCTGGGAACACTCAGTAAGAGCAAAGGACAGAGCTCCTCATTCAGTCCTCGCTGTCCGCTTCAGTCCTTGAACATGTGAGATCTTACATCTACTTGGTCCAATGTTCTTACTTTTTTTTCTGTTTGCCTTTATATGCAAGAATTGATAGCTTGTCTGCATCAAATTCTCCTTTCAGTGTGTACTTGGACGATTTCTTTACTCTAAAATCGTGTTTGCAAACTATTCCTTGGTTCCCATTTGTTCTAATAGCTCCATCATCTGCACCATTAACCTGCATGTTTTATCTACAATCACTGTTCTCCACATGCAGGCCTCCACGCATCTCCCGTGATTCCTATTCTTTTGCTAATATTCTGAGAAAAGAAGGTTTGCATTTGTGATTACTAACATTCTAATTGTGTTGGAATGGTTTTTAAATGCAATCTGTTTCAAAATTCTCTTTTTAGTTCCTTAAAAAAACCTGTTTATTTTTGTAAAATATTCTTCTATGTACTCATTACATGATTTGTATTTTACATAAAAACTTTTATTCTATGTCTAATTACCTCCTAGTTACTAGAGATCATATATGCATACATTTTATTGAGGTGCCTGAAATCTGTTAGAATATCTCAGCACATTTCTTAATACAAATTATATTCATCACAAACTTCTGTCACATTTTGAATGCTAAATTAATTTTCATCTTGCAGAAATGCTTACATAGGGCTAGAGAGATGGCTCGGCCATTAAAGGCTCACAATCAAAAAGATAATAAATGCTTAAGCACTCCTTCAACCTGTATCTGCTTTCAATATGGAGACACATTCTAGACCAGTATTCTGCTGTTATAAATCTAGTTATGCTACCTTCTTCATTGATACTCTACACAGCTTGAGAACCTAGAACACATTCAAAGGCCTCCAAACTTAAATACATTTTTATGCAGAACACTTATTTATATGGATTGTCACTGTAAGAATAATGAGCTTGGGTACATGAAATAGTATTCTGAATTATCTGCAGAAGTCTGTTAATTTCCTTATTTACCACTAAATGGAGACCAACTTCCAAAACTTTTGATTTTCATTAGTTTTTTTTCAAAATTCTTGTATTTTAATTGCTATTCTTGGAACTCAATGAATAATCATATCTGCCTAAACTCATCAGTGTCAAATACCGATGTCACTTCAGTTAAAATGCCAGAATGATCTAGGAAGAGTAGGCAATTTGTCAGCTGTGTGATTACATAAACAATACATAATAAAACTGTCCTTACTATAGAGAGGAATAAGTGGTCTATGTCTTAGCTGTAGTGGCAGAAGACTGAAAGATTGTATAAGTGGTACCTTTAAGGGAGACTGATGCCTGACATTTCCCCGGGATATTCTTCATGTGATTGTTCATGGTTGCTTTTGAATGAGTACTGTGGAACCTTGGCTGTTGAACTTGTGAACCATCTTCCCTATGTCTCTTAGTTTGGAATTACAGGTGCGAATCAATCTCCATGGCTATCACATTCATGCTTCCTATGTGGACAGTGTATTTTATCATGATGCCCTTTTCCTGTGTCAGTGAGTATTTATGCAAGAGGTTGTCACTAGTTTTGCATTCATAACATTGATAACATAAAGCAATATATTTGATTGTTTTCCTGTTGATATAAATTATTGAACCTTATACTTGTAATTTTTAAAGTACTACTAATTTGTTTACTTATGCACATAAGTAAAGTATATGTGTATGTGTCAATGAGCACATGTGTATGGGTGTTTGTGTCTATTCTTACATAGAAGACAAAAGAAGCCCTTGGGTGTCCTAGTATCGTTCTTCACTGTTATTTGATACAGAGTATCTCTTTGAACATTGAGATTGCAATTTTCTCAGGGATCCTGGAATCCAGATAGCTCTAGTAATCCTCCTGATGTTGCTCTTTTCAGAGCTATTAAAACAGTCTTCCTTAGAATGTCTAACTGGTTACTTGAGTATTGAGATTTGAATGCCAATCCTCCTGATCACATGCCAAACATTCTTAATTTTTGAACCATATCTCTAGCCTCAGATTCATCCTAGTATTATTTCCTAATATTTCAAGACTGGGTACTAGCATATATTTACTACCACCAGCACTACTGTTAGAATAATTGTAATATTTCACCTAATTGAAAAAATTATTCTTTCTTTACTTCCAGGGTGAAAATATCAGTATATGTTTTCTCAATTCTCTATCATGGTTTTACAAATAATCTTATAACTATGTAAGGAATGTATCAGTTTCACACAGAACAAACAAATATGAAAAAAAGGATTTAATACTGAGATTCTTAAACTCTAAGATCTTTTTCTCTTAATGTAACACACACAATACCTATTCAGTTCCTTATGCACATCAGCCATATGTTTGGAAATACAACTTAAATATCATGACCGATGAAATACTATGTAAAGGAATTAGATTGGTTCATTTTAAAGGACGCCAACCATCCATAAAATATCTAAACTTTTAATAGGAAAATCTTTATGGACGAACACAATTTGTTTAGCCACAAAACTGCTGTGACTCACTGGGTTTGGCCCTACCTGGTTTAACTATTAATGGCTTCGTTAGTCAGCTTTCTCTTGCATTTCTGAGATAAGCAACTTGAAAAGAAACCATTGTTTATTATGTCTATTAGTGGTGATTGCCACTGCTTGTAGATGAATATTTCTACTCCTGACACTTTGATTTGCCAATGCTATGCTGGGTAAAAATGATACAAACTCTGCTCTGAAGTCTCTCCTGTGAAGTGATGTTGTTGCTAATGAAATGAAATTAGGCAAGGGCTGATAGAGAAGAACATTTATTGAGTGTACAGGCTTCAAAGAGAGAAAAAACTTTACTTATTCAAAATAGTGAAAGTACCTTGAGGAAGAAGCATCCAGTATTCATAAAACAGAAGAATAAAAGATTTAAGATGTTGCCAAACAACATGAATTACCAAATGTCCATGAGAATGTAACATTTGTTTCTATGTTTTAATTGAATAAGAGCTGAGTACCATAGTCATTATCTAACTACTATAATCATTTGAATAACACTCATATTTTATCTTAATGTTTATTTTTATTGTGATAAATACATGTTTTTGCCATCACAGAACAAAACTTATGACTCTCATTTCACATAAACACAATTTCATTCTTAAAATAGAACGCTTGATTTTTAAATGTACTGAAGAGGTAAAAGTTTGTTGTGTTTTCAGCCGTGCTTTTCCTTCCTCTCTTCCACACTCCTCTTGCTCCCTCCTGCCTTTTTCACCTCCTCGATCCTCCTTTTTTATTTGATATAAGTGCTCTTCTCTGTTCTATTCTCCATCTTTGAAAAGTCTCATCGATACATCAAGAATTTAAAACCAGAGCTTTTGTCTCTCCACTACATTTGTTTTTACAAAAATAATAATTTGACAGTCTGCTATATAGATAAATACTAATTTATCAGGGTGATACCCTATCAATTCTGATTTTAATATGTTATCACTTACTTCTATGTGAAAAAACCTTCTAATGTCTCACTTTGACTATGAAAGATAGGTTAGGCATAATTATCTGAAAGATGTGCACATAAACTTTTAACAGATAAAACACCTATGTCATACATATCTGTCCTGAACATCACTTCTACATGACACCTATTTCTGTGTAAAGTTCCACTAGACTTAAGTTGGTATCTCACACATTCAGGTTTTGATATTTATGAAAATCTCTTTCAGTTTTCAGGAGTTTTGTGTTTATTTTTTTTAATTTTAACTTTCTTTTTATTTATTCTTTGTGTTTTTCATATCATATACCTTGATCCCATTCATTTCCCCATTCCTTTTTTCTTCTACTCTTGAAACCTCCTTCTAAAGATAAAATAAAATTTAAGAGAAAAAAAAAAGAAAAAGAAAGGCAACATCAATCTTGCCATGCAAGTGATATATGTATCACTTGCAAGTGTTCATTGCAAGGAGTCATTGGTCTAGTTTGACCCCCCTGGTGTCTGCTTCAGTGCTAATGCTGATGTTGGGCCCTCACTGGAATTCCTGATGGATATCTTGTTGTTGTCCTGTGTCTTGGAGATGTTGCAGCTTTGAGTATTGGTGTGGGCCAACTCCTAACCCTGGTTCTGGGCCTGTGTTATTGCAAGGTTGATCATCGCACCTGTTCTCCCTGGTTCTCTCTTACTACCAGGGTGAACTGTCCAGCAATGCCCTGACTAGACCACCCACTGCAGGAATGAGGGATGGGCGGGGCCAGTTCTCCTGCTTTTAAATCCTCAGGATCTGCTCTACCGTGCCTATACCACCAGCTCTACTGTGCTGCCCAGGTAAGACGCAGAGTCCATTATCCTCAGTCCTGCAGCCGATGTGGGGTTGGGTCAGATCCCCCACTTTTGCTGCAAGTAGTGAGGGGAGAGGGAACACACCTTGTGACAGCCATGATCTGCTCTCCCATTGTCACTCCCTCAGGGACAGCTTGCTTGTGCCTCTGGGAGCAGGGCCACCTCAGTCCAGGTGAGGTAGTGGACCCTGTCTCCTGAGGGCTTCATCTGGTTTCGGGCAGGATCAGTTCCCCCCGGTGTTATAGCCAGTGACAGCTCTGTACAGACCTATCTTCTCAGCCTGTGATTATCAGGAACCATGCACATCAGAACAGACCATGGCTGCATCAGGACCATGAACCCAGACATGAGCCCTGACGGAAGCCCAGGCCCAGACATCGCTATGGCTCTGGCTGGCAGTTAAGCCACCCACATCAGTCTGTTCTTCACCTCCTTCACCTCTTCTGACATGCCTCTGTCCACGGGACATGGGCCATTCTGTCTCTCTCTCACTGCGCCATACTGCACCATATATTTACTCACCATAATCGCAATAGTGCCTGTCTGCCCGGCACTGTGTGTGTCATTGTCTCATACAGTTAGTTCATCACGGTGCTGGGAAGGACCCCGCTTCCAAGAATGTATAATGGTGCCTGATTGCCCGGTGCCAGACAGAGGCAGTCTGCAAGGGCTAACGAGCAGTTTAATTTTAACTTAGTATTTTTGTTGTTATTGTTGTTGTTATGATATTATTTAAGTCTCATGGTTTCCTATTTTTACCTCGTGTTGTATTTCAGGAAATATTCTTTAGTTAGTTTTTACTAATTTACTCTTAACTTACTGCCTCTTCTGATTAGGTAGACCATTGTAATAATAATTACTTTTCAAATAACATGCATATTTATTTTAATGATGGGAGATGTTATTCTGTAAATACGTTTCTCATACTGGTTAATTAATAAAGCCCTGTTGGCCAATAGGAAACTAGATATGCAGGGCTAGGAGACTAAGAGGAGGAAAGAGGAAGTAGTTGGGAGGAGTCAGCATGTAGACTGGAGAGGAAGGATGATGCCGGCAAGGCTCTCCGATAAGATGACCAAGTGGAAATACTTAGATAAGTAGAAATGGGTTAATAATTAAGACAGAGCTAGCCCATTAACAATGATAGTCACTGGCCCACAGGATTGTATCAAATACAGAGTCTCTGAGTATTATTTGGGGCCGGCGTGCCAGACCAGCGGCGGGCGGTCTGGTGGACTGGCAGAAAACAGACATGCTACACTCTTCTGATTAGGTAGACCATAGTAACAATAATTACTTTTCAAATAATATGCATATTTATTTTAATATGTGTAGTTCACTACTGTTTATTATAACTAGTTCTTATCTATAGCTTAATTCCTTTATAAACTAGGATTTTTTATAAGATGTTGATTTATTCCTTACTTTTTTGCTTTTCTTTACTATAAGGTGTTATATCTATACATATAAACAGATATATAGATTCATCCTAGTTTTTTCATTTATTATTAGTTGTAAGTATACATTTTTAGTGAAAAGTACTTGGAAAGAAAAAGCTAGGAGCTCATCCCTGAGAAAGCCCTAACTTTAGAATGCATAGGGCTAAACAAGCTTCCCTCTAACATGTTTGCAATTTGTAAATGTTTATACTGTCAATTCAATGAAAAGTGAAAAGTATTTTCATTTCAAAAATTAAATAAAATGTGATACATTCTTTTCCAATGAAATGCTTTGCATGAAGCAAGAATGACTTTCACTTCCTTTCAAACTCCTGCCCTTTTGTCAGTGTTAACTAATGGAGGATACTAAAAGAGACCGTTACTTGTCTTGAACCTTATTAATTGCTAAGGTAGTGATCATTAAATGACTACATTTCAAATTCAGCACTGTTTACAGCAAAAGATAATTATGTAAATAAGTCACCTCTCCAGACTCTGGTGGGAAGTGAAGCAACCACTCGAATGACTCCAAATTAGAACAGCCCCCATCTCTGGAAGAGCTATGGGAATTAGAGATGGAGTGAGAAGTGACATTTTATGTGTAGGTTCCAGCAGGACCCTAAGGCTTCACTACTTATGCAGTTCTCAGAATATCTGGGATCTGTGTTTTCTTTCCATCTAAAGTAAGGACAATCCACAACTGAATTCTCCGCAATGGTGTCTTTTGTGCCTCTTTAAAGTGATACATTTATTGTCATCCATACATCTACTCTGAAATATATACATTTGTGAAATTCCAACATGGATTTTTAACAAGGACTTTGTACATACATTAACATATTTGTAAGAAAATGCAATAAATTTGATAAAAATAAATTAGAAGTGCAGTTGGATTTTTAGGCTATGATTATAAAATTATTGTAGTAAAGACAAAACTTGAAATAGTAAATACATTACATTAGAAATTGAAATATGAGCAGTAGTGGCACACACCTTTAATACCAGTACTTGGGAGGCAGAGGGAGGTAGATCTCTGTGAGTTCAAGGCCAGCATGGTCTGAAAAGACAGTTACAGTTCATACAGACAACTTTGCCAAAAAAGAAAGAAGAAAAAAAGAAGTAAAGAAAGAATGGAAAGAGAGAAAAAATAATAAGAAAGAAAGAAAAAAGAAGATATGTCTGATTTATAGATTTTATTACCCTCAATCTGCCATTCAGTCAATAGATATTGAATAGTATTGTTCTCTTTTCTTAAAATAATTTTTCTGTACAATAAAAATAGGTCATTTAACTAGGAAAAAATTTTAATATATCTTCAGTATCTACGTGTCAAATATTCAATTGATAGCCATGACACACCAGTTCTTGTAGTACATGTTGGGAACATAATTAATAGCTTTAAAACCACTAGTAAGTCTGTTTTAATTCTGGAGAAAATGAAAGAAAAATATAGGAAGGTAAAACATTGTGATATGCACATATTGACTGCTTTTTAACTAGATCACTCCAACTCTCAAGCATAGAAAACTAAAAGACAACAAAAATGTTCCCTGATGAAAGAAAGCTGAATAAAGTCAAGCATGAGGGCAGTAAAACAAAGAAAACATAGTTTCTTGGACAAAAGATCGGGGCAAGATTGAAAGATGAGTTATGTCCACATCCTGATGGGTTCATCCTTCTGGAGACTGTCATGAGCAACTCAGATGCTTTACAAGACCCCAAGAATAAAATCTGCATTTTTCAACCATATTTCAGTAAATGAGCCAGGCAGAAGATTACAGATATTCCTTCAGAGGGCCTAATTGCAAAGAGAAGGTTCTTCATTGAGGTAGGGATTACAAGAAAGCAGAGCTCCAGGATGGTGACATCGACACCAGTGTCAGAGCTAGCAGCATACAACATGTCTATGGCACTCATGGAATTACAATAGCTATTGTTGCAGACATGCTTAAGACCAAGTTCAGGGAGGAGCTTTGTGAGGTCTATTCCCTTACTGAGAAGACATTGGTAATTGATTGCTGTTTGAAGGAGGGTTCTTGCTGCCAGGTTACTCACAATGCAAAGGAAAGACCCACAGCTGTGCCTGTAACCACAGCACGAACTGGATTTAGTGGGATTTAAATATACGTACAGCTGAGATGGACAATAACTGGGAGAAGCAAAGGGAAAGCTGGAGGAGTGGTTATGATCACGATTCACTGTAAACGTGTATGAAGTTCTCAAATAACAAAGATTTTAAAACTTCATAGAATGAAGTTGTATTTCAGCTGTCTGTGGTGGCCCACAATTTTAATGCCAGCATTTAGTAGTCAAAAACAGGTACATTTCCATGAATCTGAGGATAGCCTAGATTACATAGTGAGACATGCCCCCCAAAGAACCATCAAATAAAATGGTTTAATTTCATTTCCTCATGTAACTTAGTCATGGGATTCACTTTGCCATATGAGGTGAAGAGGTGATGTTGGTGAATGAAGGGAGATCACCAATAGGAAACAGTCCAGCCCTACTTCCCGCATGTTACTTCTTGTCACAAACTAACGGAAGTTTGCCCTGCCAAACTGCACATGGGAGAGATAAACATTAAATCAACTGAGAATGATTCATTGTTGTAAATGGCAGTACAGAATTCATTGAAGGAGAAAAAATACTTGGAAATATCTTAATTCCAAGCACTTCACTTAATGATGAAACTTTGATGTAATACTATCGGTATTATTTTGTGCAAATTATTATTAAATGAATAATTTCCTAGGTTACACATTTATGATTTTTATTTAATAACCTTATTCTTACTAGTTATTTTCTTTACTGCAAAATATTCATTAAAACATCACATCATTGTGATAATTTTTTCTGAGGTATAAAGCATCTATGTAATATTAGCATTATATGTTATACAGCTTAGCTTAGACAGACTTTCCTAATTGTAGCATAGCAGAGTTGTGCACTTTTCAACACATTCTCAGTGCAATGCAGACAGCTAACTCCCTTTGGGTACCCATCTCTTGGAACACGTTTTCCTTTATTTGACTATCTCTTCATTGCCTTCCCATAAAAATCTTTATTGATTTTAAAGTTCTCTTACTTATATGGCACTTAACGACCAGAGGGCAGTATGTGTGCAAAGACTGTTGACTCTCGGTATTCTCTGGTGCTCAATGAGGTCATAATGGTCAAGCTATTTAGTCCTTCCAAGGCATCATCCCAAATCCCTTGAAGTAGAGGCTTTCAGAAAATATGTTCACTGCTTGTGGAATATGGTTGTAAGTTTGTGTCATTAGATCCCATCCATCTGCATACAAAAAGAAAATAAAGAAAAAGCGGAGAATGTAAGAGAGGGAGTGTGGGAGTGAGGAAGTGAGGGGGAAGGAGAGAGGGAGCAGGGAGAGAGGATTCAATTCAGTTAAAATTGAAAATATTAATTTTGGCCATGATATCTCTGTTATTAGTGAGTGAGTGAATACTTTAATAAAGTGTAGAGTATTTACACTTACTGTGTTGATAGCAAAACTGATCACTTAATGAATCTAACAAGAGTTGTATAGAGTTTCTCCCTCTCAATGATAAATCTGTAATTTGTCAGCCTGATTGTTCTTTATTTCCTTGGTCAATGTATAAACACAAATTCTGTAAACAACATAAACTGTTTATTTTAGTCTCAAATATTCACTTCAGGTTGTCAAAGAAATCGTTGCAGATACACTTGCTAAACTTTTGAGAAAAAAATCATGAAGCATGAAATAAAGTTTAAAATACATTGTTTCATCATGATTTACAAACTAACAGGACAAATCTTTCTGATGAAACAATCTTACAAAATGTGCATGCACAATTCTTCCTATTCATGGTAGAGACTTCTGCATCTCTCCTTGCATTGAGGACTAGAGCATTAAGTCCCTACCGAAGGAAAAGGATTTACTGTTTTAATGTTCAGGAAAAAATATTGCAGGCATTCACTTCAGTGAGGTCAGTCTCACAGGTCTGTTCTATGGCAGGAGGTGGAGAAAGTCATTTACTTGGTGGCGAACTTCCTCAAACCCCACCATACAACCATATGCATAGAGAAAAGTTCAGGCCCTTTAGAATGCAAGGGTATGCTATGTCAGTCCTAATTTTATCTCCTGAGCTGTCATGATTATGTAAAAACAACAAAGGACAGATTAATTGCAACAGTACTAGAGGAATGAGGAAGGCATCAGGACCAAATACAGTATGGCAATCCTCCCTGAGATCTTGTAACAAACACAACATTAATGGGAAAGTGATGAACTTAGCAATTAGTAGTAGCAAATGGTAGTTTATTTGTGTTTGAAAAATGCCCATATATATAAAAGATGTTAGTTGATATGACTAGAAAACTTGTTGATGACAATGTGGACATTTTCTGTGTACAAATATTCTATAAGCATAACTATATCAAAATATAATTATAAAAAATAAAATGAGTATTAAAACAATTTTTGGAAAGCACAAGTATTTTTTTAGAAAAGGTGTGTATTCATATTTGTGCTTAACTTATTCACTATACATTTAAAATATTGAATATCATCATAAAATTTTGAACATTTGAGTATAAAAGAGGCTCCATAAAATCTTTTATTTAAAAATAGAGCATACATTAAAAATCACTACACACATACCATACTATATATCATGCAAACTTCACATATGTTTGTTTAATTTGTTTAGTCATAATAATTTGACCATAAGAGAGGAAAATAGTAAAGATATTAGTCCTCTTTTTAACCATGTATGTGGTTTCTTCATGTAATTTACTGAAAATGTTAGATAGTTTACATCTATACAGATAATTTCAACCAAAGAATTTGAAGTCATCTGGAAAGTAAAATGTGAAGGCTAATTTTGTTTGATTATAATTTGTATGACTTCAATTTAATCACATGGCAGTTTCAAAATTGCCATTCTGAACACTGGGATCACATAAAGCAACATATGTCATATACTATTATTCTGTGGGATGCATCCGAAAGCACCCAAGGCTCCCTCCATACTGTCTTGGAGAAACATGAATGCTCAGCATTGAATGAGAAAAAAAAGCATGCTAGGTAAGCATTTAGAGTAACTGATAATATCAAGAGGTGATTCCTCACAAGTAATACTCTTTTATTATTTATTTATGATATTTTCTTAATTTACATATTAATCCCAGTTCCTTCTCCTTCCCATCCTCCCATGCCACCCAACCTGCCCTGCCATCCCATTTCCCACTCACTCCACAGGGAGGGTGAGGCATTCCAGGAGGATCATCAAAATCTGTCAAGTCATTTGGAGTAGGGAATAGGCCCTCCCTCCTGCCTCTAGGCTAAGGGAGTGTCCCTCCATTGGGAATATGCTCCCAAAGTCCTTTCATGCCAGGGATACATCCTGGTTCCACTGTCAGAGGTTCCTTAGACTGTCCAGGCCTTCTAACTGAGACCCATATTCAGGTAGTCTGGGTTGGTACAATGCTGGTTTCCCAATTATCAGTCTGGGGTCCATTAACTCCCTCTTGTTTAGGTCAGCTGTTAATGTGGGTTCCTGAAGCCTGGTCTTGACCCCATTGCTCATTGCTCCTTTCTCTCTGCAACTGGATTCCAGGAGTTTGTGTCAGTGTTTAGCTGTGGATGTCTGCTTCTGTTTCCATCAGCTACTATAAAGAGGGCTCTAGGATGGCATTTAAGTTAGTTATCAATCTCATTATCAGGGAAGGGTATTTAAGGTAGCCTCTCCACTATTGCCCAAATTATTAGTTGGGGTCATCCATGTAGGTCTCTGAACATCTTTCTAGTGTCAGTTTTCTCTTCAAACCTATAATGGCTCCCTCTATTAGAGTATCTCTTTTCTTGCTGTAGTCTATTCGTCCCCCGACTCAATCTTCCTTGTCCCTCGTGTTCTTCTCTCCCCTCCTCTTCTCCCCTTCTATTTCTTCTAACTCCCTACCACCCACTGACCCCCTACTCACAATATGCTCCAAAGATCTTTTTCCTTTCCCCTTCTGTGAAAGACCTTGTATGAATCTCTTAGGATCCTACTTGTGTCCTAGCATCTCTGGCCGTGTGAATTGTAAGCTGCCACACCAGCCCCAGTGGAGACAGTGTAGCAATGGCTGAGAGAAATCTCAATGGCTACCTGTCTCCAGGGGTTCAAACCACACGTGGTTACGCCTCCTGGGGAAAAGTGGTCCAGGTCCCTGCAGGGGCTTGCTTGGCTGGCTGCTTGGAATGGGTACTAGATGTGTTTTGTGCTATACAATAATGCCTTTTAATTATGGGCATTTTAGCCTGTAGCTCCACTTTTAATTTAGAGAAGCCTAGAAAACACTTAGATATAGTTTCAGGAACTGAAAGAGATACAGACCAACATTCAGCGGATGGATGTTGACCTCTGTGCCCCCGATCATAAAACCCACAGTGCCAGATGTCAGCCCAAGGCCTAATAAACAATTAGGGCTAAAGCTGTAAGGAAGCAGCCCACAATGTGACCTTGCCTGTAATCAGCCTACCCGCAGCTAGGCTACTGTGGGAGTTACTACAAAATTCTAATTTGGTATCATAGGGCCCTTGAATCATTGCTATTAAAAGTTTAGTGTTCAAAGACAATGATTCTTCTCTTTACTCAGTAAATCAAATCTCTGATATGATGACCACAAGCAGGACAAAATAGAGACTCTCAATTATGCACTTGCTTAGATGTATTTACTATCTCATACTTCAAAAGGAATTACTGACATTTTTATAGAATGTTTGTTTATCTTTAAACTATGGCCAAATATCAGTTCTTTCTGCATAAAGCCTGATACTTTGAAGTAAACTTTGCAGTAGTTCACAAACTTCCTCAAGTGTGTTTATGTCTGTCTGTCAAGCCGAAGCCACTCCTGACCTGGTCATCCAAGTCTTGGTCTCCACACAGACCTGCTACCCACTGAGCAGTCTATGGCAGTAGGCTGGTGATCCTTTGCTCTCTGTCTAAAATCCATATATGAGTGAGTGCATACCATGTTCTTATTTTGATGACTGGGTTATGTCACTCAGGATGGTTTCTTCAAGTTCCATCCATTTGCCTGTGAATTTCAAGATTCCATTTTTGTTTCTTCTGAATATTATTCCATTGTGTAAATGTACCTACCATATCTTCTTTATCCTTTCTTCAGTTGAGGGGCATCTAGGTTACTTCCAGTTCTTGCTATTACAAATAATGTTGCTATGAGCATAGTTAAACAGATGTCTTCCTTGCATGGATGTTTATTATTTGGGTATATACCTAAGAGTCCAGGTCCTGTGGTAGACTGATTCCCACTTTCCTGAGGAACTGCCATATTGATCTCCAAAATGGCTGTACAAGTTTGCACTCCCACCAGCAATGAAGAAATATTCCCCTCTAACTACATCCTTTCAAACATAAACTGTCATTGGTGTTTCTGATTTTAGCCATTCTGGCAGGAATAAGATGGTATCTCACAGTTGTCTTGATTTGCATTTCCCTGATGGCTATGGATGTTGAGTACTTTCTTAAGAGTCTTTCAGCCATTTTGGATTCCTCTATTGAGAATTCTCTCTTCAGTTCTGTACCCTGCATTTTTAAAAGGGTTATTTGGTGTTTTGGTGACTAGTTTCTTGAGTTCTTTGTATGTATTTGAGATCAGCCTTCTGTCGGATGTGGGTTTGGTGAAGATTTTTTACCACTCTATGGGCTGTGTTTTGTCTTGTTAACCATGTCCTTTCACTCACAGAATATTCTAAGTTTCAGATTGTCTCATTTATTTATGGTTGTTCTCAGGTTACATAAGTAACCTGGAATAATCTACCTGGGAACTCCTACAGCTGATAAGCACCTTCACCAAAATGGCAGATACAAAAGTAACACAAAAAATTCAGTATCCCTACTATATACATACTATATACATACTTACTATATACATATAAAGACATCAAAGAAGCATCACCCTTTAAAATAGCCACAGATAACATAAAATATCTTTAGGTATGCTAACCAAACAAGCCAAAAACCTATAAAGCTAGAACTTTCTGTCTTAAAGAAAGAAAATAAAGAAAATACAAAATAATGGAAAACTCTCCCGTGATCTTGGATAGGTAGGATCAACATAGTAAAAATTTGGCAAATGTCTTGCCAAAAACAATGTATAGATTCAATCAAATCCCAGCTTAATTCTTCACTGACCTTGAAAGAACAATACTCAACTTTATATGGAAAAACTAAAGACCCATGATAGCCAAAACAACCCCGTACAATATAGGAACTTCAGGAGGCATCACCATCCCTGACTTTAAGTTCTGTTATAGAGCTATAGTTCTGAAAACAGCTTGGTACTGGCACAAAAATAGATAGCTAGACCAATGGAATCGAATTGAAAATCCTGATATTAACCCACACACCTACAAACATCTGATTTTTGACAAAACAGCTAAAAGTACACAATGGAAGGAGGAAAGCATCTTCAACAAACGGTGCTGTCACAACTGGATGATGGTGTGTAGAAGACTGCAGATAGACCCATGTCTATTGCCATGTACAAAACTTAAGTCCAAATGGATCAAAGACCTCAATGTAAATACTGTAAATACTCTTAGAAGAGAAAGTGGGAGGCACCCTTGATCAAATTGTGATAGGAGACTGCTTCCTGAACAAATAATACTATTAAAATCATTACAAACCTTTGAGATTTTATATTGTTGTGGAATGTTGTTTTCTAACATCATGCTATCAAAATCATTGTATTAACACTATACTATAATGATGGACCTTACTAAGCACTCTCCAAATTAAAAAGCCTAATATACTACTCCAAGCATTTTACCTTCACACTTACTCATACAAAGTTACTTTTTGTGGTAACACCCTCTTTGAATCTCCTTCCATTTTAATCTTTACCTTTAGTTCATTAAATGACAGCACCATAGTTCTCTTCCCAGAATTTGGGAAACTAACTCACTTTAAGTTTGAGAATTTGTCATCATAATATTTCTTGCACAATCTTTGATACCTGTGTTTTACCTATTCTAGTGTCAAGAATTGTGTATTCTTTTTCTTTTGTAATTTGAGGTATTTATGATGTGAAACACTATTAGGATTTAATGAGCACAGAAATGGAGAAAATAAGAGTCTGAACATAAGGGATTGTGTGCCAAAAGTTACTGTCTGGAAAAGAAAACAAACAGACAAAAATAAAATAAAACACAATATTAACTGGAATGTATCTGTTCAAAATAGATCCTTTCTGCTAATCAGGATGGGAGAAAAGAAGCAAATACAAATGATCCCCATAGGCTACACTGTGGTTTTGACCAGACTCAGAGCCATGCAATGGATGTCCAGAGCTTTCACCATGCCCTGCCCAGACCCAGGGCCATGTAGTGGATCTCCATAGCCTGGACATCAGACCTAGAACCATGCAATAGGTGCTCAAGTGCCTGCACTGTGGCCCATGCATACCTAAGGTCATGCAAC
Source organism: Cricetiscus sungorus (assembly GCA_030556225.1). Taxonomy (NCBI): domain Eukaryota; kingdom Metazoa; phylum Chordata; class Mammalia; order Rodentia; family Cricetidae; genus Cricetiscus; species Cricetiscus sungorus. The sequence goes on along the minus strand of JANBXA010000737.1, from coordinate 8,193,738 downwards.
AGCTACTCACTCAGTTCCTTTTCCTTTCTACAAAATCTCTCTCAGCAAGACTCAGCCAGGTTTCTAGGTTTTTCCTTTTTTTTTTTTTTTTTTTCTTTTTTTTTTTTTTTGTGGCACAGCAAGCGAGTCTCAGCATGTGAAGCTTTGAACAATCCTGCACTGCAGGGAATGTTTTGCAGAAATCGCATGACAAGATTGCCAAAAGGATTACCTCTTGATTTCCATTGTCCTTCGGTTTATTTCACCTAGTAATGGGGCAAGAAAGGGGCCTTCTACATTGAAGACAGAATTTATACATGAATCATATGCAGCAAAATTTTTCTAAACTCCTTACTGTCCATAATTTTCTAAGAAAACAATACTTTATTGTTGAACACAAGGTACACACACACACATTTATCTTTTAAAATATTTGTCATCATACTATAAGTTGTGAGAATGGAATGAATTTTTTTTCTTGGCAGAGCTTAAAGCCAGAATCCTAAATGGAAATATACCTTCCCTCTCTGAAATTGAAGGTATGAACTGTAAAGAATTTACAACATATGGTCATATCAAATAAGCAGTTACAAAATTGTGAATAATATGATATACTAAATTCCAAGAAGTACTCTTTTACACCACTTTAATATCTGACAAAACTGTTTATGGTTTGATGAACATGATTGTATCAAAAGTATTGCAGTCCAAGTTAAGAATGCCACAAGGTCAAGGGTGACACCAACTGCTTTCTGACAGGCTATGTGTGCTTTGCAGTATGATGGCCTATACAGTATGGTTTCCTTTCCTATACACTGGCAATCGTGACGGGTAGACTGATGCCCTCACACAGCATGATCTTATACGTAAGTGATAGAAAGCCCATGTCAGGATTTTGCATTTTTCCTCTTTTGTAGATTTTAAGGACTCTCCTTTTACTGAGAAATTGGTAATGAGTTCATTGAGAGATTATAGTTACCATTTTCTTCTATTTGTGTATGCCATGAAAAAAGGGGGGCAGAGAATTATACATATCATATATTAGTGAATGAGTACGTGCAAACTAGATAGCACATCAAAGAGGACAAGCATGGGCAGGGCTAGGCTTCCTGAGGAGCCTGAACCAATATTTACAGGTTGATATTAGGTTATGGAAATAGGTTAGGATTGGACTACTAGTAACAACTTTATGATAGAACCTTGCCTCTTGGAATTTTAATTATGATAGCTAGTTCCAAATCCACCCTCTCATATATAATAAATATTTACCATTTTTAATTTTTAATATAAATTCAAGTTTACTAAGAGAAATGGAATTACAGATTTCCTCATATTTTGTTAAAGAATCGTAATCGAGTGGAAGGGAACAAAGGATCCCTTACATTGGTTGGATTTTTAAATGAGATACATAGACACCTAGTGGTATTAGGAGAAAGGAGGGGGTGAGGGGAAGAGAAAAGATGAGAGAGAGTAAGAGTGATAGAGAGAGAAAAAGAGATAGAGAAAGTACTGCTGAGGTAAAATTTGGGGGGTAGAGGACAGTAACTGAAGTGTGTGAGGAGAAACACATCATCAAAGATAGAAGGACTTGAACAAAAGCAAAAAAGAAGAGCACAGAGTAACTCAAAAGGAAAAACAGGGATGCAAACTCGCTCTTGGATGAGCAAACACTGCCCTGAGACTCACAGAGGTCTTAGATAAAGCTTCCTTTGTTTGAAAATCTTAGAGTGACTTCAGATAGTTGGGAGGACAAGAAAGGGGATGTCAAACTCTCTCTCACACACACAGCATTCCAGGTTTGTACTTCAGCAGGAGGGCCCATGGCTTCCCGGAAAATGTTGAGTCCGCTCCCTAGGGTAGTATTTCCATCCTCAGTCTTTCAAACCAGGCCCATTCAAACTCAGCTCTCCTACAGCATCATACTTGCTTACACAAGAAACATTATTATTTCCAAGCCAACTAATGGTAACTCAAAGAGTAAGTATAATATATTTAATGAAAGTAATCTGATTGATTAATAATGTATCAAATAATAATATCACTGGATTTACCAAATACTGTCAATATAAAACTCTACGAAATGACTCTCTGACATAATCTCTCTATATATAGATATATAGGTAAAGATATATATTAATGAATACGTATTTATGTATGAATGGGAATACCTATATGAACACATATATAAATGCTCATACATAATATTCATAAAACAAAGATGTTTCAATACATGTACAGATGGAGATACATACATACATACCTAAACACATACAATAAATACACAACACACACACACACACACATACACACACACACACACACACACCACCACCACCACCACCACCACAATATCAATGATAAATTCATGTATAGAAAGAAACAGGTAACTGAATATCATTCAAATTTTTCCAGATATATTGAAAAATAATTGAAGGTAAAAACAATTGATGACAAACTCTTTGGCAGATAGCAAAGGATTTTTTTATACCCTCTTTCTTCTAACATAAAACTAAGTAAAGAAGAAGCAATTTTGAAAATAATTCACTAAACTAAAAAAAAAGAAAACAAGTTGTCTAAATATTCAGAATGTTGAAGAAAACTTGCTCCTGAAGACTCAAGTGTATAGGTAAATGAATACACCCTCCAGAATATTTTCCATGTAAATCAGATCGATAAATTAATCTTGAAGACTGCTATGTAATTTACCTAAGGTATTTTTTCCAAGTTTCAATTTATTCTCTTTGAATTATTTTCCCTTTCAAGTTTCACTTTAGGCTCTGTTAGATTGAATCCAATATTATTCATCCTATACAGTCATTGATAAGCAAAGTCTACTAAAGTTTGAACTACATATAGCAAAGATCTAGGCTGTATCCACACCAACCCAAGATATTCATTTGAAAAGGTGTCGATTGTTAAATTCTCACTGTAATTTGTGGAAATGAACACTGTGAACACACTGATTTCTACTAATACATTTTATAATCAGTTCATTGTAGGGTAGAAACATGTATGCATATTTTATACTTTGTATCACTCTGAAAACATTGTTAAGAAGTCCAAATTAAGCAGACTATGGTTTCTTAAATAATATTAGTTAAGTGTGTTTTCTGTAGTTAAAACATTAATAAAAATGAACTCAAACTTCACTCATTGATAAATGAGCAACACTCCTAAGCTATTCAATCATCAAAAGATATGAAATCATAGAATATACACTTGTGGAAATAGTGGTGACAAATTTGTGAAAGTAACCAACCCATGATGTGGAACCCATAGGTGACATTACTAAAGGAACCAAGAACTAAAGACTAGAGAAGTCATCCATATAGGGGAAACTTACTGTTATTATTCTGCTAAAATAGTATAAGGATAAAATGATGTAAAACTACATTACATATTTGAATATAACATATTTATAATATTTTATATTTATGAATGTATTTATACACATATTAATATACATGCATTCACATATGAATGTACATTTTTGCAGAAGGAAAAGAAAGGGGAAAGTTATGTAATTATATATAATCTCAAAACCAAAAGAATATTTTAAATGCCAATGGCATATTACTATCCCCATAGAGCAGATCATTGATAACTCATCAGAGAAGCTTATTCATTCAATGGAGGGTAATTACACATGACACCTACATTTGTACAGTATGCAGAGTATCAATAACCTTGGAATACTCAACCCTAAATGTAGTTTATTTATCTAATCCCTTCTCTCAAGACTCAGGGATCTATGTTGAAGAGGATGTAGAAAGATTACAAAAGCAAGGGGTGTTAGTTAGATCACTACAAGGGTACATGTATCTTCCAGATACCACACAATTGATACTCATATGAACTCACAGAGATTGTCATAGCACACACGAGACCTGCACAGACTCAAACCAGACAAAATCTCAGTGCTGCTAGGTTAAGTACATGAAATCCAAATTACCAAATTACCACCTTTAACAAAGAAGTTATTTATGTTTGATACTTGTTTGGAAGGGGAAACGTTTTACCAGTGAAGTGTCACTGGTAAATGGCACTTCAAGACAGGTCCCATGTCCAGGAATGTATGGTTAACATCAAAGGAACTCCATGTTTTCTTTGTTTTATGTGACTTTTGTTTTGGTTTGGTTATATTTTGATTAATTTTCTTCTTCATTCCTTCTTCTTCTCCTTCTTCTTCTTCATGGTTTGTCTATGTTGAATTTTAGTTTGTTTCCCCACCACCACCGTTATCTGGGTATATGGAGAAGTAAAAAAGATCTTTAAGGAGGCAGACTGTAGATATTATAATTAAAATATAGTTTATAATAGCTTAACTATTTTAAAGCAGTTAAAAACAAAAGGATGAGTGGATCAATTTGTGCTCTTCCACACAGACATTTTAGGGCATATATAGACCTAGTAGTAATCTTTACTATATTTAGATAAAGAAGTAACAAAAGCTTCTTACCTGTAGTATCAGTTAAAAATAACACTAGCTTGAAAGTCCTTTGAGAGAATAAGTAAAAACTCCCAGGGCTAACTGTAGCCTGACTGAAACATGTTCAGAAGTATTAGATGAAACTACTATTTTGTAAACTCATTCAACACTCTTTTGCAGTGTAATCTTGACTGTTTTCTGTAATTTATTAAATATCTGTGTTCAAATATTTATAATACAGCATAGTATAGGTTAACCATATTTACCATCCTTATCATGTGGCTGGCTATAGTGCTGTTGCCATCATCCAGAATTACAAGAAAGTATCTTACCATGTATCTGCATCTTTAGAAAAGAATGAAATATATAATCAAAGTATTTGCCAGCATTATATATCTGAAAAAAAGCCATAGTAAATAAAGAATTGTACACAAATACTATTTCTTCATAGATATTTAAAATTAGATTTGCTAATGCTGTCAGAGTTCTGAAATAGTAAGATGTTAATAACAGCATCTTTTCATTAATGTAGATATAATAAATAATTTCATACGCTCAGATATGCCCTCTTAGATACATCAGTGTACCCTTATTAAAGTAATTCAAAGTAATTTATTTAAATTAATTCTTTAAAGTGAGTGGGTGGAGTCAAAATGCCAAGGAGAAAGGTTTTGTTTATTTTTGATTAATTAGAAATAGCATTCTTTTCTACAGCATGTCTTTGTATAAAATAGGAAGTCCAGTGGGTTCATTGGTAGGGATGGTCTCAGGAGGAGCCGATGTTGCGGGGAAGTCGAATGAGCATGAACGCATTCTGTGCATGCAGCAAATTTCAAATTTGCATTTACAGTTTAAAATTCAGAGAACCCAACTGAAGTGACTTCCTAAATATAGCAATAAAGAACAGCTTGTTTAGTAACCGAAGTAGCAAATGTTGTGACCGTGCTCTCTTTTCTTTGATAAACTGCATCCTGTACTGTGAGCCTCCCTCCAATACCTTGTCTCCTCATACATGCTTAAATTTAAATGAGAAATGCGGGCAACTTGCCAAGGATATAACAGTATCGAGTACCGTCTGGTTTTCTTCAGGATAAGTTTGATCTTTTATCTGAAAGCCGATAAACAGAATCTTTAGCATCAACTGCGAAGGGCCTGGAAGAAAACTCCATGTCCCTTACATGGTGAAGTGAGTGAATGACAGGTTTAAGTATTGCCTCTATTAAGCCAACCCAAAAATTCAATAAGCTACGTTCAGGATTTAGATGATAATGAAATTGAGAGATAGAAAAATAGTGGGTGTCTTGCATTTTTTTATACTGTGGAACTACTGTGTTCAATAATAATCATTACATATTAAAATAGTTCCCTAATATTACATTATGCTCTGTAAGATTTCAAACACTATGTTTTGCCAAACACTAGAGTTTTATCAATGCCATCAGGCTCAGCTTAAACTCTATCACACAAAGCAGCTAAAAATTTTTCTTACACTTTTCTAAAAGCAAGTACAAACTTAATAAGCGCATGCACACATACATTACACAAATCACACATATTTAGATCTACATATATGCATGCATAAAATTATAGACATATCTGATACATATATATTCTTTGGCATTTTTAATTCAAATTTGGATGGACAAAAACAACGTTTGTAGATAAAGAAAAGCCATTTTGGGACACATACATCCTGGAACTAACATTGTAATTTTTAAACACCCACTATTTTGAAGAAAACAGTATAGTATATGTGATTACATTACAAAAGTGATAACATTTCTAACATGCCCTCCCCCAAAATAAACACAGAGAATTTTGCAATTTCTAAAGGGTGGACTTGATTCTTGATTGTCTATTTAATGTTTTAAATTTTTTTATTAGTACATAATTACTCAACTCCAGTGAAGTATTTCAATAGCACTTGCATTCTGCCCCAGACTTTTCCCTGATTGTACATAGCTTTGATGTGTATGTTTTTCAAGTATATTTAGGAATTGAAATTACACCAGTGTCACTTGTTGTGGATAACAGCACGGCTTGTTTCTCAGGACTCCAGGACCAGTTTTTGAAGAACTGCACAGAAACTTACTTTAACACCATCATGAAAGCAGAAGAGGAGACTGAAAACACTTCTGCTCCAGAGAATTTTTAATCTGGAAACTGCTGTTAGTTATCATGAACAGTAAAAGCTGATTGGAATGGTTTTGGGGATTCTTAACTAGAGCTAATTTAGAACCAAAATTATTTTGAGTCTATTTTCCATATCTTCAACAGATTTCCTACATAATAACATATTGAATACATATGATAATCTTGAAATAGCTGGGAAGCAACTGTCTTTGTGCTCTTGGGCCTAAGGATGCACCTTGAAGTGTAATTACTTCTTATCAAAAGGCTATACTCTATACTCCAATCAAACAGTGAGTTCGTTCTTACCTAGGTACTTTAATAACAGAAAGGACTTTTGAACTGAGCTTACATCACTTTTTCTCAGCCTGTGGATTGCAACCCCTTTGGAGTTACATACTCAGGCATCCTGCATATTAGACTAACAGTAATAACATTATAGTTGTGAAGTAGCAAAAGATCATTTTAAGGTTGGGTAGGGGTCTACAGGGAGAGAGGTAGTAAAATGTTGTTTTCTAAATATTTTGTGACATATTAATCGCCAAGAAGTTGTTCTTAGAGAACAAACAAGGTTTCCCATCTCCTCAAATTCTGTCAGTGCCTACTGCAAACAAGGCATTCTTCACTTGGTCACTCTTCACCCAAATATATCCACATCTTTAAAATCCCACTGTATATTTTTATTCCAATACAAAATACACTGACACTTTCTCCAAGCTCTGTATTATGTGTCATTGTCTCCCTGATGCTTCCCAGTGGGTAAAAATGAACCACATATAGGCTATATTCCCTGCCATGTGTTGATCAATATTCTTCAAGCAATGGTACACTGCAATAAAAATTGAAATCTTGAGTTGATGTATGATGTATAAACTGTTTAAATAAACATTCTGTCAAAAATATAACCCTAAAACTAACTGTAAGTCACTCTATCTGTTACATTCTGCAGCCACAATGCCTGAGGTCAGTATAATAGATATGGTAGGGCTTTCATATAATTTTATACTCATATTTTAGATTACATATATGCATAACATTGTGAACATGAAACTAATCAAGAATAATCGTCAGAGGCCTTGTCAACAGATGTGTGGATGTGACAGTTTTCAATGTACTGGGGCAATGGTTTATAAAAACTCTAGTAGCGTGCAATTGTTTCTCTTCTCCAGCTTTTGCAAACTGTGATTAGAAAGAAATTAATCACTGTAAGGGCAGACTTGGGTACAGAGCTTTAGGCACAGCAGACCAAACCTGCTGCTGTGATCTTATTTAAGTTTTGAAACTTAGCCAAGTCCATTATTCATATTTATAATTTAAATTTAAAGAGCCACTGTGCATTGAAAACATTCAGACCCCTCCTGGCTGTATTAATATTTGATATTTGATTAGGTTAAGATGCAAATGTGAACCCTCCATATGCTGCTGAATAGCACAGGAACAGCAGGTTCCATGTGGCCAGGCCACCTTGGATCTCCCAGCGATAAATATTCACAAGCTCTATGAATAGCTCATCATCACTACTTGTGTTTTGCCCTGACAACCTTTGGGCCAGTGATCAAATGTGTGATTGTTTTCTCAGCAGTAGAAATTAATACTGTCAAAAATTATAGGTTCCTAAACATGGAAATATTTTTCTATAAAACGGTGAAATGAAATTCCACAATATTGTGATGTTCCCAATTTAAAAAGTATGTAAATGAGTTACCTAGACTGTGAAAGAAATTACTTACTGAAACTTTCTAGAATTGTAAGAAAAACAGAAGAAACTGACTATTAGATGCTCTAAGTTGACTCAGATAAGTCCAATTTTAAACTTCCAATTTTAAAATTGTTTTTATGCGTATCATATCAAAATGAATAAAAATAACACAAAAGCAATAAGATACAAGTAGGAAAGACAACGACTATGGAAGGAATGCTGTCAGATCCTCAGAGCTGGATTGTGAAATAATTTTCAGAGTCTAGACATTTTAGACAGCATACTTCATAAGCAAATAATTTATGAGATGGAAGGAGATGAGTTAACTTTTCTGTGTACAGAAAGAGAAAAAAAAAGTAGTCAGGCTGGTCCTTCCTAGGCTAATCACCCTGAACGTTCCATGTCGAAAGCCTAGCCATCCACGGAATGAACATTAGTAAAGAATAATATAAAAGGGCAAATAAAACAAATTGAGCATTCTTATTTTCCTCTTCAGTATCCATTTGCTACCCATCACTGGTCCCCAGAATTTCTTGAGACACAATGATGAGGGTGAAATTGAGGACTACAGTACTCTAATTTGCCTCCTGGGTCACATTAGGAATGAACAGGTTCCTAGAACCGTCCAAGCAGGTACACCTGGTAGTTCACTTGGTCTGCAAGAACAGTTAATCTTCTACCTTCAGCATGCTGATTAAGAAATTATAATTCTGAAATTTTTTTTTGCTATCATGATATTCAATATTCTTGGAAGTGACATGCTGAGGAAAGATTTCGTGCAAAGCTGAGAGAAACAAACCCCAAATCTTGGTAACAGTTGGAACAACATGAACCAACTACACTGGAGTACATAATACTACATAATTGATTCAATTGCATACCTTGGGATAAAACATTTGCTAACACTAAAAAGATGTGTTCTCTTGTATTCAGATAAAGCATGCTAGTAATTAAAACAAAACCAAAGAAGAGATTATAGACTAACCTATTCATACACACAATTAAAATTTCTTTTTTATGCAAACATGTTGGGTATTTACACACACACACACACACACACACACACACACACAAGTCAAAACACATATGTTGTGGGAAAATATTGCATCTTACTTCTAAACCTCATGATCTTTTTGTGGCCTATTTTCATTATTTTAGATTTACATATTTAGCTCGGATTTCCCACTCTTAAGCCATAGGTGGAGAATATTGGATAAGGTCTGCAGATTTTCAAGGCTTAGCTCTTGATGAAAAGGGAACAGCAGCATTCACTGTGGATTCAGGAAGTGTTGTATTTCAGGAGTATCACTCTTCTCCAGGAGATAGAGCAGGTCAAAATGCTTGAATATTTCAGAGTCTTGTCCATACAACAATTCATCATTCCAACAATCACTCCCCACATGTATATTCTGGTACAAAAACAGGACACAAAAGTCTAGGTGACTTATTCTAGTGTTACCCTCACAATCTGCAGCAGTGAGTTCCTCCTACATCAATGCCCTACTCACTGTTTATTCCACTGGGCACCTATAATCACATCATTTTCATTTACCTTTCTATAGAGTCGGTGACTGGAGTGTAAGCAAAACTGGAAGAGTTCATTAAAGACTTTATTATTAGTTTCAGATGATCCCCTGAGGTATACATAAGCTTCTATGGTCTTATCGTTGCACTGTGTAAGACTCTAGTGCATGAATATGCTTCAGAGCCCAAACCAGGAAGAAAAAAAAATAACTACAAGTACAAATGCAGAGACAGTTACAAGTTTAATGTTTTAATGTGATTTAACTAAAGCATTGAGTATATATTTCAGAATTCCCTAAAGTTTTTACAGACAAAAAAAATAGTGAACAAGACCTTTCAGAAATCTGGTTTCTCAATATCAATTCAAACTATTTTTTTCAATAATGATATTTTATTTTTTATGTGTATAAATGCATATTTGGGTACCAGTAGAAGCCAGAAATGAAAACTGGATCTCCTGGAACTGGTGACTGTGAGCCATCTGATGTCAGTTCGGGGAACTAAAACCTTCTCCTCTTAGAGAACAACGCTTACATGCAATTATTCAGCAGTCTTGCCAGTGATGAATTTTTGATATTATGTATGCTATCTAAGTAAGTATACAAGAATGTTAGTATAATGTACATGTATTTATGTACATGCATAACATTCATATTTCTAGCAGTAACAGCTTAGTTTCATGGGTGATAGTTTTCTTGTGCTACAAGGTTTGTGTGGTTAAAACCCAAAATGCTCAATAAATTTAAGGAAATTTTAAGTGTATCTGCTTATGTCTAATTCATTGGAGAGATCTCAGTGGTTCAGTGTTAAGGACTTACCCACTGAAACAGTCTTGACTCACTACTGTGCTAACTGAAATACAATTTGACCTTCTGGTCAGAAATTACTTAATGTACCACTGGCAGGGAAGCCAGGCCAAGGATTACCTATAACTCTTTCCATAAGCTCTTACCTTCGTGGCCTCTCTCTACTCATAGTCTAGTTATTATTAAGAAATCTCCAGATAACTTGAATCTGAAATTTCAGAAAGAATGAAAACATACCTTTGATTGTGCATTTGTTATTTTCAAGGAAAACATGACAAGGTTAGAAGTAAAATTGACTTACATGACCACTGAAACAGTACCTCTATTAAGGCTAACATGTTTTACTAGCACATAATAGTATAGACGTCCATGATTGCCCAGTTCATTGCAGCTACCTGATATTCTTAGGCTGAGTTGCCTCCCATGTGAACATCTTTGTTGCCAGACAATTGACTTCTAAGTGGTCTGTTTCCTTATCCCTTTACATACACTCCCGACTTCCTACTACAAAATAGAAAACAGTTTAGAATGTCAGTTCCCATTGGCCATTCATAATTATGCAAGCTAGCTTCAAGTAGACAATAGTCTACCCAAATAGCAATAACTCACTCACTCATAAAATTCAGGATTATGAATCTATAAGCATTTTCAAATTCACCAAAAATTTTCCTTTGAAAAAACACTAAAAAGTACATTTAACTCAGTAAATACTTAGATTCAACCCACAGTTAAAATTATTTTGAGTTGATTCAATCAGCGGATTTTGGAAACAAGATATTTTCTACCCACATAGAATACCTTCAACTATTGGAACATTAGTTTCCAAATACAAATATTGCCAAAGTAGTAAGGTTTAAACCAAGAATTTTGAAAAGCCATCCTCAAATATGTGGTATTATGACACTGTTAATACATCTCGATTCTTCACATTTCAGTTAAATTTAAAAACATTGACAAATTCTTCAAATACCAAGATTCCATTATTTTTTCTGCAGAGTAGTACTCCATTGTGTAGCTGTGCCACTTCTTCTTTGTCCATTCTTCAGTTGAGGGGCATCTAGGTTGCTACCAGGTTTTTGCATTACAAAAAAAATGCTGCTATGAACATAGTTGAGCAAATGTCTTTGTTGCATGGATGTGGGTCATTTGGGTATATGCCTAAGAGTGGGATTGCCAGGTCCTGTGCTAGAGTAATTCCCATTTTCCTGAGGAACCGCTTTACTGATCTCCAAAATGGCTGTACAAGTTTTCACTCCCACCAGCAGTAAGCAGGCAAGCAGATGGAACTTGAAGAAACCATCCTGAATGAGGTAATCCAGTCACAAAAAGAGGAACATGGTATGTACTCGCTCATATATGGATTTTAGACATAGAGCAAAAATCGCCAGCCTATAATTCAAACTGCCAGAGAAACTAGGATACAAGGAGGATTCTAAGAGATTCATTTAAGGTCCCTCACAGAAAGGGAAAGGAGAAGTTCTCCAGAGCACATGGCGAGTGAGGGAGCAGTGAGTGGAGAGGGAACTAGGAGAAAGAGAAGGGGAGGAGAGGAAAGCACGGGCTTTCAGGAAGAATGAGTCAGGGTAGGAATAGAAGACAGAAGTGAGAGACAGAAAGAGAGAGAGAGAGAGAGAGAGAGAGAGAGAGAGAGAGAGCATAGAGAGAGAGCATAGAGAGAGAGCATAGAGAGAGAGAGCATAGAGAGAGAGCATAGAAGAGAGAGTCATTATCATTATAGGTTTGAAGAGAAAACTGAACCTAGAGAAATGTCCAGAGACCTACAAGACTGACCCCAATAATGAGATAATTAGATCGACAACTGACTTTTCCACCATCATGTAGCCCTCATGTAGCTGATGGAAACAGAAGCAAACACCCACAACTAAACACTGAACCAAACTGGAATCCAGATGCAGACTGACATCTGGGAATCCAACATGGGACTGACTCAAACCCCCTTGAAGACAGGTCTCAGCTAGAAGGCCTGAGGAGCCTAAGATACATCAGATAGTGGAACCAGGATGTATTCCTGGTGCTCCAAAGGACTTTGGAAGCACATCCCCCATGGAGGGATACTCCCTTAACCTAGAGGACAGGAGAGAATTCATACTCCCTACTCCAAATGACTTGACAGATTTAGATGAACCCTCCTGGATAGCATCACCCTACATTTGGAGTGGGGGGAGCAATGGGAGGGGAGGGTAATCTGGGGCCATGAGAGGGTGAGAGAGAGGGACAGAAGGCGGGAGGAAGGGAAGGAGGCAGGGAGACAGGGGAAACTAGGATCTATATGTAAAATAAAAATAAAAATCACCATTAACAAATTCTTAATTTCTAATTCATTATTTCTTAACCCATTAGAATCTAGTATTCAACTCCCAACCGTGTTCACTCCACTAAGGAAAACCGAATTAAAATAATAAAAGAGAAACTCACCCCTTTTTCCTTTCGTCAACTTTTAGATAGACTCTTACATAAACCCTCCAAGCATTCAAACAAAAAGAGTGCATAGCCATGGGTAACCTTCTGGTGCAAATGAAAATTTCCAAAGGAGTTTTTTTTCCAGAATCATGTTCTTTCTTTAGAAATGCTGTGAATATATGATGCTGCAGAAGTGATGGGTGTAGAGGCTGTGCTTGTAGCACACATTGTTTTACTGTCAACTGCAGTTCACTAGGTAAGGTTAGATGCGGAATTAGAAGAGCATATTATTGGCCTAAAGGAAATTGATTGTATCTTGTTTCCAGGAAATTTTCCATTAGGAAACAGAAGTAACTTCTTACAGAAGATGGGCACGAGCCTGTCGTGTGGTGAGATGGGGTCACAATCAAGCTGTGCTAAATGTAGACATACTCTCAGCCAGTAGATTCAGAAAGAGATATAGTCAGGAACAGTAAGTTCAGAATCTGTTAGTGTCCACAGTCACAGAGGGCAGCTTACTTTTTTCCCTTTCTGAATAAGTACAGTTTTAATTATTACACAACTTCTCTCTTTGGCAAGTAAACTTATTATTTTAGACAACTTGTATAGATTTCACCTCATTAAAATGATACACAATAAATTATATCCTATAAAATAAGGGTAGTAAGCTAAAATATATAAAAATCAAACATGAATTTATGTTTATCTCTAAAACTATAATGAAAAATATATTTTAAGCTGTGCATTTTGTATTTACTTCCATGATAAACTGAAACGGTTCTAGTCCGTGTCTTGTGCTTAGACACAGTTGGAAAATGTGAGGTAAGTAAATCACTTTTTCCTGTAAAATACCAATTAGAGTTAAATAGAAATGAACTGACATCTGCCAGAGAGGTTTATTAGTGATCAGTTAAAATCATCTCACTTTAAATACCTAGTATAGATTTTCTATTACTTCTGACTTTCCAGGCTTCATTTTGATAAAAGAAAAATATCATTGAGCAAGAAAACCACACAGATCAAATGTTTTCAGAACCCCTGTGATGTCAGGAAAAAACTGCATTAGTTACCATATATCTTTATGTAGTTAGCATTAGAAATATATGGAGTCAGTGACGGTGGTATTCACAAGAAAATCATGATAAACACCTGAAAGCTTTCTATCTGTCACAGTAATATAGAATTAAAATAAAGACCACTTTCACCGAATAAGGCTACAAATAACATATACTTCCCAAGTCTTAAATAGATTGTAATATTGACCACCATGTGAATACTCACTCCCATCTGTGCAGAAAGTTGAAACACCCACAATCATTCCTGGTTGTCATTATAAGTCTTTCACAAAAATTGCAAGTATTGAATTTGTTGTCTTTGAGTACATGCATCAGAAAAAAATGAATGAATTTCTGTTCTGTTGTGTCCCACATTATTTTACTGGTGCTTGTGCCCTGGTAGGAGCACAACAAAAAATCAGAACAGGACAAATGCTAAGGCTAATTCTTCAGACTCATAAACATTAGTTACATACAGCAAGCTAGCTTCACACCTTCTAAGTCAAAACGTTATGATCACCTGATTTTGATGAACAAAAATTTGGGGGATTGTCATGTTACCTTGAAAACTAGTCCTCTAGAATAATACATTTAACAAGTCTATTCAAGAATGTCCAATCCCACCCACTTGATTTAAATTTCTGAAGTAGTGCACTTTGGTAAGATCCTAGCCTGTAGCGCTTAGGGAAATATCTTCACAATAAAAAGAAACAAAAATACAAGGTAAGCAATGTTACAATTATTTTCTCTGGTGTTAGCTTGCTAGTTACAATTCCACATGGGTTTGGGGTAAAGAGAACCTGCTGTTCCTACAGAAGGTGACAGTTCATTCACACTCACAGCATTCAAACTAGGCAGCTTCTGACCTCTGAAATCTTAGTTCTATGGATCATCTTAAGGCCACAGCTAATACCTGCACATATGTGCACAAATGCTAACACACACATGCAAATTAAAAATAAAATAAATATTTTAAAAGTGAAAAAAATTAAATGAATCTGAATTGTGTATCAAGCCATTAATTGTTTTTGTTCTTATAAATGTAACAACATAGCATGAGAATTAAAGTGAAAAGATAGACATTACAAAGTAAAGATTTAATTAGTATATAAAACCATATAAATTTAAGATAAAATATAATTTTGTAGTACTTTTATTATGGTCATAAGTAATATTTACTGAATTAGTTTCTGGTACTAAATTTGGCTCATGTATGATATACTTTAAATATGTTAAATATTAATGCATATTATTCCTATAAGAAATTAGATAGCTGTCTCCCTGCTAAAGTTCATAATGCAGCTAATATGGAAGGAAGGCAAATTAGGCTAGCCATTAATTGTGTTGCAGAGTTTAATCATTTGTTTGTTTTAGCTAAAATTTTCTTCCTTTATTGAAGTCATTAGTACTTGACAGTGAATAATCTTGTGTGGAAAACTCCTAATTAAGCTGTATTTTTAAAAAAAAAAAATGTATTGGAGAATAATAAACCCAAGGTTCTGCCAATACGGGTGGATATAACCATGCATACAATCAAGTCATTAAGTCCAGCATAGAGATTAGAAACGTTTTCTGACAAATCGTGAACCATGAACAGTTATAATTTTGCTGATGGTTCCTCTCTCTGTAGGCATTAGCCATCTAAAGGCAGGGTATGCTGTAAATCAACCACTGCTTCCATTAATCATAATGGGAGTTAAATGTATGTCAGAAAAATGAATCCCCTTAGTTATTTAAAACGAGTTTCAGTTACTATACATCTGTTGATGTTGCTTGCTAAGGTATTTTCACACTTTCAAAGAAGCATCCCTTTCAGCAAGATTAGATAAGAAAGCCCCCAGCTGAGCATGGCTTTGCCAAGCCTTGGAATCTCAGAAGCTCCTGAGGACCCCAGAAGCATGTGAAGAGGCATCTGTTAAATAAGTGCACAAGACAGAGCGAGTGATCCAGACGCCTGCTCTGCAGGTAACTCAAAGACACCCAGCAGAATGTTCGGTCTGCCAGCCACTTGCTCTATGTATCACCACCAGATCTTTGCAAGCAGGGCAGAGCTCATCCTTCAGGGTAATGCTGGGGAAGTTGTTTTGTGCCAGGTTTATGTAAATGCTGTGAATTGAGCTGTCAGTGTTTGTTTCTATATCCAAAGTTCATTATGATCCAGAGAATGCAAATAGCTTCGTCAGAGTCTTGATGCCTTTAAGATGAAGGAAGAAGCATCACTGAACAAATGTATCAAGAAAATACCACTGCAGAGAGTGAAAGAATGGAAAAAAGTGTCCCGTTCCTCGTCATTTTTCTAGATATCCAAGCTTTTCTTCAAACAGAGTTAAGATTAAAGAACTTTCACTGATAGGATGCAGAAACCATTTCACACTACAACACCTTTAACTTCATGTTACTGGAATTCTGTATTCAGATACATAAACCTTGCTAAAATAAAAAATAAGCAAAGGGCAATATAAGTCAGAAGAAAGAAGGCATTGAAAGAGTAAATAAAGATACAAAAAAGCATCAACAATATTATGATAAACTGGTTTGTTACAGTGTAGAAAACAAACAAGGAAGAGGTCTGTGGAACTATTATTTAGTCATTTTTTATTTCCAAATATACACACTGATGTAATATTAGTTAAAATGAAACAGAGTCTAAATGAAAGATTTTTTCCAAAGATGCTGTATGTAACCAAGATGCAAAATATTTTGAGGTGTCCCTAAACCTCTCTAATTTTTACCTAGATTCTGTTGTGATTGATAATATTGAATGTTGGTATAAATAGCAACATAGCAGAAATAGTGATAAGATTCATTAGCTTGGAAATTAGTTTAAACTTCTCAGCAATTAGAAAAGCAACCATAAAAATTAAGAAAAGAATAAGAATGCCAATCAAAGTCTGTAAGCTGGGGGTTATCATAAAACTCTAGAGAATTTTACAAATATGGAAGAGAAAATTGAACACATTCCAATATGAAGTGGAATATGAGTGTGAAAATGTCATAAGAATGCATGTTTACAATGCCAAGGTAGGGAAATAATTTGAGGGGAAACTTTATAATGACCGTGACCTAATATGCAATTGACATTAAAAAGATTCACAAACAAAGATTTACAGTTGACACTGTAAAGTACTCTGGAATAAAATGGAAAGATGTTAGATACAGAAGTGTTAATACTGTATAAACATTTCTGTAGGAATTAAGAACACAATGCCAGACAACATCCTGATGTCTTGGGATTATGCACCACAGAAAAAAAGACTAGTAATAGTCTAGACAGCAAAGTTGAAATGTGCATTGTGTAACTTGGTCCTACCTGTCAGGAGAGTAAGTGATGTCTGGTGTCACAGAGGTTGAGCTTCATATCCAATGAAGGATTCCAGCATTATACTTAAAGCTGAAATGCCCTCTCATTCTCTAACAACCTCTCCAGTCTTGAACATTTTTTCCCAGATAACACTTATCTCTGCTTACATAGTCTTGACTTTGCTTATTTGTCTGTTGCCTAATCAATCAATTAGACTCCATTCTTTAACTAATCATTGATTTATGTTAAAGGATTTCATTATTTGCATGCTGTTTCATTAATAGCTAGCTACACAGTGCCTACAAGAGTCAAATACTGGTGAAATTTAAATATTATTTAATTAATGAAGGTTGGTATGCTTTGAGGTAAACAAAAAGTATGGGTAGAGATTGATAAGATATTCAAACTATGATAAATTGTCAGGAGTGTCATTTGGCATAAGTGATAAACAAGAAATACTGAAAATATCATGCCAGGTGACTCTTTTTTTTTGCATTGATATTTTTGTATTGTTTTCCTGGTTTCTATTTTATTGATTTCAGCCCTCAAATTGATTATTTGGCATCTACTCCTCCAGGGTGAGTTTGCTTCTTCTTGTTCTAAGGCTTTCAGTTGCGCTGTTAATTCTCTAATGTGATTATGCTCCGTTTTCTTCATATGGGCACTCAGCGCATTGAACTTCCCTTGTAACACTGCTTTCAAGGTGTCCCATAAGTTCGGGTATCGCATGTCCTCATTCTCATTGAATTTTCAGAAGTCCTTAATTTCTTTCTTTATTTCTTCTTTGATCCAGGTGTGGTGCAATTGCCCATTGTTCAGTTTCCATGAGTTTGTACTGCGATTTGTGTTGTTGTCGAATTCCAATTTTAAAGCATGGTGGTCTGATAAGATACAGGGGACTATTCCAATTCTTTTGTATCTGTTGAGGTTTTTTATGCTACCTAGTGTGTGTTCAATTTTAGAGAAGGTTTCATGTGGAGCAGAGAAGAAGGTATATTCTTTTGTGTTTGGATGGAATGTTCTATAGATGTCTGTTAAACCCAGTTGAGACATAACTTCTGTTAGTTCTTTGGTTTCTTTGCTGAGTTCCTGATAAAACTCAAAACTCACATAAAACTTCACACACTTATAGTGGGAGACTTCAACATACCACTCTTACCACTAGACAGGGCCAGGTGACTCTTACGTGAGGCAATTTCAAAATAACTAATCCAATAGTCAAACGACAAGTTTGAGGCAGGAGACAGATTGTAAACAGGGGGGTAAAAGGGACAGTGCTGAAAATAATACTTCATTAGGAAGTAGAAGTCAAAGTAGATATTCCTTGAAGTTGTAATAGGGCATTTTGAATATAATTGGACATCCTGGGTATTTTAACAGACAGAAAACTGACCCCTATCTGGAGCAATGTGGTAAACCAATGAAGCACACGAGAAAGAAAGAGGTCCATGTAAGCGTCTTTTAGGTGGCCACATAATTTCCTGGGTGCATCTTCTCTGTCATATCTCAAAGACACTGTCTCCCAAAAGACCAATATGCCTTCTGGTTCCTGTGTGCTTTCCATCCATGGCAGTATGGATGGAAAAGTCTCACCAGGCCACACCCTTAGAGAAAGAGCTACAGGAAACTGCTCCCTGCTGAGTGAGGGAGAATGAGCCTTGTCCAGGGACACACCCCATGATAGATTATACATTCCCAAATGACCGTCACTAAACACATATACACATGAGCAACAGTAAATGAGCTGCGATCATACTCAGATGTATAAACATATATTTGAACATTTTCATATACAATATATACACATACACATATATGATAGAAAAATATCATGAGGTCAATGATTTAAGATGGTGGGTGGGGTAGGCACATGGGAGGAGTTGGGTCTAGCTGGAAGAGATAGGCTACAAAAATGTAAATAAGGTATTCATGTATAAATTTCTTAAAAGTATATAATTTAAATGGTAGGTTCATATAAGAAAATCAACTTGAGATTATGGCCAGTGTTGTGTTGAAAGTGAAAAGAAAAAATTGGTTGGAAGAAGATGAGTAAATTCCCACAGACCTGCTATCTGGACAAATTAATCACTAACAGTTTTGTTTTCTATGTTTCAAAATGGGTTTAATTTGTTAGATACTTTGAAACATAAACATAATGACAATTTTATATGAATTCTTTAATCAGATACAAAGACACATGTTTGTTGTCAGAAAGAATAGAATGCTAATTATAATTATATTGTTACTTGTATATATTGTAAATACATTGTATATATGTGTGTGTTGTATATATTGTGAATATACTTTTAATTTTATATCATTCAGAATGTTCTAATTTGAATATATACTTTACAAACCACATGTAAATTAATCTGAAAATACATTCATGATACTCAAAAGCCTGAGATTCAAGAGTAAGTGGACATTTACAACAGCTATTTGCCGTAGCTCCTCCTCATA
Source organism: Cricetiscus sungorus (assembly GCA_030556225.1). NCBI lineage: Eukaryota > Metazoa > Chordata > Mammalia > Rodentia > Cricetidae > Cricetiscus > Cricetiscus sungorus. Next base: position 8,173,934 of record JANBXA010000737.1, on the reverse strand, counting down.
GCAGTGTGGGAAAATTCAAATTCCAGCACCTGTTCTATCCCTGGTAGTTAAATGTGAGATTTTTATTGCTTATATCAAGGTTACATAAATAATTCAACAAAAGTTATATGTCCACAATTAAGGCAAAAAGAATGTAAATTTTGCTAAGTTCAAATAGTTAACAAAATAAGTTTAGAGTATTAATAACATTATCTTCAATATCAACATATTTATTTTCAAAGACAAATTAAGACTATGTATTAAATTTGTATTTCCTTTATAATTTTATCATTGATGTCACCTTTATACTATTTAGGGACACATGAATCCATATATATATATATATATATATATATATATATGAAGGTTGGAGAGAATGTTCAAATGGTCTAAAGGTTCTAAGAAAATTATAATACCGTTTTCTACAAGAGGACCTTCTAGAACTGTCAGAACACAAATAGCATTTCAAAATCATATATAAATCCAGTTCCAAGGGATTCAACACCTCATCTGGCTTCCACAAGCACCCGGCATGCATTTGGTGTACACACATAGATGAAGGCAAAACTACCATCATATATATGAATAAAATAAATCTAAAAATGTTAATAAAAAAACCCATGATCTCAATAAAATGAAAAGTATTAGAATTATGAATAATAGAAGCTATGAATTAATTTTGCTTCTATCAATATCTGAGGCTCCACAAGTTATTTATTATTGAACAGAAAAATAAATTCTAGTCTGATTTACTAATTTCATTTAAAATGGGGAAATATTCCAAAGATATTTTTAATAGTAAGTCTCAAAGATCTTTTAAGAAAAATAATACACAAGACTGGTAAGACAGTATAGTACTTAAAAACACTCACTGTTATTCCAGGAGACTTTGATTCGGGCTACCTAGAAGTTCACAGCCACCTGAAACTCCAGTTTCAGGGGATCTATCTTTCCCTTCTGGCCTCTTCATGCACTGCATCTGCATGCGCATACACACACTCACGCACACACACATGTACACACACATACACACACAGACACACACACACAACAGGCACACACACCACACACACGCACACGCACATGTATGCAAGCACACACGTGTACATGTACACACACATGTGTACACACACACAAATATTCATGCACACAAACATGCAAACACACATGTACGCACACACACTGATTCTATATTGGCTGTGATGCTGAAATTTCAGTTTCAGGCTATTCCAGTGCAATTTGTTTCTCTAAAGACTGTTTCTTAGTTAGCATGCTATCTATTTACTACTGGTTTATTTATGAGGGTTATAAGATTTAGTACATTATTTGTGTTTTGTTGCTCAATAAAGAAACACACGATTTCTGTCTTATAGAAAGATGACCTTAAAATTCACAGTTTTATTGAAGTTCGGAACATTAAATGACCTAAGCATATTTATTTTAGCAAATGCTTTCAAAGTGGATATAAAAATCACCATGGCCCAGGTGAGTTCTACTGAGTGCTGCTTATCTAGTCCGATGTGTATTGATGGACACTCATCTCACGGTATATTTCTGAGAAGTGATTTTTAACAATGTCAATGACAAATGGACAGTTTTGAAGATATCACTATATTGCTCACCTAGAGTCCCTTGATAAAAAAAACAATTAAACCGAATGTCTAATAAAATAAGGCATACATCTTATTAATGGTAAACTTTCCCAGCAAACTGTACTCAGTGTCCTCTGAGGATCAAAACTAACCTCATCTTTCCTGAGCACCTCAACAACTTCTCCTTCAGTATCTTCTTCCCACACAAAGTACTTATCCTATTTCTTCCTATTCTTATTCTACTTTGTTTATGCCAAAATATTAAACCCTTTGGGGCAATGTGTGAGAATCAAACTTTGTTGTATAATTTTGATGGAAAAATGTGAATCTCTCTAAGCTGAGAAGTAAGAGGCAACTGTTAGCTCATTTATTGCTTTCTTGACTGTCTGCAATAAATTTACTCAATTAAGAAACTGTCCATTGAAAACTTGAAAAGAGAAACTCTTTGAAATCTGAATACATAACCTCTTAGGTACTGCTTAGTTTTGAGCTTGGTTGGGGGCTCAGAACCAAACCTCTATGTACCATGGTTTAGTATCTGTAAAATTCCCAGTATCTGAGGTATGAGGTAAATATCTCTAAAACTTGGATTTATCTGCAATGACATATCCTAGGACTTCTTTTATAAACAGCCTATTTTATAAAAATAAAATAAACATTGATTGGTGTGTGTGTGTGTGTGTGTGTGTGTGTGTGTAAACAAACAAGACATTTTAAATCTGCTCCCTAGGCTCATATACGACATATATTACTGCCATTTAGATAATTGATGTACTGTCTTGGGAAAGTCCAGCTGGCTTTACATTGCTGTATATAAACAGCATGACTTTGGTTTTCTCTGATTCTGCTTGTTTGAAAGATAAAACAAGCACACATCAGCTGACTCAGTATTTGTATTTATTTCTTCCAAGTTATTAAGTGTTATAAACTTTTATGCATCATAGGTTGGTGTAGAGAAAATATAAGAATATAGTTTTGCGGTGTTAACAGTTATTATAGCAAATCACATACAACTGCTCAAATTCATGCAATTGTAGTTTTGAAGAGAGTTTTATGCTATTATCAAAAATTATGTCCTCAGCTATGTTAGCATAAGCAATAATTGTAGCATTCCAGCTAATTTTAAGTCATAGATAAAAATTAAATTGGATTACCTGTAAACTTTGAAAACCTTGCTAGTTTGTTAGTATAGAAGAAAAAAACCTCAAAAATCAGACAAGAGATGCCTGAATAAACTGGCCCCTATGACATTCTGCTTCAGGGAAGAATCAAGGCAGCATGGTGTGACAGTTTTGGGAGATGTAACAGAGGGCTGTTAACTAGGAATGTGTTGTCCTGTCAATGAGAGGTGTCAGAACAAAGCCATTTTCAATTTCAATCCAGGATTTAATGTGGAGGAATCTATGCCCTGATTTGAGAGTATGTGCACCACCCATTATACCAGTGACACAACTGTCTTAGGTGCGGATTTCTGGACTCTCCAGAGATGGCTGTTCTGTCTCAGAAACTAATCTGCTACAAAGGATGAACAAGCTCAAGGCCCAGAAGCCAACCTGCTACAACAGCCACTACCGGCTACAACCTTGTTTTAGTGGCTCATAGCCAATAGCTGATGCTGAAAGAAGCCAAGGACGGTCCCCTACACAAGAAGCTCTCCATGATAGATAACAATCAATCAAATTTGGGTAGCATGTCAGATGGAATTTAGGCCAGGATATAAAGGTGCGACTCAGGTCAAAGAGACTGGTCAGATGATTTCTTGCTGAAAGCTGCACTTGGAAGAACATCTGGTGTGTCCGTTAAGCCATTTGGTTACTTAGAGAACATTCTAGGTGGAAATGGTAATTTTGTATTTCATGACAGATGATCATACATACAAACATAATACGTACACATACATATATATGACAGTCCTTTTATTTCTACCATTAACATTACACGCCTTACTCTCTCTTCCCTTTCCTCACATGTGTGCATACATGCATGTGTGCATATACCTGTTTGTGACTATGTGTATAAATGCTCTTACATGTGGGATTATTGTAACTGTGGGTGTATGTGAATGCACATGTGTGTGGTGGCCAGAGGTCAACCTCCAGTGTCATCCGTCAGGTGTTGTCCACTTATTAGTTAATTTTTGAACTGGTATCTCTCACTAATTCTGTCAGGCAGGCTTACTCCAGCACACTAGGTATCTACCCATTTCACCTCCCCAGCTCTGGGCTCACAAAGCACATGGGTACATTCAGGTTTATTTGTAAGTTTTCTTTTTTTGGGACCAAATCCACATCCTCTTACCTATAAGCTGAACACTTTATCAACCAGCTCTTCTCTCTCTCTCTCTCTCTCTCTCTCTCTCTCTCTCTCTCTCTCTCTCTCTCTCTCTCTCTCTCTCTCTCTCTTGCCTTAGTTCTCAAATTTAAATGGAATACTCTGCACTCTTGAGCTACCTCACCAAGACAATATAACTCTTTTCTCAGAACAGATGTATCCTGATTTACAAGTATCAAACTGCTATCTCATTTTCCAAGAGACAAGACCTTAGTACTCAGTTACAAATAAGGAGTAGTTACTATATTGTTTTCAATTTAGAGAAGCCTAGCAGCAACTATAGATGATTTTAAAAGATGCTTTCAATGCTTTCAAATATCTCTGCCTCCTGTACTTCAATCACACTCTTACAGTGGAGGAGCATCATCAGTGACAGCTAACTGTCCTCTTGATTCTGGCTACAATGGCGACCTTACCATTTCTTGCCTCACTCCCTGGGAAATGTTAACTGTTATTTCCATAAGAACATAAAACTGTTATTGCTCTAATTATCTATGAAATTTCAAGACAACAACTTGAAATGAAAGGTATTCTTAATGAAACATTCATTTCTTTCTTAAAAGTTTTACTTTGATTTTGTCTAATTGAGTTTCTCATTCATTATTAAGTTTTTTGTGTGTTTGTTTTCTTTCTCCCCTCACCCAGCCACTGATTTATAATTAATTTTTGATACAACAAACTCAGAGGGACTGAAAACTAATTATGCTTTTTAAAGCAAAACAAACAAACAACCAAACATGGTCTTGAAAATAGGTTTAAAAGTAAGACATCATGAAAAATATAGATAAAATGGCCAAACAATGGAGTCTCAAGCTCCCATAATTGTACATGCCCTACAAGTTAGAAAACCATAAAGAAACATAGCATGAGTAAAATCTACGTGGACAGACTTCTCGTTTTCATACAAATTTGTCTCCCAGAATGATCTGAGTCACAGACTCTTTTTAGCTTCCTAAAGATGTTGTGGTTCAGTGTTGGTTCATTAATATTCTCCCTTAGAATGAAAGCTTAGGTAAGCATGGCCTCTACATTGATAGCCAGACAGGGGTGTTTTGGAATAAGGAGTCTATATGAGTATCATTCCAGTGGCATTTCAGCATAAACACATGTACAATATATGAAAATCAATGAGAGTTACTTTATTTCCATAAAATTTAATTTGCAAAAAGTGTGGCTCATATTTGGCTGTGACTTGCAATTTTCCAACCACTGCTCTTTAGTTCAATTCTCTAAAAAAAAAAAAAGCATTTCCTTAGCTTCAGTTACTGAAGTGACCATTAAGAAATGGAGGATGTACTTATACAAGTTGTAGGGCAAAATGAATAAAAAAATATTCTGGAAGAGGTAAGTTAATTCTGAGTTCTAATGATCTATATGCTTATGGCTTTATGATAAAATTACCAGCAATATCATCATACCTCTTCTCGATCTTTGAGAAGATATCACTAAAATGACAACAGAAACTGTCAATCTAGACACATATAACCTACTAGTTGCAATGACACAATATGGCTAACAAAAGCAAATGGAGGAAATAAAGGTACATTTTGTCTCACAATGTGGAGACACAATCAATTACAAAAGAAAATGCATGAAAGAAGGATTTGGGGGGGGATGGCATCAGGGTGGGTCATATTGCATCTATAGACAGGAAGAAAGAATGACAGCTGCTGTTTCTTACTTCATTTCTGCTGTGCACCCTTTTAATTCATTTTTGGCACCTAGTCCACATAACGTTACCACTCCCATCCAGACTGGACCTTCCCTTCGATTTTAAGCCTTCTGTGAACACTTTGATAGTCACACTTGCAAGTATCTTAGGTAATTCTATATCATCAAGTTGACAATGAAGGTCGCCTGCATTTGCATTTAAAAAAATTGGATACACATTCTATATAGCATCTTAGAAACTATGCTCTGATAAATCTATATTGCTTCTGGATATTCCAATGAACAATCAAATCAGTTTCCTATGGAGAGACAACATGCATATTTACTACTGTATTTTGTAAGGTGAGTTTTCTAGCCTAGCAGATCCAGCCACCCTTCTCTGCCCCAAAGAAGCCCACAGATGTTATATAGTTATAAAGCTATTGGCCTTTGGATAAGGTTTCTTATTCTTCATCATTAACCCATTTGTATACATCCAAGTATCTCCACATTCTCTTACTGGAGAAAGATATGAGGATCTCTTGCTCCTCTGACATACTATATCTTGATTCTCAGCATCTCAACAGAGACATGAAGAGATTTCCCGAGTCTCCCTGCTTTTAGTCTTGTTCTGCCCAGCTACTTCACTTCCTGCCTGTCTGTACAGACCTCCAGACTTCTATGGTTAGCTGGTGTCATGTTTCTGCCCAGCTACATCACTTCCTGGAATCGCATGATTCCTGCCTATACTTTCCAGAATCCTCCTTGTCTCCTAGTTCTTCTACCTATCATCCTGCCTGTTCAATCAGTGTTTTTTCATCAACCAAGAAGACAAACATATACACAGAAGAACATCAGTAGTGGTTACTTTTTCCCAGTTGTGCTACCAAAATAGGTTAACATTCATGAATGAACAAGTCAATGAAGGCAATATGATACATATATGTAAAGGAGTATTATTCAGCCATAAAGAAAAGAAAGTTATATTATTTGCAGGAGAAATATATGAAACTAAAGATTACAGTGTTAAAATGAAATGGCTGGAATCACAGAACCAAGTATTCCATGTTTACACTCACATACAGGTTGTGGAGAGAAATAAAGGGGCATTAAAGTAACAAAGGAATATTACAGATGTAAAATGAAAACAGGAGTGTGGGAAAGTAGAATAGGAATGGTTCTCAAGGGGATGAATGCAGTCTGGAAAAAACTCATAAACAGAAAAGTCATAATAGAGTAAATAAAGGCTATTGTAAAAATGTATTCACATTATTTATATAAATACCTTCTTATTTCACGAAGGGATCACTTATGTACATACATTATAAATATTAAAAAAGAAAATTTAGTAGTTATGGGTTGCAATTAGTTTTTATAATGAGTTTTAATACTTACATTCTAATTCAGTATATCCTTATGTTACCAGAATGGCCAATGATTTGTATTGGTGATGTCAGGTCAGGACTCCCAGATGAAAAGGATTGTGGATACTAGCCTGTATAGCCATCTTCCATTGTAATTTTATCCCCAGTAAAATATCCCCATTTACAAAATACATAAGATATAGTTATATTTCTATGTATTAACTTATTCATAACTTATTATTTCTAAACTAGTCTTTTACAATCAAACAATTGCTATTAGAAAATATTTTTTTTAAATGGCTAAGTCACTGTTCTTGGGTTGAGGTACTTAGGACAAACCCTTGTTTTCTCACTGGCTATTCAGGAAGTCTACCACTGACCTCAACCCAGTCATTACTGCTTTAAAATTGGTTTATGTTCAACATTTCAAGAAATACACAACAAAAAGTTACTTATCATAGAAAAGAATACTGTACATATAAAGAAGGGAGATTTAGATCAAATTTATCAATAGAAACAAAGTCTTGGTTTCATAAATACTTATATCCAGAAATGACATTGAAATGTAATTATAGTTGTTAGTAATTTGACAATCATAGCATAATGAAAGGGTCTGAATTGGTAAACAAAGGATACTATGAAAATTTCTTGCTGATCTTTAATTGTGCATATATGTGGCGTCCAACAGACATAAACTAACATCATTTTTCAAAAAGTGTTTTACTTTACCTTATCTCTCAATCCTTAAAAGTTCTAACTCATGTGTATAACTGGGATACAGGAGGCAAAGGCAGAAGCAACTCACATTAGGTGAAGAACTAAATATATTTCAGTATTTGTCAGTGCCTCTTTGGCTAGCTAATATTCAAATCAAAATCAGAATGCTCATGAAAACCAAATGCAATCTAAAGAGCAACGTCTTAATTCTATGAAATTGTCTCTGATTTTTTAATTGTAAAATGATGTTATTTTATTAGACTAATAAATAATTCATAAGGTAGATATATGATGAAAATAAATTTGTATCCTTGTGGTCCCAAAAAGCAACACATAATGTTTCAGCTTAATTTTCTCATACAAAATTTCTTTCCCTTCTTTGAATGATCGGATCATTTATGGTCTTTAATTTGCATATATATTTGACATCATTTATGAATGCTTTATAGCCTGCTGCAGATGCTCTAAGTTTGTTTTACATATTATATACAACTCCCCTGTACATTGATTACAACCAACCCCAAAACCATTCCCTCACTAATGTCCTGGTGTTATCCTCCACGTGTCTGAGCATAATGCTCTTCAAAGGCATGAAGCTTGATGAGCTTGGCAACTATTCATGAAATATTTCACATCTCTCCTTCAGATCATTTGATATTTATTCAAAGAAAAACCATGAATGAGCAATATTTTTTTCACTTGTCATTAAAAATACAGTGAAATATAAAAGTTTAAGTATTTTTTTAATTATTGCTTTACATTTTTAAGAGGTGTATTAATGTTTGAATCATCAAGATACCTCTAAAAACTATATTATATGTGACAACATGAAAAAAATTTTAATATGTTGATGCCAAGCTACAGATTCAGGTGGATCTTATGTGTGCTTGACTTGATTTTTAATTCAGTTTTACATTTTCTATATTTTTATTTTTTTGAATTGAAATATAACATCATTTTTCTCTTTCTTCTTCCTCTCTCCATCCTCTCCTTATTCTCCTCACCTTGCCCTCTCTCTCTCTCTCTCTCTGCTTCTCTCTCTCTCTCTTCTCTCCCTCTCTCTCTGTTTGTCTCTCAAATTCACTTCATCTATTATGTATTATTGTTATATTATACTTTAATTACATTATTATATAATTATTGTTACATACATCAAAGTAAAAATATATAGATATAACCTGTGAAATCTGTTTAGTGTTTCTTACATGCATGTTATTTCAGGGCTGACCATTTAGTATTGGATAACCAATTTGTGGACCTACCTCTTGGTATAAATGTCCCCTCTCTCATCATCCCTTCATTGACTGCACTCTTTTACTAGTAGTAGGGCTGAGTGAAGTTTACTTCTTTCTGTGTCTAACATGATCATGCCATTGACATTGTCTATGTCTTACCCAGGCAGCAGTAATGTTGCAGTCACAGCATCATATATGTAGCTTCCTAGTCAGGAGTTGTTTTCTGGTTGGAGTCACTGGGGCATGAGGATATTTTAATAAAACAAAGCATTATTTAGTTTCTTTCAAACTTCAGCTTCAGATAAACATGACTTTCACATTGGCTAAAATCAAAGACAGAACTGTTAGTTCATAAAATATAGGATAAGACAGGAACATGAATGGTTATCAGTTTCTATATGGCATAATAATAGAAACTGATTCATACTTTAAGATATGGGTCTCTCTTAAGAAGCACTTGTGACCAAAAGTGCTTTGGATTTTAATGCAATATTTTGGGAATTAGAGCAAATCTTACAAGTTTTTTTTTAATCTCATATAAATTTAATACATGGGTTTTAAGGTAAACATTTTCAGACTACCTACATTTGCACTGTGACAAGCCATCTAAAGCCAAGGATCAAAATTCTCACTCATAGTTTTGTGTTGGTATTACATATTGTGGATGTTTGAATGCTTTGTAGATTGTATATTTTGAACAGTCTCATTACGTGATCCTAGAAAGTTTGAAACACACTGTGAAAATCAGGCTGACTTTGAACTCATGATGAATTAAGAGCTGGTATTTATGGGTATGCCACCACAACCAGCATGTCTATTTGTGCATGTGTGTGATAATTGGCTTCTTTTTTAAGTCTCTAGTATCTCAAAAAAGGCCTCAATCTCATCAAGTTATGTTTTTCTCTGCCTTCACTTTCCAAATCCTGGGATGACAAATATGCACCAACATGCCAGCCTTTATGATATGCTAGGCATAGAACCTAGGTCTTCATGAATGCTAGGCAAGCATGTTACTAACAAAGCTACATAACCAGTGAGGGGTGTATTTGGATTTTTTTCAGTAGAGAAACTCAACTTGAATTATCTACCGCGCCTACCCTGACCAGCAAGGAGGGACACGCGACTCCAGGAAGATCTTCTTCATGCAGTTTTAATCAGGGTCCTTGAAACATGTTCTTCTGACCCGTGAGAGAGCTGGGTCAGAAGAGCCTGCACAGGCTTAAATACCCTTGAGCTGACCAACCCCAGTGAGCTATGTGGACCCTGCAGATAGGCTACTCTAATGCGGAAGCAGACAGGCTGAACAGACTTAACTAATTAAGGCCTTGTTTACGCTAGGGAGCCCTCACTAACGGGAAGGTGTAAGGTGGAAGCCAGCGCCACTTTAAGAATTACACTTTTATTGAATAACAAAATGCATAAAAATTTCTGAGAGAAAATGAATGAGAAAAATCGGTTATGCTACACTAGCATGATTCTACCTCATATTTAGTGAAGGAAAAACTGAAGTTATCAATTTCATCATAGGGGAAGAGCATTTCAAGTAGCCTTTTCACTATTGCTTCAATTCTTAGTAGGGCTTATCCTTGTGGATCTCGGGGCATTTCCCTGGGGACAGATTTCTCGTTAAATCTATAATGGCTTCATCTATTACAGTATCTTTTTTCTTGCTCTCCTCTATTCTTCCCCAGACTCAATCTTCCTGGTCGCTCATGTCTTCCTCCCACCTCCTCTTTCTCCTAACTCCTATTCCCTTAATCTGTGCTCCCAATTTACTCAGGAGATCTTGTCCCTTTCTCCTTCTTGTGGGGGGGGTCAGCTTTTATCAAAGCATTACTATTTCTACTACAAGGGTTAAATTCATACATGCAATGGCTATGATTAAACAGTATGCTCAAGAACCCAAATAATTTGTCTGAGAGAATTCTCAGTTAACATTTAATTTGCAAGCTAGATCACAGGAATAAATATTATAATGTTACTTAATTGAAAACTTTCACTCAAAATATACTTTGGAAGCTGACTTTGGGGTTAAGAGTACTTGTTGTTCTTATAGAAAACCTGAAGTTGGTTCACAGGAACCCAGAGCTGACAGCCCACAGTCATCTGTAACTCCATCTCCAGAGGGTCTGCATTTATCTTCAGGATTCTGTGAGTATGCACAGATATGTGCCCATATTGACATGAAGATACACACAGAGACACAGACACAGACACGCACACACACACACACACACACACATACATACATAAATATAAATTTTATTATAATGTACAACAGCAAAAACTGATGCAAAAGTGCAGAGAGGTGATGCAATTTGTGTTTAAGATATATAGATGGAAGAGAATGAGGACTAATAAGAACAAAGAAAAGAGTCAGGATGACAATGAGGAAGAAGAATGTAAAGGGGAAACAATGAACAAAAAAGTGGGGGATGATGAGAATTGAGAAAGACCATAGGAAAGGAGGAGGAAGTAAAGGGGGGCAAAAAAAGGGAGAGTAGATGATGGGGAAGAGGGAGGCGGAGAGAGAGAAGGAAGAAAGAAGGGAGGATGGGTGGAACAGAGGGAAGAAGGGTGGGAGAAAGGGAGTAAAGATGTGTTTCCTATCAACTCTGTTAGTTTAGAGATTTAAAACTAGCATCAACCTCTCAGACTATTTAATGGAGTGTTTTATCTGTTTAAACCTGGAACAGTGATTATTTTTGCTAGAGTACCGCACTTTATTCCTTGACCTGGACTCTATGCCGATTCACCATCTTCTGCTTCTGTTTCCCTGTCTCTAACTCGCCATCTACTCTAAAACCTGTTCTTCTGCCCTCTAGTCCCTGTCTGAGTCAGAAATACCCACAGGACATTTTCTTTCTTGATCAGGTCAGTCAAAAACATGTGCAGATGTTCAATACATGTTATATTTTATGAGCTTGTCATTTTCACTGCATTTTTTTCCTGCAGAAGTTAATTTAGTTTTACTGTTGAAGAAAATTGTCATTTCCCCATATAAAAACAACACTTTGTTCAGAAAATGGTAACATTTTCCCTAGGGCAGGATGGTAGCTGGTGAATCTCCTACAAAAAGAAAACGTAGATATGGCATGCAGCTATCCTTTTTATGAGAGCAGCCTGTTCATCCTTCCTCTTTGTACGTTTTTTTTTTTTCTTGCTTTGGAAGAGTGAATTTTATAAGTTCAAGGGTAAAACGGTTTCTAGGATGTGTCTTAACATTCTTGGAAAATAGTTGTCTTTATTTCATATCCTAAAAATAGCACTGGATGGCACACAAGCAGCATCTGGGGTAGAGGCGAGTGAACATATTAAAACTCCTTACATTTTTTTGTCTTTTTAATTTTTCCTATTTTATTTAAATTTAAAACAAAGTTGTTTTACATGTCAATCCCAGTCCCTCACCTTCCCATCCTCCCCTATCACCCCCTCCAAACCCCAGCCCATCCCCTTTCTGCTCTCCAGGGAGGGTGAGGCCTTCCCTTATTTTTAAGCATTTATCTGATGCACAGTAAATAGCTCATTCTTTAATCTTAGCATGACTCATCCTCATCCAATCCTCACCACTTTGAATTGAGTTTTGTTCACCATGGGATTTGATATTCTTTGTGTAGTGGGCTAAATGTTGGCCAAGAAGCAAAAAAGGTTATAACTAATTCCTACTCATTAGAACTTATGATTCTTACTTCATAGGGCTAAATAGATGATCACAAATGTTAGCCTTGATTATCCAAAGAGTTCCCCCAATGCACTCAAATGTATGCTTGAAGAAGAAAAACAAAAGAAAAGGTGAAGGTAATTCTGACTATGGAGAAGGAGCCATTGGAAGCCAGAAGAGGCGGGAATAATTACTCCTGAGTCTCTGTGGAAAAGTGTGGCTCTGCCAACACTGTTTTCAGACTTTTGGCCTTGAAATTAGGGAGAAAATAAGTGGGTGTTGTTTGAAGCGCCAAGTTTTGGGGAACGAATTCTTTTAGGAAACCAAAGCACCTACTTGATGAAAATGCCTCACTATAAAAGCTGCTGTTTTGGCATGGCCTGGCAGTGGAACAATGAAACAATGTCTCTAGTAAGGAAAGACTTGAATGCTTGAATGTAGTCCTCATGCACACATTTTTGTTTCCTCTCTCCTTTTAAAAGTTTAGTTTTTATTCTTTTATTTGTGTATTTTCCTCCCATGCAATATAATCCAGTCACTGCCACCTCTCCCTCTCTCTCATCCACCCACATCCGTTCTACGCCAGAACCACTGTCCTCCATTGTTTCCCTTCAGAAAAGAACATGTTTCCAGATATTAACATAACTCAGTATAACTAGATGCAAAAAGACCAGCTATGCACCCTCATAGCAAAGCTGGATGAGACAACCCAGTGTGGGAAGTAGGTATCATGATCTGACAAAAGAGTCAGAGATACCTCTCACTTTAATTGTTAGGAGTCCAGTGTCAGGATACCCTTTGCTTACTACTGCTGATACTTTTTGACTGAAAGTTTGCTCAGATTTTCTCAGTAAAGACCGCAAGTCATTACTCCAATATATTTAGATCTCAGCATATCAATTACAAATACAGTGAGTAAATTGATAACACATGGCAATACAAAATAGCTTTTAGTTGATTTGAGAGAACATGGCAGAATTCTGGAAATTATGGGACATTCTTTTAGTGCCGAAGAATATTGCTTCGACCTCATCATCCTTAGGGTTCTTCCTCTTCAGAAATAAAGGCACAGATTAATATAGGAAAGAAATTGCTATTGACACCAGAAATATTTCATCCCAAAATTGTGTCAACTTTCATGGCTCAAGACACATCTACATACCCAGAGAGACTAGATAATACTTTAATAATTATTGTCATGCATCATGCAATTAACTTCTCTGATCATTGACGTAACTACAAATATTAGATCCAGGGAAATTAAAAAAGCAGGGTGGAAAATGTAAACATAAATTCTTTATTAATGTATTTTACCAACAGAGGGGCATTTTGGAAAATGTACATAAGAAAAAATCTTGCTCTCGTCTGCCCTCTGTTGATATCAGTTGTGCCTGAATCAGTCCATTAGAAACTATGAGCATAATCTGAATTTATCTCCTTCACGTCCTTACTTGGGGCTCATAAAATTTTTTTCATTCTGTTTTCCTTAGTTAATACTTTTTTTATAATTCTATTTGATGACTAGATATGTGGACTTCCTTCTATGCTAAACACTTCAAAAATAGTGTCTGATGGTAGTCAAATGTTGTATGTGTGAGACAAATATTTCAAGGATAATTAAATATTCTTAATGACAGAGTTTTAGATTAAACATTTAGGAAAAGGGGACACAACTTAAAGATTCAGTCAAGAAAATCTGAAGCACAAAAGAAATAGGTTTATTCAAGATTATGATTGCTGCCATGGTGAGTCTAAATTTTATTTTTTGGAGAAAGTTTTTATATAACCCTTGCACATTTTCCCATAATACTGATGTGATAGATACACAGAAATCTCAGCCAATGTAAGCGATTTTCTTAAGTGGTGACTGCTCTGTTTGGACTTTCTTTCTTATGATCTTAACATGTGTGTATATATATGCATGTTCCTGTGTATGTAAATGTGTGCATGCACATAATAAGTGTGCACCTGTAGTGCTAAAGACAACCACTAGTATCAGCTCTTGCCTTCCTCGTTCTGAGGAAGATTCTTGTATTGGCTGCTGCATGCATGAGGAAAACTGGCCTTTGAAATACTGGAAATTCTGGCTCTGTCTTCCATCTTGACTTGGGATCTTCAGGGTTGCAGATGTGTTTGACTGTGTCCAACTTTATGTGGCTTTGAAGGAACTGAAATCAGATTGTTACACACAGTGAATGTTTCAACTACTGAGCACACTGGAATTGTCTTAAACACACTGGATAGAGTACATTATTTATTATAGATCTTTATTTTATGTTTCTGAAGTGATATGTTCTTATAAAATGCAGAAGTGATGATAAATGTAGGGCACTAGTGAATAGTCAAAGTTTAACAATATGTGAATTATAATATTCTGTGATTTTGTGATCTAAGAAGCACAGGGTCTACATAGACAAAACTTTATGGTTTACTGTCCTTTTGTTAAAAAAAAAAGATTCTTTAAGCAAGTCAGCATGAACATGCACTAGTTTTAGGCAGACTTTGCACTTGTAAAAGTTTAAAGAAAAATGAATGATATAATACATGTAAAGCTGATAGAATAGACCAGTATCAACAATTCTGAGAGCTGCGGTAGGTAGCTCAGTGCAGAAGGTGGAAATCTGAAACTGCTGGTGAAATATTTGAACAAAGGACTGATCATTTGGAAGTCATAAAGTCTCTAGTTTTAGAGGACCAGAAGTCATCTTGGGCAAAACTTCACTCTACATAAACTGCTCACACTTTTTATTACTTTATTTATTATTACTTTATTTATTACTTTATTTATTATTTTAGATAATGGTGGATCTTAGTATATGAATGTAAGCAGTCAAAGATATGCATTCCTAAAATAAGCACTCTTAAACACTTATCCTGCCCTTGACAAAGGAGCATCATAGAAACTAAAAGCTGAAAACATCCAGTTAATAGTCTCAAAGAGCCAAGAGGCTGTTGAAATGAGAGAAAGGTGAATGGAAATTACTGCAGTGGCTCTCCTGAAGCAATAAGAGATCACTAAGACAACTTAAGCCCAGTGACAAGAAACAGAAGCATCACAAGCAGGAGGGTAGGAGAGAACACAGCACCTGCATCAGGGTAGAGACAACCCCTACACTGGGTGTTCTCATCAGCTCCTCTGTTCCTCCCCAAGACCTCCTGGCTTCACTTGATCACCTCGATCCTCTTCCTCTACTCTCCACCTCCAATTTTCTTTCCACCTTGCTCTTTGAAGCAGTAAGTAGCCCAACCCATCTTTTCCTCATTTCACTCCACAAAAGACTCTTAGTTTTTTATTCTTGCTTTGAATGAGGCGTTTTCATCATTTCTTTACTTTTTGACATTCTTTTTCGGATCTATTAATTTTTTTACATGTATTGGTATCTGGCCTGCATTTATGTTTATATGATGGTTCCAGATCCCCTAAAACTAGAGTTACAGATAGTTGTGAGCTGCCGTGCGGCTCTGAGATTTGAACGTGGGTTCTTTGGAAGAGCAGCTAATGCTCTTAGCTGCTGAGTTGTTGAGGCTGACCGTCCTCTTGGGTAGATTGTGATCACATGCACTGCACAGGAAACAGAGACAAAAAAGTATCATTTGGCATTTAATAGCGACCTTCAGAATATGCCACAACTTTACATCTCATCAATGTTTTGTTTTTAACCTTATTCTGTACTCAACTTCACTTCTAAATCATTCTACTCATGCAATGAAAATTCAAACACCTGGATCAAAATCTCTCTTTGCTCCGATTTCCTCTATGTTATTTTAAAGTTCTAGATAGCATGCTGATTTCGATTCCCTCTTCTTTTTAATAGTTATTTCTCCATCCCCATAGAAATGAATAATAGAATTTGTAGAGAGCTGTGTAGTGCCACGCCTTAAAGTGGCACTGGCTTCTACCTTACACCTTCTCGCTGAAAAAGACTCTCTGGGTAAACAAGCCCTTAATTGATTAAGTCTGTTCAGCCTGTCTGCTTCCCCATTAGAGCAGCCTATCTGCAGGGTCCACGTGGCTCACTGGAGTTGGTTAGCTCAAGGGTGTTTAAGCCTGTGCAGGGGTCCCCTCCCTCCCTCTCTCTCTCCCTGTGCGCCAGAAGCAACATGTTTAAAGGATCCTGATTAAAACTGCATTTAGAAGATCTTCCCGGAGTCGCGTCTTCCTTGCTGGCGAGGGCAGGCACATACAAGAATTGTGAGAAAGAGTAATGCATAATGGTTCCTTGTTGAAATCATTATATTTTGTATATATTAGATTATATGAAAGTTGGTATTGCAATTAAATTAGCCAGCTTATTTTTGCTTTTAAAAATCTGGTTGCTAGAAATCTCTTAAAGATTTTTGGGCCAGTGGTGATATAGATAGTTTTTTTGATTATTCTCTCTAAGTAATTATATTAAGAGAGACATATCAACACAACTCTAGGGATTTACATTACCTTCCATATTATACATATTTACATTACATATTTTAATGATTATTATTTTATATTTTAATCTTAGTTTACTCTGTGGTGTGTTTGTGTGAGTGTGTTGTGCATATGTGTATATGAGTGTATGTATACATGAGTGTGTGTATGTGTGTGTGTGTGTTGTGCATGTGTGTGTATGAGGGTATGTGTATATAAGTGTGTCTGTGTGTGTTGTGCATGTGTGGATGAGTGTGTGTGTACCTGAGTGTTGTGTGTATGTGCATATGAATTTGCTTATGCATCTGTGCAGGCAGCTGTGTGGAAGCTAGAGGTTTATTTCAAATACCTTCCTTGATAATTCCTCCTTTATTTTTAAACAGAATGTCTTTCTAAACTGGGAACTCCCTGATTCAGCTAGAGAAACCAGGCAATAACTCCCATCCCATAGTCATGATGGCAATGTTACTGATCTGACCACATACTCACACACTAGGTTCATCTGATGGTTCTGAGGATATAAAGTCTGGCCCTCATCATTTCACCCACAGCACTGTGCTATCTCCCCAGTCCTTTTAAAGCTTACTGTATGTGATTAAAATGGCGTTTCAGTTATTGTAAACCTCTGTGGCTTTAACTCTACAAAGCAGTGTCGACAGTACTGTCTGCACATTTCCAGAGGTTATGTCTACAGGTGGCAGTCTAGGATGAAGTAAACCTGTGCTATGTACAGGGAGGGGTATGGTTGGAGTCAACTAGAGGAGACCACGGAGGAACACAATTCCCCCTGGCTGACTGAGAACTTGGCAGCAATGTGAGGATATGAGGTTGGTCCTGGGATCAGGTTTGCTACAAAAAATTCTCTGCCATTACTTGTATTTATTAACATTTTAAAAAAAGCTAAAGACTTTTTCCAGCTTTAGGTTTATATGTAACCACCTTCTATTATGTTGTAAAGGTTGGTTTTTGTCTAGCAAATTGGCTATCTCTGGATTTATTTTCTTCTCACACAGGACAGTCAGGATTTCTCCTACAAACCAAATTGGCTATTAAGGCAGCAAAGATTCCACACCAGCTACTTGGAGAGTAGTGGTTTTCATCATGCTGACACAGAACATGGCTCACACACTTTCTCACAATCACACATAACCCCTATAATTGGTAGTGTGGCTCAGAGGGTCGTGGAAGTTGGTCATTTTTATGTCAGATTGCTGCTAGGCATAGTTCTTGACTGAAACAAAGAAAAATTTCCTAAATTCCACACCTATCCCATTGAGACATCAAAATTAATATTTGATAAAGCAGTTGTTTGGTTTGAACATCCAAGAGGCTAAGACATAAACAAATAATTAAACAAAACTTTAAAAAATTGTGGCAGAACTTGGAAGACAATTTTCTTAGGATAATATTTTTCGCTTATTTTGTGGGCCTGGAGGCTCCCAATGAATATAAACACATGTAATCAGTCTCTAGCTTCTGATACATTTTGAATGAACTGTACTTATGCTTGAAGTTCTTAGTGAAAGTCTGATTGATGTGCATAATTAATGTCATTTTAAAATTGCAGGTTATTGTATTCAGTTACAAGATCTGGATCTCATAAGTAGCTGTGATTATCAGGGGTCTGGCATGTACCTGCTGAAAGGTTCCTCTTCTTCCTAGAGCAGTGATCTTTCATCACTTAGTAGGAATGCATCCTCTTTATTTGGCAAACATTACACCAGACCACACTGTGCCTCATATCCTTCCTTGATAACATTCTGAAAACATTGCAAGTTTCAGAAATGGCTACTATAATGAGCATACTGCTTTAAAAACTGGAAAGGCTACTCCCTTTTCTTAAGAGATGCCACAACATAATAGTAAAAATCTCCCCAAACTATCATAGAAGTTTGATTTTTACTTAATTAATTTTAATAGAAAATTTTCATAGAATATATTTCGATCATATTATTTCCATTCATTCAACCCTCCCAAGATCCTCCCATCCAACTTCATTGACCATACAATTGTCTCTCTCAGAAACCAATGAAAACAAACATAAAGCATAAGGAACTAAAAATAGAATCACACAGAAAAAAAAATACCAAAACAAAACCAATAGTTAACACATACACACACTTCATCACCATCATTACCACAACCACAACCACCTTTCGCCACCAACACCACCAAGAACAACAACAGAACAATAAGCAGAATCCAGTTTGTGTTGGTCAAATATGTTAGGGCATGGGATCTGCCCTTAAATATGTTCGATATACTCAGTGACATTCCATAGGGGAACACCGATTTCCATCTTCCCAACCAGTATCAATTACAAACAGGTTGTTGGCTCACTTATATGTATACATGTGTCTCTGTGTGTGCACGCATTGATTGTTCAAGCTCCAAAATGAAGCACATATTTTATTTTAAGAATACAAATATAGTGAGAAGTATAGTCACTTTATCACTGTTTTCTTGCTTTGAAGAGACACCATGATCACAACTCTTATAATGGAAAACATTGCCTACAGCTTCAGAGGTTTAGTCTATTGTCAGCATGGCAAAAGGCATGGAGACACAAAGGCAAGCATTATGCTGGAGAAGGAGCTCTACATCCAGAGGAGCAACCAGCTAAAAGAGAGAGAAACACTGGGCCTGACTTGGGAACTTGAATACTCAAAGTCCACTCCCAGTGATATATCTCCTCCAACATGGCCACTCCTAACAGTTTTAAAACCAACACAGTCATATTCAATATTGGTTTGTACATTTTATTTTTTCATTTAATAAGGCTGCTATATACAAGGCAACGGGACAATGGGCTAAATATTCTTAATGGATAAACTAATACATACTATGCACATACAAGCAGGAAAATATGAGCAGGAGTATTCCAGGAATTTTCTCTAAGACCACAATGTTTAATATTCCCTAAAGTGACCACATAAGTTATGTTTTGAAACTTACCTAGAAGGAACATAGTGGCTCACAACTAGAAACCAAGCATTCAGAGACTGGGGCAGGAGCATGGTTGCTAGGGAGAGGTTAGATTACATGAAGGGTTTCAAGCTGGTAAACTAATAATTTCTATATAGTGATTAAAGAAGGACACACACACACACATACACACACACACACACACACACACACACACACACACACACACACATGCAAGCACACACACAGGAACACATATGAACACTCATACAGTATTCTCTGCTCTTACTCAGAAAGATTTTCACTACTTGACCAGCCGCATGCACATTTTTTTCTGCTTAATTCATTGTTTCCTTGGTTTTGCTTTTGACCAAGATCCATAGGAGAGGTGGAGAAGAAAAACAGAAAAAGAAGGCAGGCATTGGTTGTCACATGGGTAATAATATGCTCTTCTGCCTGAATAACAAAACTATTATTATGAAAATTCAAGAAGTTGAAATTAGAAGAATTGGGAAGGTGTTAAAGTGCTCGGTGTGCAAACATTAAGACCTGAGTTCAATTGCAAAGAACACTTGTATGAAGAGCTGAGAGCAGTGATGAGAGAATCATACCATGAGTGAAGAGGGGATAACACAAGGATCCTTGGGACATGTAGCATCATTGGTGAGTCACAGTTAAAGGTCTTGTCTCAGAGCAAGGCTCTGAGAATGGAATATTTGACTGAAACACATGCACACAGAGCCACAAACAACCAAAATCCTGTGAAAAGACATACACACATGAACATAAAAATGTGGCTTTTGAGTCAATTGTCAAAGTGAGGAGGTATTTATCTTAGGCATTAAGAAGAATTGCACAGCAACAAGAAATGGATGCAAGACCCTTTCCATATGCTGTTTGCCATTGATAGGGTTTTTACATTGTAGCTAATGTGAGAATAAGAAAAGAAATTTAAGTTAAAACATGCGTTATTTGTAGATACCCTTCCACAACACCAGGTATTATTCATTGGCTTTGTACTATAACTAAGCAATTCATCACATCTATTTAATCAAGATATATATTATATAAATGTAATTTAAAGGACATAAAGCTGGGTCAGAGAGCTCAAGGCCAAACGTAACTTTATTTTGATGTCCATGATTTCAATCAAACCTCACAATATCATGTGGTGATCAATATTCATTACCTCAAATTCTCCAAACACCCTAAATATACTTAGTCTCTCCTTAATTATTAAGAAACTCAACCAAGAAAATAAGATCCCTGAAGAAATATAACACAAAGTGACTAGGTGATGCATTCATAACAGACACTTTGCTGATGCAAAACAGATAAATTGCACATCAGATTTGTTTCATTTCCATTTCTTCAAAATTGCAAAATGGCTTCTATAAGAAGATTCATTATAGTAAATATCCAAACAATTTTATGGTCTTCAATAGGTGATGGCAACTTGTGTATAATGCTTAAAATGCTCCAATTTAAAGGGTTTCCAACCCTGGGTCACTAAAAGCTTTCTAAGTGGAGTCATTATGATTTTAACTACTCATAGTCAGCATCTCTCCAG
Organism: Cricetiscus sungorus; assembly: GCA_030556225.1. Lineage (NCBI taxonomy): Eukaryota > Metazoa > Chordata > Mammalia > Rodentia > Cricetidae > Cricetiscus > Cricetiscus sungorus. Next base: position 8,152,505 of record JANBXA010000737.1, on the reverse strand, counting down.
CCTTATACCTCAAATTCAAAAATATGAGGGAGCAAGGTTAGGTGTGATGTGAGTGTTAAGCTTGAATGTTCATTTGCTCCTTAGTCTATGGTGTTACTTTGGGAGATATTGGAAATTTTAAGTGTCAGAGACTGCGTGGAGGTTGTGGGACAGTGATGGGAGGTTTTTGGTTTTTGTTTGTTTGTTTGTTTTGAAGCAGCTTGTCTCTGATCTCTTCCTATACTTCCTTCTGTTTCCTGTCTACCATAAAGTGACCCATGCTCCTTGACCAGACACTTGGGCAGCCCCAGTGTTCTTCCCAAGACCATGAAGCCCAGTGAACATGGACTGAAAGGTCTCAAACTGCTGAATGACTTCCTGGGGTGACATGCAAATGTTTATTTACCCCCTATAGTGCACAGAGAACACATAAGAGAAACAATTTCACACAAGTATAACTGAAGGAGCCATTAAACTTATGGGAGTTATATACAGGACTAAGGGTCATAGGTTACTTATGAATCATTGATGACTACGAGAAGTAAAAATTTGTAACTTGTACATCGTAGGAAGCTTGGCCAGTCACAATGTCTCCTACACACAACAGAGAGTGGCTATTTTCATAGGCTTGGAAATGAATTTATAACTTTCAGGAGGAGCTTCCTGAATCTTGTAAAGCTGTTTTATTTCCAAGTTCTAAGAATTAAAAAAAAAAAAAAAAAGATTTTTAAAGCTTATGTGCTCACCTCCTCCTTCCAGAAGTGAAAGTTTCAATTCACAGGGTATAGCTAAACGACAGAAAGCATAAAAAAATATAAGTGATACACCCTTTAATGTGCTTTCTGGAGACCCTAGGTTATAGAAACACAAAATTAACTAACACATGAAGTAAGAAATGAAGGGAACTAATTTCTCTAATTTCTCAATGCTAAGAATATGTCAAGTAGTTCTCCCGGGTTTATAGGATGCAGGGATGGTTGGGTGAGATATGGCAACATTATAAGCTTCATTCTTTGGGTAAGGTTTCTATACCCAAAGATTTGCCTATTATCGTCTTGGCGGGAGCACTGTAGCTTGCAGGAAGATAAAGTGCTGGAAAAGTACCTGTAAGTCCTAAATCTTACAGCCAACTGGAAGTGGTCTGTGTGTCATACTGAATGAAGCTTGAGAAAATAGAGACCTCAAAGCCAGCCCCTCCCCGCAGTGACACACTTCCCCAGCCAGGCCATGCCTACTTCACCAAGGCCACACCCCTTTCCCTCCTACTTTAACTAGGCCACACCCCTTCCCCCTCCTACTTCAACAAGGCCACACCCCTTTCCCCTCCTACTTCAACAAGGCCACACCCCTTTCCCTCCTACTTTAATAAGGCCACACCCCTTTCCCTCCTACTTTAATAAGGCCACACCCCTTTCCCCTCCTACTTTAACAAGGCCACACCCTTTCCCCCTCCTACTTTAACTAGGCCACACCCCTTTCCCTCCTACTTTAACTAGGCCATAACCCCTGTCCTCCCTTTGGGCTTATGGGCTCCATTATATTCAAACAACCGCAGGCAAAACTCACCAGTGTATGTGCTAGTCAAAGGAGTTACTATTTTAGCCCATTTGGGGGACGTTCAAATTGATTGCTGATTAGGTCCACTTCTCTTTTGTCCACCATGCAGCGTTAGTGTCTATTAAACGAGAATCAGAAGTACGACCGTAGAAATGATCGCACCCCACTGGCATGATTTTGGAAGGAGAGCAGTAATTCAGTCCGATTTTTGATTTGAGTACTTCTGTATGTTCTGGATTCACAGCAGCTGGCTTCAATTGGCAGCAGCTGCATTAAGCAAGCGTTCAAGAGCCTCCGTCTTCAGATTGCCCACTGTGGTCACAATGCCTTCCACTCATTTCCATGAAACTCACGCTGTGTAATAGGACTCTTCCCCTCACAATGCCAAAACACCAAGTTGAGAGTCACTATGTAAACATAATGTGCCACAATATAACCGTACAGGCCTGCAAGGATTTTTATATAAAACTTAAATTTATGTGTATAACAACCAAATGGACTCAATGTTCTTGTTGTTATCATTTTATATTAAATTCCCACCAAGAAATCATGTGTTTCTTTAATATCAGTAACAGACTATAACTACATACTGGCCATGTCTTAATATCTTTTTAGATTTTTAATCAAAACTTCAAAAGTTGTATGAAAAACAGCACAGGTGATTGAAAAAAAAAAACTAAACTAAAATGAAGCCATAAGTAACATGTTATGGAATATTCCTTTATCTGTGTATAGATATGTGTCAATGTGGTTGGTTTAATAAAAAGTTGCATGTCTAATAGCTAGGCAGAATTTGGGGGACAGGGAAGATCCTGAGAAGAGGAGAGGAGAGGAAGCCTCCTGAGCCTGCGTAGTACGAAGTAATAAAGCCACAGGACACACGGCAGGCTGATAAAATTGGTTAATTTAAGTTGTAATAGCTAGTTAGTATCAAGCATAAGCTATTGCCTGAGCTTTTATAATTAATAAGCATTGTCTGTGTGATTATTTGGGAGCAAGCAGGTGGAACAGAAAAATCTATCTACAAATGGCACCCAAAATTTGGACACATATATCTACATAGGACCGGAGAAAGCTTAATAAAATAAAAGGTTCTAAACACAGAGAAACAGAGCCAAAATGACTTCCTAGTCTTGGTCTCTCAGGCTGCCCATGATACAGAAACACAGATGTTTCCCAGAAGCTGCCTGTGTACTTGAGCTAAGCCACTAGTGGGTTTGAGGTTTTGCTCATGCAGACAGAAAAGGTTATAGATTCATAGTTAAGACAGATGCAGAGGCTTAAGGTAAAAAAAAGAATATAGATAGGAAAAAATTAACTAGTTTATAACTAATAAAGTTTTTAAAGAAAAAATAAAGTATTATAAAATAAATAAGCCACACAGGGATGGGAAATGCACAGAATCTGGATCCTATATGGTGTCTTGTTAACTTTAAGTGCTAATATACAAAAAACAAACAAAAAACAGCTGTTGAGAGAGATTGGATTATGGAAACTGCTAAATTAAAAATGTCTTAACTTTAAAATGGAATTATGACAATGTGCTGTGTTGGGCAAGAGGTTATGCCTTTGTTTCCACGGGAAACAAAAGGCTGTGGATTTCTTTTAGATTATTCGGGATCACATTTGACCAGGGGAGATCTTCTGAGTATCTTGGCCACAGACAAGGGGAAGGAAGTCAATAAATAAATAAATAAATAAATACATAAATACATAAATAACAAATGACTACAGAACAAGTGACATGTAAGCTGATCCCTTGACATGGGAACAGATCTGAGACAAGATGAGGCATGATAAATTTTTGTTGGCTACAGAGTCCTCATGACTTATTATGTGTGCCAACCTGTCATATGGTGGTTAGAGATTCATATCACAGTCTGATTATACAGCCCTAAAGTGTTTATCAAGTTGACAGATGCTTTTTACCTGCCCAAACATCAGACACAAAAAAAAATCATCTTTAACTGACCACACATTACATACTTGTGTTAATGCAGATATATATGTTACCCTTGAAACTGTATTTGTTTTCAGAGCAAGGGGACCAGACACCAAAGAAAATGGATATCAAAAGTGACGCAGCCTCTTAGAGTGTCTCTATTGCAGTTTCTTCAGAGTTCTGCATCCAGAAAACCTTCAAGGCTGCTGGCTGAGATGGGCCTTGCTTAAGACTTCAGATAAGCCTTGCTCTTTTTTCAGAGACTAAACAACAAATAATATAGGTCTTGACTATTATCCCAATGTATTCAGGGTCTCCTAAAGAGGTTAGCACCTCCAGACAACAGAAACAGTCTAGAAAACAAGAATTCCACATTTGCAAGAGGTGGGGTGGATGGCTTTTGGTTATTTGATGGGTTATAGATGTTTGTAATCATTTGGTGGAGGATTACATGTTGTTATTGGTCTTGGTAAGAAAAAAGTTAAACAAAATCATTAGAGTCAAGGATTTCTTTCTGAAGGAATAAAGGATATAGTATAGATGATATTAAAAGTGGATTGTTTTAAACAACCACTATTATCAAATATTTTACATTGGTATGTATTTCTATATATTGACACAAATTTAAGGTTATTTTTTTAGAAAATACTGTACATATGTTCTACTCTTTAAGGTATTGTTCCTATGCAGCCTATTTAACAATATGATGTATATTTCTGGTTCTTAAAAGTTATTATTAAAATATTTAGTAAAATAAGGAAAAACAGGTTAGCAAGAGCTAGGTAATAACAAGCATAAGCTTTTGGCCAATCTCTCATAATTAATAAGAAAGTCTCCATATGATTGTTTGGGATCTAGCAGGTGTGACAGAAAAATCCACCTACAGTAACAGGTCTCTCAATGACTAGAAAGTAAACAAATTCATCTTCAACAATTTTTAACAGCAATATATATTTTTAAGATGTGAACCTTTTATTTTGTTCATGAATATTTCCTAGTAAAGTGCTACGTACATTTGACAAAGTTATAGGAAAAAGAATGTAAATGCTTGCTTGTATTCAGTATGTTTGTCTAAAAAATACATTTAAATTTTGTCTAGACAATGATAGTAAGGGTTCATAAAATTTTGACAGAATTCATCACTGATTCATTTTGGAATTAACACATGGACATAAGAAAAAATAGTACAGTAGCTATTTCATTAATGAAAATTATGTAATGAAATAAATATTTTTAGTAAAAAAAGGTTTTCAGGTAGTCCAACCAACACGGTCATTTCTTAGTGAAAAAGGCTGAACACTGAGTTAGTGGTTGGTTACTGGGTAAAAGTGTTTGCTATAGAAGCCCAGTGGCTTGAGTTGAGGCCTTCAGAACCCAAAGAAAGGCAAGGACAACAGTGCAAGCATCTAACGTCCCAGCATGGGGCTCCAGATAAATAAAAGACAAAGGAAGGAGTATCTGCGGCAATGTGTACACCAGCTTCCCCAGCTTATACAGCAGTGAGGAGACCCCACCTTAGAGAGATGGAAAGCAAAGGAAAGAGACCAAATTTTGTCTTCTGGTTTATGAATGTATACTGTTGGCACATACATGCCTATACCCACAAATATTAAAATCTCACACACAAGTACAGGCTCAGTCATCCCCTCCTTCCCTTCATTGTCTATCTTCCTTTGTGTTTCTCTTTCTCTCTCTTCTTCCCACCCCCTCTCTCTCACATATACAGAGAATAGAAGTCTTATATAAATGTTTAAACTAGTTCTTAAAAGAATAGATGGTAATACTACATATTTAGGAGCTATATTTTTAAAGAACTTTTATTCTTTCTTATTATTTTCAAATTTATTTTATTTTATTTGACTTCTAATCATGTGTATGTGCTCTTTTGTGTGTATGGGCATGGGCATGTGCAGGTAAATCTAGGTTCTTGCTAATGCCAGGCACTTCAGATTCCTCTGGCACTGTAGTGACAAGCATCCATAAGCCAATAAGGTAGCTAGAGATTGTTTAAGCTGGGTTCTCTGCTAGAGTAGTATAGGCACTTTGCCCATGATATCTTTCCAGCACTCAAATACAGATTGTTTTGCTTATTTATTGAGCTTTTCTGTGTTCCTCATAATTATGTTTTCAAGAAAAAACATTATATTTGACCATTTGTTTGTCTTAGTTTTACTCTGTAAATAACTCATTCTGTCTCTGAACAGTTTAAAAAAAACTCAAATGTGGAATCAAATTGACCATTCAAGTGTGTTAGATACCAGTTTCAGGTGGCTGGAGATCACACTGTTTGAAATATGATCAGTGACTAGTGGTTTATAAAGCATGATGGTATCAAATATCATATTGATCTCAGTATAACTCTGATGGGAGATGTTATTCTGTATATATGTTTCTCATACTGGTTAATAAAGCTCTGTGGCCAATGAGATAGCAAGATAGGCAGGGGTAGGAGACAAGGAGGAAAGAGGAAGGAGTAGGGAGGTATCGAGATGTAGCCCGGGGAGGAAGGAAGACGCCTGCCACGGCTCCCCGATAAGATGACCACGTGGAAATACTTAGATAAGTAGAAATGGGTTAATAATTAAGGCAGAGCTAGCCCATAAACAATAATGGTAACTGGCCAACAGGATTGTATCAAAGACAGAGTCTCTGAGTGTTATTTGGGGCTGGCTGAGGGCCCAGACTGGCAGCAGGACCGGGAGGCCAGCGGGGAGGAACCTGCTGTAACATAACTCTATAAGGGATGTGGCACCTACCTCAAGGAGATGATAAACTTTCCAGTCAGTGTTGTGCTTGTTAACATCTCATGATCCCTGTCTGGAAGCAGATTTCCCTTTCTTTATATACAATCTACCAAGAACAAAGTAGTCACTCTTCACAACTTATTTCCTCTCTATTACCTACACTGAATGTATATATTGGGGATGTTTGGAGAGGTTTATGCAGACAATCTAAGTCAGTTGGTCTTTGTAGCTTGTAGCACAAACTTGGAAAAGAGAAGGTGTTCTAATTTAAGCAAGGAAAGCCAAGAAAAAACAATCAAACAGGTGAAAGAAACAGTTCAAGACTTGAAAACTGAAATAGAGACAATAAAGAAAACACAAACTGAGGGGATGATTGACATGATCAGAAACTACAGATGCAAGCATAACCAAAAGATTATACAAGAGATCAAAGGGAGAATCTCAGGTGCTGAAGATAAACTTGAGGAAATAGATTCATCAACCAAAGAAAATCTTTAATCCAGCATTTTAGATTTGGAACATCACTCACCACCACATAATGAGCATTATAGATTTCTAGACCAAAATCCAAGACAATGATGAGAATTCACTCTTTACCTTTTACTCACTCTTTACTTTGACTCACTGTGCCACCACCCTAACGTGAGATTCTGACTTCTAACTAAAAACTAAAGATATATGCTCACATTCTGAGTCTCTTTAGCCCAAATTATTCTATTACTGTTAATTATTTTATAAAAACAAATGTTTTTCTAGTATCTATGAGACTGGGATCACATTTTGGAACAAGCTTTGGCGAGGGGTGCCTTTCCAAACAAAGCTGAGAAGCATGAGCCAAATGTTCAATAAAGTCCCAAAAAAGAACGCACGCTGAGTGGGATTTCCTTAGTAGGTTGGGCAATAGAAACTGGGGAACTGCTAACGTGTGCAACTCTTTAAACTATTACTCTTCAAAGAAAGGTTGTCTTTTTCACCACGACCAGGAGAGAGATAATTTGGTTCTCCTCCACTTTAGTCAAAGGGAACGGAGGGGGAATCAAACCGGGCCTGCAGCCACTGTGTCTCCTATTCCTTTGGTGTCCCTGGACAGTCAAGATTTGAGTTAATGATGGTTGGGATGCTCTCCTGCTGCCCGACTGATGTCTATCAAAAGTTATTGTCCCCAAAGAGTTCATGACAAGGGTCTGGTGAACCCATCATTGGATCCAATTAAAAACGTTATTTCTTCCATGCTGGGAGAAAAATCAGCATCTATACCCTTTGGTGCACTGTTACTAGACTGTGGAGATATACACAAAGTATATTTGGCACTGTCTAGACCTGGAATATGCTTGCATGCAAAATCTTCCATCCCCAACACAAAGTTTATTTGTAGATAAATTTGTCTCCTCTTAATAAATAAGATGACAAGAAGTTAAAATGAAGAAAAATGTCATATCTATTCGTGTTCATGTAAACACTCAGGATATTTTCTATGTTAGAAAGTAAAAGAAAATGCATAGTAAAGTAGGTCAGAGAGGTTTGAAGCTACACAAATCACAGGTCTGTCATAACTTGCAGGAACGTTTCTGATTTCAAAAGTAACTTTTGAAAAAGGGTCAAAGCAGAATTCAATGTGATAATGTAATTAAAGACATTTTCATATCTCAGCACTTATTTTAGTTTTCCCTTTGGAATGGAAACTGTGTAGGCAATTAGTTTAAATTAGGCTACGTGGGGATATTATTTGTATAACAAAAATAAGTTTCTCTTTGTAAATAAATTTAATGATGTTGCACTAGAGAGAGACTGAACAAATTTCTAAGACTTATATTCCTCTCGCCAACTCTGTATTCTGAGCTACACTGATGGAACAAGTTATAATGTTATTTTCTTGACAGGGAGTGATTCTTTTTTAACATACTAAATAGAATCAGAAGAATATTTCTCTCCCACCATCGTCTATGTTCCATGTGTTTGTGATGCTAAGTCATACCTTTATTCCTTCAAAGACTGTGAAGAACTTCTAGTATGCATATTTCTTCATATGCATCTAAATTAAAAAATGAATTTAAGGTCAATCATATACTTTTTACCTCTTCATTTGATTTAATTATATAAATGAAAAAAAATCTTTTAGGTTTTATTTCTGTGTATATCTCTCTGTCTATCATTCTCTTTGTGTGTGTTTGTTTATGTATGTGTGTGTGTGTGTGTGTGTGTGTGTGTGAGTGTGTGAGAGAGAGAGACAGAGAGAGAGAGAGAGAGAGTGAGAGAGAGAGAGAGAGCCACATGTGCAGAACATCAGTCAGTGGAGGCTAGAAGGGAGTGTGGAAATTCTAGAGATGGAGTTAAGAGGGCTGTGGGCTCTACAACATGATGCTGAGAACTCAATTCCTCTATAAAAGCGTCAAGTCCTCTAAAACACTTAACCACCTCCATCTCCCCATACTCCCTCCAACATAGAATCTGGGCCCTGGTTCATAAAATCATTGCTCACTAAGAGGAATCTTTGTATATTTTATGCTTGTATATAAATGCCTTCATCTACATTCACAAAATTTATTATAAATTGTGTTGCTAGTGGGCTATTAATTTTCTTTAAGTTAGCATGAATATCTTTTGTAATTAGAATATACACTGAAATTGTATGCTTTCCTATGAGAAAACACTATATTTGATTTTCTTTCCTATATCAGGTTCTTAGAAGCAGTTATGACTGCTTTTTGTTAGACAATCTATCGATTTTAATTGTAACATGTTGCTAGATGACTGTGGAAGCAAAAGACTCTGATGAATTATTTAAGATCCACATCCTTGATGATTCACTAGATCACATTTTTCAGGTAAATTACTAACCCATTTGTCTTGATTCTATCATCGGTTTATATATTAATTTAAAGGAATAATACACAACAGGATTGTTTCAAATCCAAATGGATTAGTGCAGTACCAGTATACAAATCGTAGTAATAACAAGGAGTTAAGTTTATAGTAATGATTGTAATCAGTGTTCTTGTTGTTTTTAAAGGAAAAATGGAGGTAGGGTCAGAACAAATGCAGTCATTAAGTGATTGTGTTTGCATTTTTATAGCTCTCTGTGAACATCTATGTCCTCTAGTGTTCAACAGGCCATGGCTCACAGCCTGAGGGACAGAAGATGCTGGCTTTCTATTATGTATTTGTGAGACCTCTCCTAGGCCTGACATGCTTTTCCACTGGCTGCCTTGCAAGAGGGGATTCATTTTGAAGCACCAACTAAAGATATGTTAATTTTACACTAATCTGACCTTTCTTAGCAATGCATGGTGGTTTTCACCACAAATATGCTTTGTTTCTATTAACAGTTTCTGTACTTTCCTTTTTTTTATATCAATGTAGTTGCAAAAATGGTAAGTCTCATCTTAAAGAGAATAATATATAGCTTAATATGGAGCCATTCTGAGTGATCATGACCTTGGAACACAGATTTAGAATGCCACTAATTTTCATATTCCAACATGAGAGCAGTTTCATTACATTGTGAGAGTTTTATAGAATGAAAAAATCATACATCCAGGCAAATGTCAAATGCACTTATGAGTACACCCGACAGGCAGACATAGCAAGATGAAGGAAGTTTTTCTACGGCCCCTAGGTGTTATCTGAGTTTGGGGGTTGGTAGAAGTTTGTGGTTTGCTAAGTAAATAGAACCTAAAATGCTTTTATCTAGTAGTCACAATATGTTATTTCAGACAGAGGTAGACAAAGAGTGACTGTCCTGAAGGATAAGGCAATCAGCCTTTGTACCAGCAGCATCTCAATCTCTCAAGAGCCGTGAATTTCAAATCAGTCGATCAGCCTGCAGACATGGCTCCTTTTCAGGAATCCATTCACACTGCATATGACTGTTGAAAAGCAAATGGACAACACAGAGAAATTTGAGCATATTTTCAATAGCACAATTGGTTTACTTCATTAAAGATTGACCATACCAGTTTTCCAGTATTTTTTAGTATTGTTGTGATGATCAAATTTGTCCAAATGAAAATGTTATCTGTAGCTCAAATTTCCATCACATTATTTCTATTACTTCTCTCTTCCAAGCATTTTCTTTTTATTTCAAGGCATTAATCAATCAATATATTTAATTTCATCACTGAAAACAAAAAAGACAAAACAAGTTAAAAACTTTATCAAGTGTCAAATATTTCCATAATTCACCCTCCTTTCCTCAAACCCTTTGACACACAACTTGACTAAACATTTCTAGTGGGGGTGTTATCCAAGCAACATCTTCACTAATCATTTACGGTGAGAATATAGCTCAAGTCATAGATGCTACTCTATAAGTAGTGAGGACTTGGTATCTCCAAAGTCAGAGTGAAATATGAGCCTCAGTCTCCAGTTTTTGTGCTGATTTTCTCTCCTTAATAAATAAGGTGGAAGTGTTTGTTAGTATGCAAGGTTGTGGACAGGCACACACATACATGTAGAAATGCAAATATAAAGTGTATTTGTATAATGTGAATTTCAATTTTTGCTACCTCTGTGATAAAGGTTGCCCAAAAGACATTCCAGACCATATGACTTCAAGCTCCAGTTTGTTTTAGTGTCCTTTGGTGGTTGTGATTTTGTCATCCCCTTCCCCCCAAAAAAATGAATAGAGGGAGGAAATAAAGGAAATAAGCAATAAAAGTAGGAAGAAAAAATGAAGAGTAAAGAAAACCTGAGGATGTCAAAAAAAATTGTGTATATTTTCTGAATTTCAGTAGTCAGTTTCCATTTTGAACACAATTTTCTGGGCTTTATCTTTGGTATTTAGGATGAAGTTACACTATAAAGGAATTAAGGTAAAGTTGCTCTAAAACCTGTAACCCTGAAAAATATAAACACTCACAAACAGCATCTATTTTTTTCTTTTTTTGAAATGCTGCATAGCAGAACCATTTCATCCTGTTAGGAAAGTCTCATTGAGTTAATACAAATTCATTTATAAAAATTTATTTGTTAGAATAACAGCAATGAGGAATCATACTACCTATAATTAATCACAACATTGCAAAGGAAGCATTATTTACTATGATCAAAAAATAAACAATTTTGTAAATAAATCAGATTGGGCTCTCACATATCCCTTTGCTTTCCAAAGGAAACTTAAGCAGCAAAGGATAAAAAGTTAATATTTTATGATGAGAAGTTACATTTATTGAAATATTCATTTAATATACATTTTGTTTTATTTAATATTGATACACTTAGGCGATGATGTATTTGATCTAAACTGAGGGCTTAAATGTAGAGTCCTAATTAGTAGACTGTGGGTATTAGGAAGTGAATGATGTGTCTGATTTAATAGACTGAACTACATCTGGTTTCAAAATTGATTAGTCTTTTTATTGAGAGATTAATCCATTTCAAAAGGTGATACATCTTTAATACAAGTTAAATCAAATCTATACTTTCCCTCTTAGTGTGCAAAGGTAAGGAGAGGAACAAGTTTGCCCTCAAGTGGATTTCAAAGGATGATCAAGGATTCCAAATAGCAAAACACAACAAAATAATATCATGAATTTCTGTGTTCCGATCAGTATAGTGAAGGATAAACACTGTGCTCTGATCCTCCAGAACGTAGTTTCTTTTCCTGGTGATCTAATATTTTTCCTTAATGAGCACTTTCGCTTAGACTTTCAAATACCCTATAGTTGTGGTTCATTCTGCAGCCTATTTTATGTAGCCGTTTCTTTAATTAATTAAAATTACACATACTTAAAAAATATGTTTTTCCATCTAATAAACATTCATCATCAAAGAAAATAAAAAAGAAGACTTGAAAAAGTATGGAATGACAATGACACATTTTTTGTTTGATTTGATTTTCTGTTGTGTGTTATTTGAGAAAGAGACAGAGACACACAGAGAGGAAAGGAGAGGCAGAAATGAAGAGACAGAGACAAGAGAATGAATGTGCAAGTGGGTGGTCGGAGATCCTGGCAGGAGTTGAAGGGAAGAAAAGACTGATCAAACTATATTTTTGCATAAAAGTAATCTTCCTTAAAACAAGACTCGTGGTGAAATAAGAGGTCCCAGTCTTCATTAGTACTTCCCAAAGAAGGAAATGAATGTGGTGTAAGTACAATTCATATCTGACTGTCTTATTCACCTCTGGCTCCATAAATGGGGTAAAATTCTATATAAAAAGCTAGAGAATGGTCCCTATTGGATGTCCTGCAATCTTAGCCTGTCTCACTTCAGCACCACACTGCTCAGACAGAACTCTGCAGGAGAGAAGGAGTCTGAGAGCTGGGTGCTCAGCTTTCCTGGAATCCTGAGATATCATCAGGACAGTCACCCCACCCTCATCACAAGATAGCAAAGGGGAAATGGTGTACCTGAAATACCTGAGGCCAGGAAGATGGAAAAAAGATGGCAGAGATTAAGGTGGTCTGTGTGCACATCTTGTTGGAAGAGTTGTATAATTGTGTCAGTGTACAGGCATCTGTTCCAACACACTAATGGTGTGTTCCCAAGGAGGAAGAAAATTTCCTCAGCCTTTGATTCCCAGATAGTTCATTTCTAGGACTCACATCACAATATATGACTCTTAAAGTCAAATTATGCATTTCTGTTTCAGGGATGTTGCTTAATCTGACACAATTGAGGCCTAACTACAGAACTCAGCCATAGACCCAGTTAGTTTCAGTCTCCATGTGTAGGGGATATGGAAACAAGCCATGTCTACTCATAACTATGCTAGCTATCTGTCTCATAAAAGGATTTTACATTTTTTAAAATTTCAGACTGAGAAAAATATTGAATATCTGTCATATGAAGGCCATGGTTGAAGCATGAGAATTATCTGTTTCTCAAATCTACAGCCACCAATGCAAAAACACAGAATTATAAAGGTTTAGGATGCAATGAAATCCTCCAAAGAAACAAAGAAACCTGAAGCCGTTAGCCTCAAAAACTACTTAAGTACAATGACAATGCTTAGACTATTCTGCTTGAAATTCATGAAGTAAAATAATATTGGCAGCTGATATGGTGGCACATACCTGCAGTGCCACCAAACAGAAGACTGAGGCAAACAGGTCATGGCTTGCAGAACAGTGCAGTTTCACAAAAAAGAACATTCCAACAACAAAGCCAAAGATTAAAAACTAATACACCAAAAAGAGTAAAATTATGAAGATACTGAGAAATATAAATACTAGTTAAGCAGAACACAATGTCTAAACTCAGTTCAACTAAAACCTCAATGAATTTATAAATTTGGCTTAAAAAAAAGGGGATAATGAGCACAAATACAGAACACAAAATTATTCAGTCCATAAAAAAACAAATGAAAGAATAAATAAAGGCAGTGTATAGAGGTCTAAAGGAATGATGGGAAAAAACTGAGGAGATTTTTTTTTATATACTAGAGTATTTAAAAGAGGAAAAACAAAGGAGTTCAAAATATAATGAACAAAATCTTTTTATTTGGGGAACATTGTACAAACCCATATGTATTAGTCAGAGACCCTACTAAATGAATGCCAGAGGTTAGATCACTAAGTTCAAATAACCAAAGAAAAAATTCCGAGATTAGCAAAAGTCAAGAAGCCTAGTATGTACAGAGGTATCCTTATCTATGACAGCAGATTTTTCATTAGAAATTGTAACATGATTAATATAAACCCAGAGACTGATGTTTGGGTTTAAGATACAAGCTGAAAATAAGAGAAGCAAATCAGCCAAGCTAGTAGATCTTGACTCTCCCAAGCTGAATTGGCAATCTTGTCTCCAGGAATCCTCAGAGGCAAAACCTCTCAGTTCCTGTCTCCATCTTGTTATATTCTTTCTCTGCCCAGCGGTATCACTCCTGTCTCCATCTGTTAGTTCTGGGATTAAAGGCATGAGATCCCAAGTGCTGGGATCAAAGGCATGAGCTCTGTTTCTCTTCACTATTCTGTAAGCCAGGGTGGCCTTGAACTCAGGGAGATCCATCTGCCTGTCTCCTGAATCCTGGGAGTAAAGATATGTCTCAACACTGCCTGGCCTCTACAGCATCTGGATAGCTTTGCTTTCTGGATCATCAGGAAAGTTTTAACAAATCATAAATAATATATCACCACAAGGAATCTTATGTGCCAGAAGAAATTGGAATAAGGGACTTGAAGGAGTTAAGGACATCGCTTAGGGAGATGCCTTTCAAAAATGTTTTCATGGAGAAGAAAATGTTTTCCCACCTCCACATCAGCATGTCCACTGATATTGCCATTTTCCTAGCCATGATTATATGATATTTGTAGGAGAGACTTTTTCAAAGGACTGATGCCATCTACTAGTAACTCTGCAGTCTTCCCACCCTCTTGTCTGTGGTTTCTCTTGAGCCATAGATTTGACAACTGTAGGCATATTTGTTGAGGCTAAGATCAACATGATTTTCTGCTGTGGTGTCCTTTCTTACACACTGAGACTTTTATATTGGGTAATGGCCACTTATCTGTGGGTGTAAGGAAAGATTTAGAATCTGGTAAAGAATTATACTGGTCGTGTTCCTGTAGAAGGAGGAAATTTTGTGAGACTCCATTGTTATACAAAGAACTGCAGGACACTATTCCATCTTCTCTCCTAAACACTCTGTCTTGCTACAAATCATTACATTACATTACATTACATTACATTACATTACATTACATTCCTGCAACTAGCCACTAAGATCTATTTCCTTATCTGTCCACTTCCTGTTTTTGAGGCTGACTACCAAAGTCCAGCAACCAGAAGACCCCTTTGGCACCTAATTAACTTTCCCAATTCAAATGAAGCATCTAATTCTAGCATGGGATTTAGGGATTTCTCCCTCTAGCTTTATAAACCACCATCCAGTTTCCTAGTAGCCACTTCTATCTCCCCTTTGTCGCTCTGTGACACACGTCCCTACTTCCTTCTTTTTCTCATCCCCATTCTCCTTTACCGCAACATCTTAGCTCATTCTAACACAGACCTCCCTGCTTTTCATCTTAAACATTATGCCCGTGAGGTCACTTGCTGCTATTTTCTGCCCCAGTCAGAAAGCAGCCACTGTAAATTGTCCTCCCTGCTTGATCCTTAGATCTCTGTGAAAAGAGGGTTTTGGGTGTGGTTTGTACCTAATTGGGGTCGGGAGGAAGCTCCTACTTCCTGAAGGTCTCCTTCACTGATTTCTGGAAGATAGAGAAGTATTATGATCTCCTTAGGTTGTTCCATATAGAGTTCTTTGGCCTGAAACCATGAACACGGGCAACAAAGACTGGGCCAATAGGTTGCATTTATATTTTTGTGCATACACATATAATGATACCAAAGAGGCCGCACACTTGAAAGCGGTATGAGACAAACAAGGTAGGGTTCCTGACAGAGACCGTAGAAAGAAAATAGAAAGGTATATAACTCTTTTTGATTAAATTTTCTAAAAAGGAGGAAAATATAGTTTCGAGATAAACCAAAATTAAGAGAGTTCAAGGGTACCTGAAATTCCGACTTTCATGATTCCCCCATGAGAGGCCTCGCCTTCTCTGAGGAGTGGATGAAGTACCAGGTAGGGAGATGGTGGGGGCAGTGGGAGGGTGGGAGGGGGAAGGCACTGGTATTGGTACGTAAAATAAGATTGTTTTTAATTTTAAAAATTAAATAAAATGAATAAGATTTTTAAAAAAAAAGAGTACCTGAAATTCCTTACAAATAAATTACTTATGGTGACTGAAAAACACTAAAAATAAATAACACAAACACCAAAAACCCACAAATGGTGGTGTGTATACACAATGTTCCAGGTAGAATACAATGAAATTTATTCTGTTAGGAAGGTTAAAAGTTGATATTAAAATAATTATTAAGAATATCAATTGTTACAGACAGTTGTGAGCCACCATGTGGTTGCTGGGAATTGAACTCAGGATCTCTGGAAAAGCTGACAGTGCTCTTAACCTCTGAGCCATCTCTCCATCCCTTACTCGGTTGCTGAATATGTTACCCTCTGAATTATTGAAGTCCTCTGGTTTTTCTGCTGATGTGGTAAACACCATAACCAAAGCAACTTTTGGACAAAGTGCTTCGTTTCCTCTCATACTTGTAAAACGCAGTTCTTCACTGAGGCAGCTCAGGGAAGGAACACAAGGCAATGGCCTGAAACAGAGACAATGAAGAAATGTCACTTACTACTTTGCTTCCAGGCTCATGTTCAGCCTCTTAAGCAGCCAGACCCACCTGCTCAGGATGACACTCCCCATTGTGGGACGGGCACTTCTACACCAACAGGCAAACAATAAAGTTCCCCCAACACATATACTTCTGATCAATCTCATGGAAACAGTTTTTTGATTTGTCTTCCCTCTTCTCAGTTATCCCAGCATGGCAGCCAATTTAGTTATTGAACTCAAGTTCACAAGAGAGTAGATTTCTATGTATCACAATTTCATTCCCAATTCTCCACCATAATGGAGCACAACCCAAGGCACTCTCACCAGAGGCCAAACATTACACTTGAATACTCCAAAACTCTGAGCAAAACAAAAGCCTACTTTTTGTCAATTGTGGACATCAAGTACTATAACAAATGAACCAATAAAGACACCAAAAAAATCATACGGAAAAAAAAGAATATGAATTGTTAGGGCTGAAAAGGTTGCTCAATGGTTAAGAGTGCTTATTGTTTATTCAGAATATCAGGTTTGGTTTGGAGCTCCCATATTATGTAGGCCACAACAACTCACAGCTCAAGTTCAGAGGGATCCAAAACACCATGTTCCTTTTGCTGACCATTATAAGATAAATTTGGAAGTAGTAAATATAGCAGTGTCATACATAAATACATGTCAATTAAATTATAATCTTAGTGAACTAGTGTTCCCCAAAAAAATTGAAAGGAGAAATAAATGTGTTTTCTGGAGACAAATGATAAGAGAAGCAAGCATGCTATGAAACTTCTGTGTCACAGATAAAGCAGCTGGAGAAGAAAGTACAGTAACAAATGCCTGACTCCACAATGAAGAAAGTTCTCAAATGAACAATCCAACTTTGTACCTCAAGCAAATAGAAACAGGACAAAGTAAGATCAAGGCTCATGTAAGTAATGTAATAGCAAAATCAGAGTAGAAATTAATAAAATTATATATACAAGTCTAAAAGTAATCAAATGATAAATGAAATATTTTCATATATAATATAAAACTTATGTAAATTAAGAAAAAGATAGACTCATAAAATAAGATTGGAAACAGAAGTACAACTTTCTCCAGGGTATCACATCATGAAAGATTATAGTCAATAATTGTATTGTTCCATGATGTATAAGAAATCTGAATTTACCTAGACATGTTAAATTGGCCAAGTATGCAACTTGAAAATGTGGAACATCATATATAGTCAATAGTAAAATTCACCAATCAAAAGACTCAGACATGATTATTTCACCTGGGAGCTCTAAAGTATGATTACCAAACTACCTCAAACAAAAGCTAAACAACATGGAGTGTATCCACATTGATTTTAAGAGTCCACCACTACCCCAATACAAATGTCAGACAAGGAAATCATCAGGACATAAGCAAATCTATCACAACCCTTCTTCATGGACATAGCTGTAGAATTCCTCCAGAAAATACTGGAAAGATGAATTCAACCGCATATAAAAATGATTAGACACCTCTTTTGGTCGAATATATTCCTTGCTGAAGTCTAGATAGTTTAATATACACAAATAGTACTATGTGAGCTACCACTATAACACCATGAGAGACAGTATCCAAAGATTTTTCACTTTAATGCAGAAAAAGAATCGACAAATTCATCATTTCATGATACAGTCAATAAGGTATAGAGTAAACATCCCACTACAAGTGTATACATTTGATTAGCCCACAGCAAATGTAATACTCAGTAGACAAAATCTCAAGGTTTTCCTAAGCCAAAATGTTTTCTGTCATTTTTAACTAATCAATATTGAATTTGACATCAGATAAGGTGGGAAAAAATGAACAATGTGCAACCAAATAGAGAAATTCTGTCAGCTGATATCAACCATATTATACAGAAAATTCCAAGAGGTATATTATAGAACAAATGAGCACATAAGGGTATAGGACATAAAATCAATAGTTAAAACCTTGTAGGGTTTCTGTATGTTGATGATGAACTACCTAGAAGAAAACATTCATTAGTGAAGAGTTAGAAACTAACTGAAAACCATCTTAGTGAGAAAAACAAGGCAAACACCATAATTTCTCTTATTTGTATATCTCAGGTTTTATACAGATGCCTAAAATCACATATACATGATCACTTGAATGACACATTGTGAAAACAATATTGTTTGGGGGGGCAGTTTTACCAGTAAGGAGTATAGGTGAAAATGGGGAGGATGAAGTTATATTACCATCAAAGTACATAACATAACTATGACTGTGTATGTATGAAATAAATCACGATGAACAAAGAATACACACCAATGAAGGTATATTTATTAGAAAAGTGAAGTTAGGAATAAACTTCACTAAGGTGATAAAAGACAGATGTACTGACAATTATGAAAAATTACAGAAAGCAAAGGTAAATGCAATTGTAAAACTGACTTCTCTAACAAGTTAGAGCCAATATTATTGAAATGCATCTATCACTAGAAACTTTCCTGTCCAACAAAATGCCTATCAAAACAACAACATTGTTTTTTGAGAAACAGTAAAGGTTATTTTAGAATTAATTATGAATCACAAAACAGCAACAATACAATTGTTACAGGAATGAATGAACAATCTTAATATAATTTCAAATTAAACCACCAAGTGATAGTCATTGAAACACTGTGGTCCCAGCATTGGAAGTAGAATAATTAGCCCAAAGAAAAGACATGAAGACAGCGATGAATCTACAAAGACACAGATGATTATCGAGAATCATGGGGGTAAACACATATAAAAAATAATGACTTAAACAAGCTACATTGGGAAAACTGGATATATGCATGAGCAAAAGGATGAACATGGTCTATAATCACAGACCATATTTTTAAAAAACAGCTGGAATAAATACATCAACACAAAACATAAATATACATGGACTATTTAGGATGAAATAGAGTGTAAATGAGATGATACACTGGTCCATGCAATGAACTTTGTTTTATGTTGACTACAAAGGTATAGCCTCAAATGAAATAGAATCTCATACTTTGTTTCCTTTTGCCATGACAAATACCATGACCAAAGCAACTTGAGGAGAAAAGGGTTTGAATCATATGCCTTACAGTCAAATAGGAGGAGAATTAATGGCAGACACCCAGGGCCAGGATATGGAGGCAGGAATTGGAGTAGGGGCTACTGAGGAATGTGTCTTAATGGCTTGCTCTCATGACTCATTTAGCTTGCTTTCATATACAGGCCAAGATTACCTGTCTAGGAGTGGTGACAGTGGTGGGCTATGTCCCCCTCACTCAAGCATTCATCAAGAAAATGTGTCAAAGGTTTGCCTACAAGTAAATCTGGAAGTCAGGGGCAATTCCTCAATCAATATCCTGTCTTTCCAACTGTCTTCAGTTTTTATTCAGTGGATAAAATCCTAACAAGTACAATAAAATATTTCAAAACTGTTCCAAATAAGCTAAAACTCTCTGTGTGGCAAAGAAAACACTCTTAACCTAATGATGAGAATATTCAGGAACTCAGTAAAAGTTGTTTTCATCCATCCATCATCTGTAAAACTTAAGACCTAAAATGTATAAACTCAAATGACCCCATAGACAGAAAGATTAATCAACTCACAGATGGGCAGGGGACTTCAGTAGATAGTTCTCCAAGGAAAGCATGAAAATGTCCAATATAAACCATTGATCATTAGAGTGTGTTAGCTAAAACCCAAATGTTATATCATTTCATACCTATCAAGAGATTATTTACAAAAGGGTGGCAGATAAATAATCTTTCTGAAAATGTGAAGATAAAGCAGTTCAGTGTAAATTTGTGAGAATGAGTAGATCCATATTTTAAAACTGTTTGTAAACTGATCCACAAACTAAAAACAGAAGTACTGCATAATTCAGTGAACTTCCAACAATTTATCCCAAAGATTTAAAATCCATGTACCACAGACATGTGCATTCCTATTAATTCTTTCCAAGGTATTGGACCACCCTAAAAGTCCAATAATACAAGAGTAAATAAAACTGTGTTACACAAAATCCCATGTTTGAGTATTAGTCAGTCGTAAGAAAAAATAATTTCTGTAATAACACTGATAGATTATGAACATTGCATGTTAAAGTATTATCTCCTTCCTTTCTGTTCCATTTGTGATAAAAAATACCCCACAAAGAAATATTTCTTTAAAATTTTATTTAAATTAGAAACAATGTTATTTTACATATCAACCCTAGTTCTTTTTCCTCTCATCCTCTCATGCTTCCACCCCCACTCCCCAATCCCATCCCCTATACACTCCTCAGGGAGAATGAGACCTTCTATGAGGGATCATCAAAATCTGTCAAGTCATTTCAAGCAGAGCCTAGGGCCTCCCCTGAGTATCTAGGCTAAGAGAGTATCCCTCTGTAAGGAATGGGCTCCAAAAGTCCATTCATGCATTAGGGTAAATACTGGTTCTATTGCCAGCAGCCCGATAGACTGCCCAGGCCTCCTGTCACCCAAGTTCAGGGGGCCTAATTTGGTCCTATACTGGTTCCCTAGCTGTCAGATTGGAGTCCATGAGCTCCCCCTGTTCAGGGCAGCTGTTTCTGTGGGTTTCTCCAGCATGGTCTTGACCCCTTTGCTCATCCCTCCTGCCTTTCTGAAACTGGATTCTGGGAGTTTGGCTCAGCGCCTGCTGTGGGTGTCTGCTTCTGCTTCCATCAGCTAGTGGATGAAGGCTATAGAATGGCATTTAAGGGAGTCATCATTCTCATTGTAGGTGAAAGGCATTTAAGATATCCTCTCCACTACTGCTTAGACTCCTAGTTGGGGGTCGTCCTAGTGGATCCCTGGTGCCAGATTTCTCGTTAAACCTATAATGGCTACCTCTATTATTGTATCTTTCTTTCTCTCCTCTATTCTTCTCCTAACTTCATCTTCCTGTTCTCCTCCCACCTCCTCTTCTCTCCTCCTCTTTCTCCTAACTTTCTCCATCCCTCCCCCTTCCCCCAGTGATGCCAATTTTTTCCCCTTCTTCCAGGGAAAAAATGTATGACAAAGGCAACTAGACAAGCCCTCTCTTTCTTCCCAAAGCATCATAGATTTCATCAAATTAAAAATTGGCACTAACTGGCACATTCAGAGGGCTTGGTTTTGTCCAGACCTGGGTACGTTATGGGACCTCTGAATGTGGAACCAGTGTTTATATATATTGTACCATGGACCTTGGGATCCCATTCCCTATGGAGGAATATTCGCCCAGCCTAAATACATTGAAAAGCACCCACGATGTGACAGATCTTGATGATACCCCATGGAAGACCACCTGTCCTGGGGAGTGGGTGGGTGGTGGAATGGGGGCAGCAGGGGGATGGGAGGAAGAGGGACCTGGGATTGATATGTAAAATAAGATTGTTTCCAAATTAAATAAATAAAAAGGAAAAGAAAATTGATACTAGTCATTCTAGAGACATAATCCAAGCACATAGTTGAAAAAGCAAATGTTCTTACTGACTGATGGAGTCCGTAAGAGTAGTTCAGTGATGGTTTTGCAGGGTACAGGGGACATGGAATGACAGCCAAAGGGCACAAAGCCTCAGTAACAAGCCATAAGCACTGTTTCTATTTCAGGTATAGTGCTCAGTGTGAGGAATATGAGAACTAACTACAAATTGCACATCTCAAAATTACTGAGAGTAAATTCCAAATGTTCTCACCACAGGAAAATAAGTATTTTTGTTGATGGATCTGCTAATTAGCTCAACTTAATTATTCCACACTGTATTCATAAATCACAACATAACTTTGTGTCACATAAACATACACAACTATAATTTGTCACTTCACAATGAAATATAAAAGTTGAAAACTAAATACAAAGTAAAATAAGAGAATATTTAAAGAACTTACTGCTGTAAACCTCCAAAGAAAGCAAACTATGGTATTAGTACCTCAAAAATGCATTAAGAGGCAAGTTTGGTCATTTGTTTGTTTGTTTGTTAGGTTTACATCCCAGCTGCAGTTTCTCCTCCCTCATGTCCTCCCTGTCCCTCCCCCAGGCCCTGCTTTGTCCCCAACCCCCATTCTGGGTCTCCTCTGTTTCTGTTCAGAAAGAACAGGTTTCCCATGAACAACCAAAAAAATTGGCATATGTTGGTGACATAAAATTAAGCACCTCTTCCTGTATTAAGGCTGGGCCAAGAAACCCAGTAGTAGTAGAGTTCCAAAAGCTAGTAAAATGGTAGGAGACAGCCCCTACCCCCACTGTTAGAAGTCCCACAATAAGACCAAGCTACACAATGGTAATGTACATGAAGATTGCCTAGGCCAGTTCCATTCAGAATCCTTGGTGTTCAATATCTGTGAGCCAATATGTGTCCATTTTAGGGTCCGATGAAAACCTGATACAAGAGAATGCCCCAGGAATCTACAAGGATGACCCCAGCAAAGACTCTTAGAAACAGCAGATACATAGCCTGAACTGGCCATCTCCCATGACCAGATTGGTTCAAATGTCATCAGAAAGTCTTCATCTAGCAACTGATAGAAACAGATGCAGACTCACAGACAAACATTTCTCCCCTTGTAGAGGAGGGGAAGAAAACACTGTGCTTATCTTCTTTAATTTCTTTCTTTAAAGACACAAAGTTCTTACTATATAAGTTTCATCCCTGAACATGGGTCTCAGTTAGAAGGCCTGGGCAGTCTAAGGGTCCTTTGATAGTGAAACGAGGATGTATCCCTCATGCACCAAAGGACTTTGGGAGCACACCCCCATGGAGGGATACTCCCTTAGCCTAGAGACATGAAAGAGCCTAGACCCTACTCCAAATGAATTGACATATTTTGATGATGCCTCCTGGAAGACATCATACTCCCTGTGAATGGGGGGGGGATGATGGGATGAAAGGGGGTTCAGGGGGCATGGGAAGGACGGAGGGGAAGGGAACTGGGATTGATATGTAAAATAAGGAATATATATATCATATGCATGTATATATAATATATATATATTTATATATGAAAAAAGAAAACAATTTAGTGATGGAGAAGTTATTCTGTAAATATGTTTCTCATACTGGTTAATGAATAAAGCACTGTTGGCCAATAGGAAAGCAAGATAGGCGGGACTAGGAGACTAGGAGGAAGGAGGTAGTAGTTAGAAAGAGTCAGCATGTAGAGACCCTAGAGAACAGAGGTGCAGCCATTTCTCCAGGAAGATGAGACCACGTGGAAATACTTAGATTAGTAGACGTGGGTTAATAATTAAGACAGAGCTTGCCGATAAGAAACTATTAACTGGCCGACAGCATTATATCAAATACAGACTCTCTGCATGTTATTTGGGGCTGGTTGTCGTGGCAGTGTGACAAGACCAGCAGGGAAAACATACTTGTTACAATTTAGAATGTAGAGGGGTCGAGGACATCACGAGAATACTGCCTTAAATTGTCACAAAAAAACAAACAAACAAACAAAAATTGTACTGAATTGCACTCTCTTTATAACTTCGGTCATGCAGCATCCCTCTGTCAAATGTGCTGACCATGCATATGTGTTCAGCTGTGTGCTGCTGTTTGTACCTGCCTTCTTATGAAGAAAGTATAGCTTTAGAATATATTTTTGTGATTATCGTGTGCGTGTTTGGAAGTCTTTGCTAGGAGTGGCACTCAGTGTCTCTCAAATGCTAACACATGTGTCCCAACATGAGTCATCGAACATCAATGTTGAAAGTTTATTTCTTTATCTTTTTCTATATTCTTTGCTTTAATTGTGAATGAGAATGGAAATTCACTCACATAGCATTTTTAATATTAATTTACTCTAGTATATCTTTAGCAGCAACAACAAAAATTATTTTAACTGCCCACATTTTACAACGTGAAGGTGAGCAACAGACTGTGCAATCTATTCTTGTTGTTTGTTTGTTTTTGTTTTTGTTCATTTTTGCTTTATACAGACTTAGTTTCTCTGTATTGTTTTTGGACCCTTGCTCTGTAAACTAGGCTGTCATTGAACTCACATAGATCCTCCTGCCTCTGCCTCCTGAGTGCTGCGATTAAAGGCATGCACCACCAATGCCAAGGCCAGAATGTACATTTCTTAGAAAATAGGAGCCATTCAATAAATAGGTTGTGAACAGGGGCATAGAAATCTTTCCCTTGCTATTTTAATAGTCTGTAATATCCTCTTTGATTTGCCCAAATAAAAGTAGAAAAATATAATAGAAATGTCACATTTTTATCAGAGAATCAGCATATGTGATTTCATAAAGTAAACTAGAAGTATTAAATAATAGTTTTAGTACGTGTCTACAAGTTTAATTCAGTTATGACACCAACAGTGAGATTTCTGGAGAAGATAAAACAAAGTTGATGGTGGTTAAAGGAGTTTTTCACTAATCAAAGAGCATCAAATTTCTGAGGACTGACCTATGCCCCCTGCATCTGGGTGAGAGATGTGTGTTCTGTTTTGTTGGGTTTCTAGCTATGGGACCAGAACTTGTCCCTGATGCATGAGCTGGCTCATTGAGACCTATTCCCTGTGGTGGGATGCCATGTCCAGCCTTGATGCCAGTGGCAGGAGCTTGGTCCTGCCTCAGCTTGATATTCCATGTTTTGTTGACTCCCATTGGAGGTCTTATCCTGGAGGAGGAGTTGATGTGGAGGCAGTGGATTTTCAGAAAGATTAAAACTTCTATGAAACATGAAAACAAACACACAAATACATACAATGGAAACAGACACACAAATACATAAAAAAACACCCACTTTATTTCTGACATCTTATACAGTGTAAAGTAAGCCAAATAATTTTTAGATCGTTGAGAATACTGTTAGTAAAGGGCTTGCTATGTCTAAAAATAGAAGCTAAATTTTCAAACTTATCGTTTTCAATACTCTTCCAATTTCTCAGGACAAAATATGTTGTGTGGCAAAATATTATACCTTAATCATATATTGGGTTGAATATGTCTGTCTAATTATTTCTGTAATCCTGAAACACTTAAAATATTTTGATTATAGAGAATAGCCTAAAAAGCCAATGCATATAAATTCATGCTTAAAATACATTTTGTCAATTAACTTAGATATATTCAAGAGAGTACCTCACACACACACACACACACACACACACACACACACACACACACACACACACACGCACACACTGAAGTTATCTTTTGTATATTGGCTTATACTTACATTTATTTTTCATGATTACTATACATGCTTTTGAACATTTAATGTACAAAATTTGTTAATTTATATTTATAGCTTCTCATGTTTACAATTATTGAGTTTATGTTACATTTTCCTATATGATTATGTGTACCACACATTATCTACATACTCTATAACAGCTAAACTCTATACAACATGCATAATTTTAAGACATTGAATACATGCTTAAATTATTTTGAGATATGTACCAACCTTCAAATGTCTTTATTTTTGAGTCAAGTTAAAATTTTGTAATATTTTAGAACTCTGAGTCATGAATTATGTTAAAAAATACATAGACTTAATAACTATGATGCTCTATTTCCCAGTTGATACAAAGTAAGATTTTGGAAAATTCTTGCTATGATTAAAAATGATATCACACATTTTCTTACAGGTGGCCCCTTCAGCCTACATACAAATTTTTGGTATAATATGTTTTTGTAAATGAGAATGCTAACTCAAAAAACATTGGTGTTTACACTCACCACACAGAGCCATACATCCTCAGATTACCTGGCAGAAAAACATTTGCAGAGACCTAGCTCTGTGGCTTTATTACTTTCTTCTACTTGCTCTGATGAAAATTTAAAATTATGTTGAAATATTAAAAATAAAAATCATTAGTCTTAAAATATGCATTTCTCTTTTGTTTTTCTTAAGCTACTTTGCCTGGTGTTTTGTACAAAACAAATGATTAGCTGTGTCACATCAAATCCTCTTGAAAAGGACATTAAACAATAACCACTTCCATAGAAGGTCAATGGTAAGGTATAATGGCACAGTCTCCATGGTGATATTTGATAATCTCTCTAAATTGCAACTATTATTGCTCAAGAACTAAACTATTCTAGTGTCAATTTATAAAATGTGTCAAATATGTGAAGTGATGTAAGAAGAATGAATGCATTTATTTTCAACTTTTTTATGCATTATAGATTTTAAAGTTGTCACTCATTTCCAGATAATAATGTATTTCTAATTTTGCTGAAAATCATGAAATGTTTGCATGTTGGAACACTCTCCTAAACTATATGGTAAAACTTGAACTGTTATGTTCACAGCCTTTTTCTATTCTGCTTGTTGCTCTGATCAAATGCATATTCCCTAAATATCAATAGACATTAAAATTGTTATATAAGATAGGGATTGTTTCAAAAACTTACAAATACAATAATTTGACTATATATCCCCAAAACAAAATGGAAAAAATCAAATTTCGGTCACCATGCTGTTCATAATAATTGGTTTTATTCTCCTAAAAAAATTAATTTCAAGCCAGACAGTGGCACATGCCTTTAATCCCAGCACTCAGGAAGCAGAGGGAGTCAAATCACTGAGTTCAAGGCCAACCTGATTTATAAAGCTACACAGAGAAACACTGTCTTGAAAAACTAAAGGAAAATGTAATTTCATATATTAAGGAAGCCAATAAATCATATAACCATATAAATAAAATAATTGTTTTGCATAGTTGATTTGCTTCCCTGATATTTACTTAGTATCCTAAGTAAAATAAAATTTAAGACAGTTAATTGTCTTTTCTATTTTTTTCAAATGTTTTATTTTTTTATTTCATTTTATATTCCAACCACAGTACTCCCTCCCAACTACTTACCTCTCCCATCTCTCATCGCTCCCTTAGTCCACCCTCCGCCCAGTCCATAACGAGTCAAGATAGCCTGGCACAATAGGTTAGGGCAGTGCTAGCTCCTCTCCCATGCACTAAGACTGAGCATGGCATCCCACCATGAGGAGGGGGCTCCAATAAGCTGGCTCATGTACCAGGTCTATATCTTGGACCTACAGTCAAGCTTCACTATTAAATGAAAAGGGACTGTAGGGAAAGGAGTGGCTGCCTTTCCTCTTCTCTCGGATATTAATGTCAACATCAGTGTTTAATAACTGTTATTAACATGAGTATAAAGATGACAATTTTGTTCATTGGCCAGGAGGGTCCCTGAAAACGCTGCTGCATTCCTTCTGCATTTGAGATGAACCCTTCTTCCATTTCAAAGTGTGGCCTGTTATAGTGACATTTCCTCCATTTAGAAAGAATAAATACATTTCAAGTGAACTCATTGCATGCATCACAGGTCCACCTAAGGTGATGGCAGCCATGGGACGGTGGTATGGAAGTGGTGAAACAAAGAGAGCTGGCGGATATAGACTATTCATTCCCTGTCCTAAAATGCATGTCAGCATCAGAATTCACTTTGTAGAATCAAGTTTATTGATCAAACTATTAAAAATTTCAGAAGCTGGGGAGATGAATCAGTCAGTAGCATTCTTAATATTCAAGCTTGAGGATCTGAGTTCAATTCCTAAGTATCATAGAAAAACCTGGGAAGATTATGCTAACCTATACACTTGGGCGTGAGATGCAAGATAAGCCTATGGAGCTCAGTAGCTACTCAGGCAAGATAAACAGGTGAGATTCAGGTTCTTGGACACACCCAATTTCAGAACATCATGACTGAAACAACAAATGGAAACATTAATATGAACCTCAGTCCTACATATGCACACATACACACATACGCATATTGCATCAGATAATGCATATTAATTTTTTAATTGATGTTTCTTCAGTGTCAACAGAGTATTCATCTTCACATAGGAATTTTCTATCACAGGTCTTCATGTAATGGCTCTGGTTGGATACTGAGGAAGCCAGCCCTCACTCTAGAGAGGTCTAATTCTCTGATATTGCACTGTGAAATGTGTGTTCTAGCTACTTCTATGTTTCATGAGCAAGGATGACCTAATAATGGGATTCTCAGAAAGTACTTAGGAGAGGATCTTATCTAGAATGTTTCACAAGATTACAGATTACAAGATTACAGAAGAGGAAATGCAGTATACATTAGGCATTTAGGAGAGAGATACCCAAGCAGAAATTTTAAATGGACTTAGCTGCAAAAGAAGGTTTTAGAAGACAAGAAGGAGGATAGTACCATGACCATGTAGCAAAAGATAACGTTGAAAAAAACAGCCGCGTTGTTCCCTAAGTCTTTCAGCATAGATACAACAACAATTAGCTGTGTTTCAGCATCATTTCCAACACAGCTGTGGGCAAAATGGGAGTAATCAAAGAGCTGAAGCCTAAGAACACACCCATCATGGAAATTTCAGATATTCTGTAGTGAGGAAATAGTTTTTACATCTCAGGTATAGATATTTACTTAAATTTAAGGGTTTCAGTGTATTAAAATAAAAATTCATTTTGTTCTTCTTCCTTTCTAAGGTATCTTCTCCAACATTGAAAAAAATTACCCCATCTAATTTCTGCAATATGTTATGAAGGAAAACTTTCTATGTACATTGCTAGAAGTATTTAATTAAAATGTTTTACTATAAGATGGACTATAGTAAAACTTGGCATCTTTTGAATTCCAGATTGAGTGGTTCTTTATATAACACACTGTAGGAGGACTCGTGTGCCCTCAGAAACTGGCAACAGGAGAAAATAATTTATGTGTAAAACTAAAAAGAGTTTCTAGTTTGTTTGACATTTTTATTTCTGAAATTCTGAAATGGCTATTTTATTCATATCTCTTGAATGTTGCTATGGGAAGATTAAGGAATGCTTTGTCTTTGCTTTCTCTATGTATACCAGTTACACAATTAATCATAGTGCCTTATGTTCTGGTATTCATAACATCTAAATGAAAAGATACATTTCAAACTCAAAGACAAAGTAATGTAACATTTTAGTAAATGCTTCCCTTGTATTACTATGCAAATATTAACTATTTTATGTGATCTGTGGGTGAGTTTTATAAGACCACTCACTTAATGGCAATCAAAGGGAGTAAATAACACCAGCATTGTTAGATACAAGCCATTTCTACTATGTGTACTTATTGAATCTTCGGAAGATACAATAGGCACTATATAATAGGTAATGTAAATTCCATTTCAAATTCAGAAATTTGTTGCAGTAAGGGGATTAATTAAATCATACATTACTAGATTTAGGACAGGAAAGATGTTTCATAGGGTAAACCTGTTTGCCACCATACTTGATGGCATTCATTGGTCCATAAGACACACATGGTAGAAGGAGAAAATGGACAGCATTTTGTCCTTAACAAGGAATGAGTCCCAATTAAAACGTGTTTAGTGCTTCTTTTTTTGCAAAACATCCCTCTATTCTGTATTAGTAATGCTTCTCTAGAGTACAGAACACACAGAATGAACATATATCTATATATATATATGTACATATACATATATGTATATATATATACACATATTATATATATATGTGGTGTGTGTGTGTATATGTGTGTGTGCATATGTGTGTGTGTGTGTGTGTGTGTGTGTGTGTGTGTGTGTGTGTGTGTTGTGTAATGGCTAGTGGTATTGCTAGTCCAACAATAGCTGTCTACAAACAGAAAGTAAAACTCCAGTAGTAGTTCTGGCCATGAGGCTAGAAGTCTCAGTACCAAAGAAGTAGGTTCTTATAATGTCAATGAAGAAATGGACTTGCCAGCAAGAGTGAATGCAAACAGGCAGAGGAAGATTTTCCTTATTCTGTTTCCTTTATGTGGGCTGCCACTAGAAGGTGTAGTCCAGATTAAAGCTAGGTCTTCCTACTTCAAACGATTTAAGAAAAATTCCTCATGGGTTTATGAAGCATCTTGGCTTTTAGTTAATCTTAAAGGTAGTCAAGTTGACACCAAGCATAACTATTACCTAATCATCATGTTTTAAATTAATTCATTTAAGTTTCTCAGAAACAACACATTTCACTGATGGCTAAGGATGTTGAGCAGGTTCTTAAGTGTCTTTCAGCCATTTTAGATTCCTCCATTGAGAATTATTTATTTAGTTCTGTACACCACTTTTTAATTTGATTATTTGGTATTTTGGTGACTAGCTGATTGTGTTTTTGTATATATTGGAAATAAACCCTCTGTCAGATGTGGGGCTGGTGAAGATCTTTTCCCGTTCATGTAAGCAGCCATTCTGTCTTATTGACAATGTCCTTTGCCTTACAGAAGCTCTTCAGTTTCAGTAAGTCCCATTTATTAATTGTTGATCTCAGTGTCTGTGCTATTGTTGTTATGTTCAGGAAATGGTCTCCTGCACCAATCCTTCAAAGGTACCTCCCACATTCTCTTCTAAGAGATTCAGTGTGGCTGGATTTATGTTGAGGACATTGAATAAATTCCCTTCCCCTACAATGAGATTGATGATTACCTTATATGCCATCATAGAGCCTTCATCCAGTAGCTGACAGAAACAGGAGCAGAGATCCACAGCTAAGTACTGAGCCAATCTCCTGGAATCCAGTTGTAGAAAGGGAGGAGTGATGAACAAAGCAGTCAAAACCAGGATGTGGAAACCCACAGAAACAGCTTACCTGAGCAAGTGGGAGCTCACAAACTCTAGACTGACAGCTGGGGAACCAGCATAAGACAAAACCAAGCCCCCTGAATGTGTGCATCAATTTTGGGGTTCAGGCTGTCTATGGGAATACTGAGAGAGGAAGTAGTACTGCATGAATTGACTTCTGAGCCCATTCCCAATGGAGGGATATTATCTTAGCCTAGGGACAGGGTGGATGGATGGCCTTGATTGTGCCCCAAATGATGTGACTGACTTTGAGGATCCCTTCCTGAGGATTGGATGAGTGGTGGGATGGGAGATGGTGGAGGGAATGGTAGGAGAGTTGGGAGAGGGAAATGGGATTGATATGTAAAATTACAATAGAGGTGTAGACAAAGTTGTTGTAAATGCTGGAGATGTGTAGATGGACTCTCCTTTGCAGCCCATGTAGGAAGACTTTTCTATGGAATTCCCACTATGGTCAATATAGTATTTCAAATGTACAGGAACATATATACTTTCATCAGTAAAGTCCTAAGCTACTGAGAATCCACTGGTTAGCATGAATTTCTCTTTCCTGTAACAAAGCACATATTTGTTGCTTACATGAGGCAGATCTTCATGTGAAGCTAATTTCCCTGAAGACTCAATACCCATTATCTTCATGTGTGTTACCCATTTTCTCTTTTCAAATGTTTTCCTCAATATTTTAGTGCAGAACATCCTGATAACCTTTAGGCTGAGATGACTCTATTCTAGTGAGCATTCCTCAGGGGGCAGTCATTGTCAGCTGCATTTCCCTGACCAACACCATGTTCTGGAACAATCTCTCTCTTTAGTATTTTCTTCGTAGAAGATATTATAAGCTTTGTTTATGTTCTTTCATTGCCTCAGACATTCTCTTCTATGAAGTTGGGATTTTGTGCTTTTGTTTTTTCTTGTTGTAGATCCCATTTTTTATGCAGTAAATATATGAATACATATGCTTGAAATAATAGCTAGCAATGACAGAGAAAGAAGGAGAAATAAACTAATGAAGGACTATGCATTTACTTCTTTTTAGTTTATTATTTAATTTTATGTACAATTATTATTTTACACGAATGACTGCTTTTATCATTTTATCTCAGAAATAAAAATAAATTAACTCAAAGTGGAGGTATATTAATAAGGAAAAGGAAGAAGTCATTTGAAAAGGTAATTTGCTATACATATTTATCTAAGAAGTGTATCTTTATAGGCTATTATGACATAATATTATATTATATTCACAAATTAAATACTAAATCTTTGTATAGCATATTAATAGATGTTGTGGAACATGTTAAAAATACAGGATTTTTTAAGCAGCAGACCAAGGTCTCATCATGTCCCTAAGTCATGATTGATTCCATAGTGTTGAGATTTGTTCTTCAAATGGCTCTCAGGTGGTCCTAAGAGTCACATCTAAATAAATAACCCCCAGCAACATTATAACATTAGAAGACAGTTTCAATATCTTATCTTTAAACATGTCTCCTCTCCTCTATAACTCTGCTGTTCAGACTTATGTGATACATAACGTAAATAGTTCCTGGTTGTGACTACTATTTACTATACCTAGAAACGGTATTTCCCATCATAAATGCCAATAATTTTCCCCAACAAACCTTTAACTCTATCAAAAATCCTTTTCTATGTTCATCCTTTTGTCATTCAACAAATACAACTCAAAAATGAAAAAATTTTCTACAGAATCCTTAAGGATAGGAAATTTGGCTTTTAAATGGAAATGTATAAAATTGTTTTCTTATTGAAATTAATATAATGCTAAGATAACAATCTCCACAGTAAGTTTGGTGCTTTAAGTAAACTGCAGCTGAATATTTCCTGTTTCTAACAATAATACAAGTCATTATTCATAGGTCATACAATATTGTGGAAATAGTTAAATTAACATTCCTAGAGTATTCAAGTTATGATCATCACTGAATGGGCTTGAAATGATTAAAATTATTTCACATTTCTTATTTGTTGTAAAAGAAAATATTAGGAAATCAAATCACTCATCTGTGATATCTTCACCTGGAGTCAGAGCACAATGTTAACACACTTCTGACTGAAGATCCTTAGTAACAAACATAGAAAGGACAAAGAAGGAGAGAACCAAATGCATAATAAAGTTGCATAAAGAATGCTATACAGTACCTTAATAAAAAGGAGTTTGAACCATGCATATCAGTGTATGAACTATGTAGCATCATGACCAGAAATTGCAAACTGAGTAAACTGTACAAAATGCGACACAATATTTAACTCATGTTGGTTTTGGTTTTTGAGTTTTGTCATAATGTACCTCAAAAATAAATGGAATACAAAGAGCAGTATATAAATCAATAAACACAAATACCCAGCAGTAAAATTTCAGAACTCTATCAATTACCAGACTTGGATACCAGTTTACAATATTTGTTTTCATTTTGTTTTTATTGACAGGGTTTATCTGTGGGTTTGCAGGCTGTCTTGGACATAGGTCTTGTAGACTAGGCTGGCCTCAAACTGACAGAGATACGCCTGCCTCTGCCTCCTGAGTGCTGGGATTAAAGGCATGAGCCAACACTGCACAGCCAGTTTCCAATTGTCTATACATTTTTATATTTTTTCTCTTTCTCTTCCTCTTTCTCTTTCTCTTTCTCTTCCTCTTCCTCTTCCCTTTTCTCTTTTCTCTTTCCTTCCTTCCTACTTCCCTCCCTTCCTTCCTCCCTCCCTCCCTGTCTGTCTGTCTGTCTGTCTTCCTTTATGTTTCTCTCTCACTTCCCTCTCCATCTTCTCTCTCTACCTCCTTCTCTGCCTCTGCCTTTGTTTCTCTGAGAATGCGTGTGTGTGTGTGTGTGTGTGTGTGTGTGTGTGTGTGTGTGTGTGTGTGTTTTCTTTGCCTGTGTGAGAAAGAGTTATGTATGTATATTGGTGTTAGCATTCCTGTTTAGAGGCCAGAAATTAACCTAGGGTATCTTCCGTCTAGACTCTGCCCCTGCTTTTCTGTGACAGAGCATTTTACTATCATGAATCTTGAGGATGTGGTTTGCTAGGATGCTCAGAAAGCCCTGGAGTTCTGCCTGTTTCTGTAGTCATCATAATTAGCGTGAAAGGAACATTCAAATTCAAGTCCTCATATCTGTGCAGAGGCCAGACACATAGCCCATTGCCTCCATTTATTATAAAAACATGATTATATTATTTTATGTTATGAAAATCAGGTTTCATATTATACCTGCAATGTGCTTAAATCTAATTGGAGCACTAGTTTTTCTGAGGCCTTATTTTGCCCATAGCATATCCATGTTCTAAGTCATTGTCTTGAAGATCTTTGGAAGAAGACCATTTCTAGCATGCAATTCACTTCTCTGTGCCATATTAAGTTGAGTGTTGACTTATAAAAACATACTGCCAAGCTATAAATTAATACTAATACATATTAATGCTGTATTTATTCTTATTTCATGTATGTTTTGCTAAAGACACTAGTTTCTGATCAATAGTCATCACCTTTACCTGCAAAAAAATAATCTGCTACATCTGAATCTTCATAGAAAGAAGAAAATAACAATAATGGGCTGGGCAATCCCTGATTCAGATAATCTAAGTTTAATACCAGGACTCATAGTAAAAAGGAAGATGAAACTTGCAAGACTTGCCTTCTGACTTTTGCATACATATTTTTTCATGGTTTTCTAGCTAAGTTTTACCAGACATTTTTGATTTAGCTATGACACAAGTTTATGAAGAATTTCTCACGGTCCCTTGTTTTAAGTGTGCCATGGTTATTTTTTCTTCCTGTTCAGATTCTAAATTTACCATAATTTGACTAGGGTTACTTAGTAAGGAAAAAAATCTTCCTAATGTGACCATGACACACAGATGCTGTAAACTTTATGTAGTTATCACAGCATAACAACATTACTCAAATTATGGCTGGGGTCAGGGACGACAAATAAAAGGCAGAATATTGAAAGACAAAATTATTAGTTGTGGAAAATTTCCTATTTTACCTTCAGCATAGAATTCCTCATTGTCTAGTCTTCAACTACCATGTTTTAAGCATGCTATCTTTTTCCTGCTATGCTTCTAATAGATAGCAATAATTTGTACTGGGCATGAAAAGACACTAATTGTCAGGAAGATGAAATATCAGCATCATCTTCCAATAAGGATGTGCAAGCTTATTGGGCAGATGAGAGCTGAGAGTTCATCAAATGAACATGTAGGCTTAAATAGTTTTGTATTTCTCCATTCTCAGGAAGGAGAGTTTGCACACACAGCTGCATTCCAGCAGGTGTTGCTTGAGTCATACATAATGACGACAGCTGCTTGAAAATAAAGAGAGGCTTCTGCTGCTCTGCACACACACAGCCAGAGTCCTCCACCAACCAAATACAGCAGCATCCAGTGAGCAACAGTAGACACCAGTGAATTTCATGAGTCTTGGACAACACAGAATGATCACACCGCATTCCTGCCTCATTCCCTATTTGACCAAAAAGCCTGAGACAATTTCATCTGGAGAATGGTTTTGAGATTCTAATGGCTTAATCAGTCAGGGATACCAGCTGCACCAGGAGTTATGTATGTGGTGTTTTCTCCAGATTGCATTAGCACAAACTCTGAAATTGGTTGAATGTTGCTGGAACATGTTACTTTTTCTTCTTCTTCCAGTTTTCATGCGTAAAGGTTGGATTCTCTTTGTGTAGGCTTTCTTCTAAGCTCATACTATTTCAATATGTCATAATATTGATAAAGTTGACAAAATAGCCAACATTCAATGATCACATTACATAATATACCCATCAAAGCTTTTTGGAAAAGAATAAAACATAAAAGTAATACACCTGGGAAAATTATGCAGATGTTCATTATTCATTTTTTTTTAATTCATTGACACCAAATTATTGAAAGAGTCCTACTCTCTACTTTCGAAAGAAGTATAATTTATGTTATTCTGTGTCTTACACAAAAATGAACAACCTGGAGACAGGAGCCATACAACAAAATATTCTAGTGAACATTGATTTCTTTCTATTTTTAAATATATCTTTAACCAGGATTCAGACAGATGTCCTAGCGGTTGGCCTTTTGTGTTCTGTTTTTATTAAACTCCATCATTAATTTACATTAAAAATAACAAGAGTACATGCTTACATAAATACATTCATACATGCATACATACATACATACATATACATAAAATATTTAAAGGATGTCAAGAAGCTTATATGTGTTTGGTGGTATATCGAACTACATCTTCAGTCAGTCGAGGTGATACATACTCTTTAAAACATTGATATGAGATCAATGAATAATAAAATCTAATTATGAAAAACTAGGTAATCTCTGTATAATCACTTGTACTGAGCTAAAGAAGTCAGAATCCCAGACTGTGGGGACATTCTTACTAAGTTTTTTTTTTCCTTCCTTTTCTTTCATTTTTTTAAATTATTTTTTTTTAATTTTACATATTGATCCTAGTTCCCTCTCCCTCCCTTCCATTTCCCCACCCCCTCCTATACCACCCTCCTCACCACTCCGCAGGAAGGGTGATGCCTTCCAGGAGGGATGAACAGAATCTGTCAAGTCATTAGGAGTAGGACTATACCCCCCTCCTGCCTCTAGCCTAAGGAAGTATCCCTCCATGGGGAGTGTGCTCCAGAAGTCCTCTTGTGCACCAGGGATACATCCTGGTTCCACTGTCAGAGTCTCTTAGACTGCCCTGGCCTCCTAACTGAGACCCATGTTTAGGGGTCTGAGTCGGTCCAATGCTGGTTTCCCTGCTATCAGTCTGGGGTCTATGAGCTCCTCTTTGTTCAGGTCAGCTATCTCTGTGGATTCAGTAGCCTGGTCTTGCCACCATTTTCTTATCACTTCTCCCTCTCTGCAACTGGATTCTAGGAGTTCAGCTCAATGTTTAGTTGTGGGTGTCTGCGTCTGTTTCTATCAGCTACTAGATAAGGGCCCTATAATGGCAGATAAGTTAGTCATCAATCTCATTATCAGGGAAGGGGATTTATGGCAGCCTCTTCACTGTAACTCAAATTGTTAGTTGGGGTCATCCTTGAAGGTCTCTCAACATTTCTCTAGAGTCAGTTTTCTGTCAGTTTTCTCTTCAAACGGATAATGGCTCCCTCTATTATGGTACTTTTTACTCTCGTCTATTCCTCCCCTGACTCAATCTTCTTAGTTCCACGTGCTTCCCTCTCCTCCCCTTCTCTTTCTCCTAACTCCCTCTCTACTCACTGCCCCTCCCAGTCCCAATATGCTCAGGAGATCTTGTTTCTTTCCCATTCTGTGAGGAAACTTGTATTAACACTTAGGTTCCTCCTTGTATCCTAGTTTCTCTGGCGGTGTGAATTATAAGCTGGTGATCCTTTGCTCTATGTCAAAATGCATGTATGAGTGAGTTCATACCATATCCCTCTTTTTGTGACTGGCTTACCTTGCTCAGGATGGTTTCTTCAAGTTCCGTCATTCATTTGACTGTGAAATTCAAGCTTCGGTTGTTTTTCTCCTCTGAGTAGTACTCCATTTTGCCACATCTTCTTTATCCATTCTTCAGTTGAGGAGCATCTAGGTTGCTTCTATGTTCTTGCTATTACAAATAATGCTGCTACTAACAAAGTTGAACAAATGTTTTTGTTACAAGGATGTGGATCATTTGGGTATATGCCTAAGAGTGGGACTGCTGGGTCCTGTGGTAAACTGATTCCTATTTTCCTGAGGAATTGCCACACTGATCTCCAAAATGGCTGTACAAGTTTGCAATCCCACCAGCAGTGGAGGAGTGTTCCCTTTTCTCCACATCCTCTTCAGCATAAGTTGTAATTTGTGTTTCTAAATTTAGCCATTCTGGCAGGAGTAAGATGGTATCTCAGAGTTGTTTTTATTGGCATTTCCCTGTTGGCTGAGTATGTTGAGCACTTTCTTAAGTGTCTTTCAACCAGTTTGGATTCTGTATAGAGAATAGAGAATTCTCAGTAGAGAATCTTAAGGAAGTTTTTTGTTTGTTTGTTTGTTTGTTTGTTTGTTTCATTGCTTGGTTTTAGTTCATCCAGAAGAGGGCTTCTTACTCTTTATGATGTGCTGTGCTTACCTCTTTAACAAGAAGAGGATGTTAGAATACAAAAGACAGGAGATGAGACCAGAAAAAAAAAATGATTAGTTAACTGGACTCAAGCAGAGAGACTTGCCACAAATAATTACCACTGTCATTCTGTGACCTGATATTTTTGCCCTCCAGATGCCAAAGAAACTAATCTAATTTCTGTTCCTTGGGCCACATGATTGTGCTATTTTGCTATGGTTTTTTTTTTTTTTTTTTTTTTTTGCTTGAATGTTTACCCATCTCCCTTCTGTTGAAATTTGAACTAAAGACCATGATTACTGTATCTCTGGGAAAAGGATTGAAACCTGAGGCTTCATCCCTCAAAAATGGGCTTAGCACTTTGATAAAAGTCTGTGCCAGAGAGGACCTAAGACCACATTGTGGTCCAGCAAAGCACAGAGAGACCGGACGAGAATGTGAGCAAGTTAGAACATAGGTTTAAAACATTTAGACTCCAGAATGTCAGAGATAAATGTTCACTGTATGTCACTCATCTGACTATGGTCTACTTTGTTAGCAGATTCAAGTCATTAAGTCAGAGGCCTGCCATACTACTGCAGTCCATTTCCCAAGTTAGACCCTATAAATGGGCAAAAGTAAGATTTAAGAGTTCTGATTTTTTTCTATAACAAACAACTTGCTGTAATATTTTTCACACTCAAATTAACTTCCCAATTGCTCACATTTTCTTGCATATTGTACAGCTTTTTCCTGGTCTTACACTAGTTTCCAATGACTGCTGTCAAAAAGTAACACAAACTAGACAGCCAAATCAGAAAGCTTATTTTAGCAGAGCTCTGGAATCATGAGTGCAGGCTTATGGACAAGGTTGTGTGTTCTGGGTGAAGACTTAAGGAAATGAACTTTCAGGCTCATGAGCAAAAGAAGGGGAATCAACAGAACTGAGAAATTTATTTAGACTGTAAATATTCTGAAGACTAGTGCCATCATCTGTGTGTCTGTGTGACATATTCAATTCTCTACTGAAGTTTCACACATTCTTCTCATGAAGCATTATAGAATCATCATTTATCTGAATATTTGGATCAGGTTTCAGCTTCAGGTCCATAATCATCCATATATACATGGATATATATATGTAGATTTGTATATATATATGTATATATATTACATATATATATGATTATACATGTGATGTCTATACGTATGTGTATGTTATGTATTTATCTTCTAATTATTAATTACCAATTTTATTAATATATACATGTACACATATTAATATATTTGAATATATATTCTTACATTCAGTAATTTATATTTGGAAGATATCTTTAATCATAAAACAATCACTAAAATATATGGCATTGACCACCCCTCCTCTGATAAACCTAAATTGAAGTTGTTTTCTGTCAAAGGAATGTACTGATTATATTTCTGATCAAATGACTATAAAAGTAGTATATTGCTATAGTCTTTTGTGTGACCTTGGAAAAGGTTTATTTCAACAAAATAGCTGATTTCCCCAAGGTTCTTAAAATTTGTGAATACAACTTGAGGCTTCTGCAACACGATTATTGGAAAATGGAGTAAAATGCTTAAATTGGAATAAATGCAATAATCTTCATCAGACTTCTAAAACTACAATCGATACAAATCAGATAGTTTTGCTACAGTAAAACACAAAATGGAAATAAGCCTCCTAGATTAGTAGTTTATATGTGTGCATATAAGTTAATCCTGTTTAAAATGACACAAAATTTTTGAGAAGGATTAAAGCATTATGGAAACAAATACTTTGTATCTTAAATTGTTAATCATTTGTAAATCCCATCAGATTTCAAGAATATTTCAAGGTCAGGGATGCTTCATGTAGATTTCCTGTGTATTTATATATCAGTATATTTATTTCCAAACCCCGCATAATTTCCAGAATGGGTTGCACCATTGGAAAATTGAAATGATTTCTGGTCTCAGTTTGTCCACGACTTTCACCCTGAAATAACATTGATGGCCAGAATTAGAAGTGAATTCATGAAACGGTCTAGGACAAGCGTCACATCTTCATGAGTTACCTTTCTCAAGCAAAAGGACGCTCCAGACACGAGGAAGCAAGGTATGAAGGAGAGGAGTGGACTGGATAAACATCTTTCGGTCAAGGAGTGAGCAGACAGCTGCAGACACCTCAGCACTTCCCTGCTGTTAGTGTTACTTCCCCTCTTCATCTCACAGGAGACCTCATTGAACTCCCCAAAGGCAAGAGTCATATCAAGATTAAAATCTTCTGTAGATTAGGAAATCATACTCATTGTCAGGAAATTACGAAAGAACGTGTGCAAGCTTTCACGTGAGAACATAGGAAAGAAACCCCTAAAGTCATATGTAGGGTTTTGAGAGATGGTTAAGGCACTTGCTGCTTTTTCATAGGACCCAATTTCAGTTCCCAGAGCTCACATGACAGCTCAAATCCACTGAAACTTCAGTTTCTGAAACTTTGATGTCATCTTTAGAGATCCCTGCTCAAAATCCTGTGTCAGGTACACATACATATAAGCTAATACCAATATATGTAAAATAAAAGTGATTATCATTTTTGAGAGTGATATTTGTTCCCTATATGTCCAGTTTCAATATATTTACTTTTTAGGGATGCCAAATTCTAAGTATCATTCTAAAGCATGCTTCTATATATCATAGACCCATGTCAGCTTTAGTGGTCTTGGAAGCTGAGGGAGGGTGTATTTTGTATCCTGTTCTTTAAAATATACTAGTGTGAAAATTTATCACAGTAGATGATAAAGGCTAAGATAAATTAAACCACTCATATATAATTGAAATTTTCACTGATTTTATTTTAATATTTGGTCAGCAATGTAGCATTCACTGAATTCTAATGCATACACATCAATGTAAGAAAATAAAGTCTGTTTTCTTTATTATTGATTAACTAAGAATACGTGGAAGGTTTTCTGTACTTACTGACTTTAGACTTAGGATCTTCTTGATATCATGCAAACTGTCATCTATGAATTTTTATTTAATTGTACTTTTCTTAATCAAAACTAATGTAACCCAAAATTATTTAGCTTTACTTTTAACAAAAAAGAAAATCAAGTTTGTTCCATAAACCAAAACCATTTACTTTAAGATATTAATGAGAGGTTTTATTAGGTGGGACATATCAATGCTTAGGTTTCTGCACCAGCAGGAATTGCAGCCAAGGCAAGGGGGAAAGCAGCTGAGTTCTTCCACTGTCCATTTTGGATATTCAATTTTCTTGAATTTATCATCTACAAAAATGACCTGAACTATAAGAGGTTATGCACAATAAAATTACCCAAATGTTCTAATATTAAGGATTTCAAATTCAAGATATTATCTTTTAGATTGCAGTCTGCAAATCTATAGTTTTGTCTATAGAAGTAAACTTACACCAAGTAAATATAGATTAGAACACAAGTCTCTGAATGTTATACTTTCCTATCAAATCAATGACATTCCTACCCTGTTTGAAAACAAATATCCTAAAGCAGATACTAACAGAAAAGAGACAAAATATATTCAATACTAAATAAACAGCATAAGTGATTACAGTGATTAATATCTGACTTTACATTAATTTAGTCAGATGACATCGTTATCAGTGAATGCCTTTTTTTGCATACTGCCTTTACCTCCTAAAAGTTGTTATTCTTAGAAGATGTTTTTCATGTGCTAAACTCAATATAACTCTCTATTGTTTTAACTGCTTTTCTTTACCATTGCAAATGTCACACACTGGACTCCTGTTCTGCAAGCTCATTTCCTTTTTAAAGACCCAATTTCCAAGTATGTTGTTTATAAGGCCCGAACAGTCACAAAATCAGTGTTTTACTTTGCTCTTGTGTCATAAAATGAACAGCGTTTCTCTAACTTTTAGTAGGTGACCTCAAAATAGTTATATTCATATATTGACTTCCACCAATAGCTATAAACATAATACACTCAGTGTGTATATTGCTACCCATAAGTTTATGTTCATGGATGACCATTTGGTATTTGATATATATGTATATGCATATAAATTTGCATGTTACAATTGTTTTTAAAAAGACATGAATTTGAATGAAGGCATGTATGTCATACTGAGGATTTGAAGGAAGGAAAATGATGTAATCATATTATAATTCCCCAAATTAAAAAACAAAATGAAGGGGATCACTAGATATTAACCATCATAATACTTTTATATTTCTGAAAGATACCAAAGATGAGAATAAAAGCTTTTATTTTTAATCTTGTTTTTACTTAATTTTCTTAAAATAATAATAACTGCTCTTTATAAGCTCAAAGACCTATGCTTCAGAGGTTTAACAGGACCTAAAACATTATTACCAAATGTAATTTGCTGATACTGAAAAAAATAGAATAAATTTATTCCCTATTTACTTTATGACTCTTTGTTTAAAACCTTTATTGATAAATCTTTGGAATACCCAACAATACTTGCACACCTGAGATTAGAGCATTGAAAGCTTTGCATGTATTCTGTCTTCAAATATTTGTTAACCTTCCGTTAACCTGTCTGTATGCTAAACAATGGAAATGCAACAGCATACCAAACTGTCATGAACCTGTCTTTGTAGATATTGCCAAATTTGAGAGGTCAAGTTAGGGACAGATCATTAATGACATAATGGGAATACAAGTAATGTGGAAACTGTGATATCATGAAATATCATGAAATAAATACCATGGACAAAGACTGTGTATCTTAGTGAAGGATTGGGAGATAAATACTGTAGACAAAGAGGGTATATCTTAGTTTGGTTGACAGCTTTATTGTGGTGTTCAGAGAATTCCTTTCGCTTGAAAGACAAACTTTCAAAAGTGATAGGCCAGAGGAGGAGAGATAAGGGTTCAAAGTGAAAAGCAGTTTTGATAGCAGTTACCTAAAACTATGCTTTCAAGAAAAGTGAGTAAACATATAGCGATTATACAAATTTTAATTATTTCAGGTAAATTATCTTTACTTTTAGGTCATTTTTATTTTAATTGCTTTCATTTTCATTGTATTTAGAATATTGACTATTGAGCAATCATTTTAGTGATCAGATAAGTAATATTAAAGAACAAAATGTATCTACAATTTCTTCAACTTAAATCTCATAAGTTTGATAAACTTGTCTAAATAAAATAACCACCCAGATAAAATGAAGTTTGCTATTCCTGAAGGGCAATTTACTATTCACAAAGATGCTACTTAATTTTTCAGATTGTACATAGTTCTATTACAATAAACTCCTGGTAACATTGAAGATATATATATATGTATATATATATATACATATTTATATATGTGTGTGTATGTATATGTGTATATATGTATATATACATAAATACATATTGTGTATATGTATATATTTATATTCATACAAACAAACATATACTTTTATGTACACAAACATATAAATACACACTTATACAAAACCAATAAAGATCACAGCAAGAATAATATATACAGGCATACTCCTACCAAATTTCCATACCCCAATTTCCTGAGAGATCATATAGAAGACTGAGTCTGATTGAACAGTGATCCATGTGGACTGTGTCGCTAGCTGAGCTAGTTTAGATTCTTCAGAGTCAATTTGATACTGGCTCACAGGAGATGGTTGTAAATTGAAGCATTATATTTTCACAGCTTGATTTCTGGGCCTGTGAGTCATTTCCCTGAAGAAAAAAAAGTACCTTATATTGAACAAGGATTCCAGTGATCGTGCAGCCCCCAAGGAATCTGCTCCTAAGTTTTAAGACAAAATCTTCAAAACATCAGTCTATCTTACTACCAACATGTTTCTTCAGAATTGTGGGAAACATGGCGAAAGCACTGAGTTCCATGAGCCTGTCATTGTATCTTTTTTTTTTTTCTTGTTAGATAAGCTCCAAGACCAGGAGAGAAATGTAGTGTGGACTGTCATAGCAGTAATTGTGACATTCTAAAACGTCAGGTCTGGTAGTTCTCAACAAAGCATGTGTTTAGGGGAAACAAACTATACATAAAGTATCTATTTAAGAGAACAAAGAATACTTCTAGAAGAAGAGGGACAATATACCCAAGTCCTTAATTTCTGGCCAATGAGACAATAAATAGAAGCAAACTATGGCCTCAGTGTTGAGCTCTTCTACAATTAACATTGTCATTTCACCATTTATGTCCACCTAAATAAAAAGATTATGTCACTGTATATAAAATTTCCATTTCTGCCTTAAGGCTACCACCTGATCATCAAGAGTAGGATAATAAGCTGACTAGCACCCACTGGAACCAGTAGTCTACCATTAAAACTCTCCTTAGAGAAAACTTGCCTAAGACACATAGGTCTTAAATATTTTCACCCAAACAGATCTAGCTAAGTATTTACTTCCTTATTTTGTGTATTGTGATTTTAATTTCCAGTCGCACTCATTCCCAAATCTTAATCATTCAACCAAATCATTAACAACAAGTCATGGAGTCAGTCTATCACCACAGAGCTGGCAATGTCTGAATAACTGTCTCATGATTATGACCACTGGGAAAATTTCCTCCCCTAATGTCCTTGGAAGATGACATCTACAATGTCTGATATGATACAGCTATACATTTTTAAACAGATACCTGCATATACTTACTATATAAGCAAATATGAATAGACGCCAATACCAAGACAGACAGT
Organism: Cricetiscus sungorus; assembly: GCA_030556225.1. Classification (NCBI taxonomy): domain Eukaryota; kingdom Metazoa; phylum Chordata; class Mammalia; order Rodentia; family Cricetidae; genus Cricetiscus; species Cricetiscus sungorus. The sequence goes on along the minus strand of JANBXA010000737.1, from coordinate 8,107,837 downwards.
AGTGAGCAGGAGTAGGGACTGAGTGAGGTTGGGTCACTTCATCATGTCACTTATGTGGATTCACGATCTGCTCATATCTAACACAGAGGTAATATTGCAAATCATAATAGAGTATTACTATGTATGCAAAATTTTTATGCCTTGGCATTTCAATGACCATGGTGGAAAATTCATTCTATTTTTACTTGTTAGCTCAAAGTATTTTTGTTTGGTTGTTTGTTTTGTTCTGGATTTATTTTTTGAGACAGGGTTTGTCTATATTGCTTTGGAGCCTGTCCTGGTACTAGCTCTGTAGACCAGGCTGGCCTGACACTCACAAAGATCTTCCTGACTCTGTCTTCTGATTGCTGGGACTAAGGGCTTGTACCACCAACACCCAGTTTGTTAGTCCCAAGTTAAGTATAGGAAAATTGTTAATGGATATATCAATTGCACAAGAACTACTTCTAAAAGAACACCATCTATTTTTCTAGTTACTTGTATGGGTGCCTGAGTTTTGTTGGTAAATCTTGGTGGCCTGTATGATGATGAACCTACAGAAGTATACCAGAGTCTTTGATTCTCATCCTCTTCTGATACATTAAGTGTCAAAGCAATTTTCTCAGAAAATTTATCTGTTGTACAGCCAGATGGTTTTTATCAGCCTTACTCTACACGCTGTTCCTTGACTCATTCAGCTATAGCTTCGCTACAAAAATTTATCCAACTCTTTCCTCAGAAGTCCAAAGAGACTGATTAGCCACTAAATTTCATTTTTGGATGTAGAAGGTATGAAGTTGTCACAACTTATAACTTTACTTTGAATGGAATGTCTCAAAAAGAAATATAGTACTAAAAAGTTGGCAATTTCACTGAGGTAAGTGACAAGAGGATATTTGTTAGATCTGTCATTATTTTGTCTTACAACTAAGTCTATGGCAGATGCTATTTCTTGACAATTGACTGTAACTGACATTGCACTCAAAGTGGTAGACACTGTGGCATCACATACAAGGGAATATCAGCCCACATCCATGAAACTAAATTATGCAAACCACTGGGGAGTTCAGAAAAGTCCACAGTAGGGCAAGAGCTGTGTATTAGTGACCTTCTAAAAGCAAATGCCCTGATAGTCTTTATTGACAGGGATGGGAAGAAAGTATTTAGCAGATCAATAGCTACATACAAGGTGCCAAGGGATGTGTTAATTTTCCCAGGCAGTAAAACCACAGCTGGTATTACATCTACCATTGGAGTCACTACCTGGTCTAAGCTTATGATAATCCACTGTCCTCCAACCTACATCTATCTTCTGCATTAGCTGAACAGGCAAGTTGAATGGGGATGTGAAGGGAATTACCAGCTCTGCATCCAGCAAGGATTCAGAATGAAATATTGCTTCTCATTCACGATTATTTTTTTCAATAGAAGCATTATGTTGGCCTAAGTTTGGTATTTCTTGCAATAGTCCCTATGGCATAAATGTATGCACCCATGTGGAGATTTACTCATTTGCTAAGCATATCTACTCATATTGTGTACTCCAGAACTAAATAATTATACAGTGAGTTCAAAGGCCCGTTGAAAAGCGAGCTTAAGCCAAAAAAAAAAAAAAAAAAAAAAAACCAATAAAACCCACCGATGCACTGATATACTGATATACTTCTTTTCTTTTGAGTGTTGGTCAACAGTGATAATATTTTTTTCCTGAAGTAAGGGTTATTTTAGAACCAGTAAGCAGTAATATGGAAAAAACTATTTCCTCTTCCTCACTGTACATGGAACCTGTTAAAAAAAAAAAAACTCTGTTTGAAAATCCTGGAAGTACAATTCCAAATAAAAATTATTTTGGCAATGATGCACATTTCTTTAAGGGGAATATTATGTGTCTACAACCAAAGAGGTCTGGATCTATCAGCAAGCTCTCAAGTATACGAATTGAGTGGTCTGTAAATGTTCCTTCTTATGAATGACATTAGACTGGTTTTTATTTTTTGTAATGAAATTTGTAACAGAACAGGTTTTAGTAGTAACTGTCCCTTCAATTTCAACTTTAGGAATGTGAAAAATATTGACCACTCATTTTAATAGCAATATAATCTTATAGTCTCTCTAACAACTGGTTTTCTATTTCACAATTGAAAATTTTTAATCTTTTATGAACTAAAAAGAGATTATATCTAAGACAAAACCTGATAGTCATACAAATATTCACAAGTAGTCTACATTTCTTTAGACATTCACTTCTTTTGTACTGTGTGTGTGTGTGTGTGTGCATGTGAGTGTGTGTATGTGTGTCTGTGTGTATGGTCTGAACATACTCTTGGACTCCTGAGTCCTACAAATTATTACTGACTGATATAGCAGTGCAGTTCCATTGCCTATCAACAAAAGGAACTGTTTCTTGTTAAGGAATTCACATTTCTCTGAAGCCCTTAAGTAATTGCGTCTCAACTACACTTAAAGACATATCTTCTTTATGCAAAGTCTATTTACATATAAATCACATATAAAAGTCATCTTCACTGAAAAAAATCTAGAATGATGTTTGACCTGATTGGGGCATAGCTAAGGCTAAAACATACCTCAGAAAACTTGACACATAAAATTGATCAGCTAAGAAACAAAGAGTCATCATGTGATTCTAGGTGAATAACAAATACCTATTCTCTGGTAGATATTAGCTTTAAACAAATCTCAATGATATCATAAGACCTCTTTGTTCAAGACCCAACCTTTAATGACTGTTAAATCAAGATGGCAATTTATTCACAATTTTAGAATTATAAGAAGTAAAATTATCTTACAAAATCCCGTAAATTTATTGAAAAGAAATTTAATTTAAAATGCATCTCTTCATTCTCTAGTGATGTGTATGTATGTTGATGACATATAAGCACATCTATGCTGTGGCATGAATACAGGTGCCAGAGGCCACTTGTTGGAGTATGTTATCTCCTTCTACCATGGATGTGTCAGGGATGGATGCCAGTCTCCAGGCTTTGCAGCAAGTACCTTTACCCACTGAGATATCTCACTGGAAATAACTGTAAATATCACCTACAATAATATTTTATCCACTGCAAGTGTAACGAAAGGACAGCACTTTATGCTTTGTGAAAGATCTGAAGTTCCATTTCTAGAAGAACTACATAGGCAAGCTAGCCCACATCTTTAGACGCTGTTCCTCTTCTGTGCTTTCTCTGTTCCCATCAATAACCTCAAACAATCTACTTGACCCAATGGCCTTGATTTGTTTGCTCAAATTCTACTTTCATTGGCAAAAATATGTGGTTCTTGAACACAGAGATTATATTTTACCTGTCTTTATTTATATGACTTGGGCACATCTCAGTGGCCACTGAACCTTTAGCAAATGTTTGTTGAGTTGAAGTGGGAATGTATTTTCATATGCTGTTAGTATCTGCTCCAGTCATATTGAGTTTGTTTTTATCAGCTCTATAAACAAATCAACAAACCTTCAGTAGCTTAACCACAAGACAAATCAATTATCTCATAACTTTGCAAAGTATCAGCAGGATATATCGCTACATAAATATTTTGTTGTTCATTCTATTCTTGACAAGGCTGAGTCCCTGTTGACTGCAGGAATGGATTCGCCACTCTCGTGGAGCCACCACTAAGACATACAAAAGGTTTAGGGATTATTTAATTGACTGACATGTTTCCATTCTATGACTTCAGAGACAGTAATGGTGTAACAAGTCTCTCGCATGTATCTAACTTCTGAAGACTTCTCCTGTGTGAGGTTCCCTGATCTATTGCTCTCTCGTGGTGTTTACTTACATATCCAGGATATTCTGTTTGGTTGAAAATGCTAATGAATATGCAAAGCTCTTTGACATATGCAAGTGAATGTCACTCTGGCTTCTGTATTTGGCATGTCTCCATCCATATCACTGCCCACTCTGCCACATGTGTATCATCACTGTTATCCTTAGGTTATTGGTGAGCAATCCGAGGACAGGTGATACGTTACATGACAATTTAGAGTTGAATTCTAGATCCATCTAAAATTCTTAATGGAATGGAATTGCGATCAAAACAGTATTAAAGTCTTGATTTTCACAAATGATCATGGCAGGAGGGCTTCTCACTTAGATGTTCAACCAATGTCATCATAAACCTCAAGCCCTGTTCTATATGGTCCTTTTTGACCTAGCACTTGGTCTCATGAAACATAGTAACAACAACAATGAAAGACTTTCAGGCTAGATGTCCAGACTCTAGAACTGCATAAATAAAATTCTTCTCTTTATACATTATTCAGTCTAGGGGAATTTGCTATAGATGCACAAAATGCATTCTGACAGTCTTCTCACCTATTGATAGAAGGTTTTCAGAATTTAGCTCAAAAATATCACTGTTGAGTATAAGCTAACAAAATCAGTTGTAAGTTTTAAAACAAGTTTGTTCAAATAAAAATGTACTTTGTAAATAATAATTATGAATAGTCATAACTCAAATGAAGACAAATGCTAACACGCACATGTACACATAACACTCTGAATAAGATAAAATAATTTAAATCATTCATTGGCATTTGAGTATTTTAATATATCAGTTTAATGTCTGTCTAATTCCACTATATCTTGATAAATCGTAAAAATATAATCAGCTCAGAAAATAACAACACATTTTTTTATGTGAGGAGACAATGTATCCTAGAATCATAAAATCTATTCTAGAACATTTGTGTTTGAACATTTGGTTTTAATTACAACAAATAAAAATTTCACTATACTATAATAATAACTCATAACCTTAAGCCAAGTCATTATATACAAGTCCAATAATGACTTCATACAACTAGTTAGAGACGGTACCAAATGTTAACCTAATTTTCATATATAGTGAAATATTATATAAATAAAATTTCAAATTTTTTGATTAGAATCTTATTAATTGCCTTAATATCTTTCTATGTATCTGATATTCAAAACTGTCCAATTACCTCCAAACATTTATGTATGTTATATGAATGTGTTCATATAAAGCTGTATGATCAATTTCATTACCTGATCAACTAGTGACTCAGAAAAATTGAGCAACTGCTAGTCTTTCAACATCATAATTAAGTTAAGATACTACCTACTTTATATACCTTGGCAAGCCATGTCCATATCCCTTTGAACTTGTCTCTTGTGTCACCAGAATCAGTTTCCTGCAACAATTAGTATACTGAAGGGATAAAGGCTAAACACACAGAGGAAACATCCACTCTTTGCTCATGGAAACAGTCATAGACAAAAATTATGCAATTTAAAAACACTGTGTAGATAATGGTTTTTCTTATAATTGCTTTATTATCACAGTTGCAATAGAAATAGAGGTAGCAAGAATAAGAGAGCTCTGGGAATTAGTATACATGGGTGTTTTGGCCTTCCAAAGACAGCTTTTTATTGCTATTGAGCAATCCACTTAACCACTGTAGGTCTTGGAATTTTCATCCATAAAATGGAGTCTTGAATAAGGTTATTATCTATAAGTAATTGACTCATCCCTGGCAGACAGCATGTGTGCTTTCATATAATATCAGATCTGTCTGGTTTCTCAGCTTTAGCCTGCCTAGACTATACCACAAATAGCATCCCCAGACATATGGAAGCTAGGAAATAAACCTGCTTTTCCTGTATAACTTAGGGTGGTGATTATGTTATTCTTTTCACTTCGTTGTGCAGGCGGTATCCCCTCAGTGACTTCCACATCCACCTCAGTAACTATCTGGGAGGGTTCAAGTCATGATGGAAAAGCACACAGGTTAATAGAAATTCTGAAGTCCTCACACCCAGAGGAGTGGTGACTGCTTGGTGATACTACCTGCATAGTGTTCTGGTAACACCTATCCTTGGCTGCAGTTATAACAGGGTTGCTTATGGAACACTAGCTGACCTCCAAGTGTCTAAGTCTGGCTTCACCAGAAAAAAAAAATTGTGTATACATTGAAACTCAGAATCAAGTGGTGAGAGTGGGATGTCCTAATAAGTGACAACAAAGAAACCAAAAAGGCTCTCAGATGTGTGCTTTTAACACTGAAGACTTCTAACTTTTGTTATTAACTGTGCCTCATTTATTTACTCTCTTTGTTGTGTTTGTTTTTCTGTTTCAAGACTGGGTTTCTCCGTATTGCTTTTTAGCTTGTCCTGAAACTAGCTCTGTAGACCAGGCTGGCCTCAAACTCACAGAAGTCCTTCTGTCACTGCCTCCCGAGGGCTGGGATTATGGGAGTGAGCCAACAACACCAGGCATGCTCTCTTTGCTTTTAACCTTGCTGTTTCTTATTCTCTCCTTTGAACTGTTTCTATTCTAACATCCATTTCTCAGTCTTTTTGTTTGTTTGTTTTGTTTTACGAATTTGCATTATAGCCTCTAAGTTTCCATTTCTGTTAAAAATTTTGAATTTTCAAGACCAATCTCTTATTTATGAATGTTATTTTTATGTTTTACAAATAGCAGCCTGCTCTTGGTTCCATGTGTGCAATGATTAAGGATTAATCATAACTTTTCAGAGCCTTCTATTATACTGCACTTAATCTCAGAGGCCATTGCTTTCTGGTTGCCTTGGTCTCTGTCAAACACATGATGGCAGCTGTTTGTTGCTCACTGATGAGCATGAAACTCTGACAAGCTGATGGATCTGTAGGATTGGGTTTCACTGGTTAGTAGGCTCTACATACAGCAATCAGACAGTGACTGGTTCGTTTGTGTTGGTAGAATTTCTGAGCTGCTAGAATGGATATTTTCCCTTGAGATGGTCTTGGGTAGGATGTATGCCCGATATGTTTGAAGCCAAGAGGAAGACTTGCCATGACTGTGTTGGTTGTTTCTTTAGCTACACACACCAATGTGTGCTAATAAGGTCCTTGAAGAAAAGTTGTCATTTTTTTCAACTCAGAGAAAGGGAAAATTAAAACATCAGCATAAGAAAGGGATGTTTCTGGATTCTGAAATACAAATAACAACAAAAAATCACTGATTTTTATAATATATATCAAATAAATACTAGCTAAAAAAAAGAAACCCAAAATGTGCACTGGCAGGTACAGAAGACTCTCTGAAACACACTACATCACTGTTTAGTCCTTGTCTAGGGAAGGCATTGGCTATTTTAATGAGAAATTATTATTTGAAATTAAAATACAATGACAAAATTTCTCCCTTTCCATTTCTCCCTCCAATCCCTTGCATGTACAAAATACTTTCCCTGCACTCTCTCAAACACATGGCCTCTAAGCGCTTTTTAAAATTATTCGTGTGTATGTGTGTGTAGTTCATATATGTATATTTTATATATATATATGCATATAATAGCTATGTTATAGCCTGTAATATACAGTCTGTACATTCTTTTATTTGTATGTATATGATTCCAGCAGGTAACCATGTGATACAGGGTAACTAATTCATGTGCTCATCCCTAGTAAGGACTATTTTCTCACATTTCAACATTCCTTAACTACTTCCAGTTCTTTTTCTGGGATAATAAACCCATGAGGTTTTCCCCTTACACATCTGTTGGTATTGTTCTTGGTCGCATCTTGGTTAGGTAGTCATTTCTAAATATTTACCTTTATAATGACAAAACAGTGTAGCTCTTGCATCACACACACACAAGAAACTTCTATTCAATAGATGAAAGCCATTTCAGAAAACCACATGAATAACATTGTGACGAGCACCTGATTATGTGAGGTACAGCCCAACTCATCATCTACTACCCCACTCCTGTATTCAAGGCTCCGGATATAGCAGCAATGCTTGTCTTCCAAGGAACTGCATGGAAACAGAGCTCCAATCCTCTGCACGCTGCCTACCAGATATAGTCTTCTAAAATCATGATTGAAATTCCTTCTAAGTCTTTTTATATTGCCATAGGGCTACTGCCTGTATACAGAAGTGTAATCCAATTCAGGTCAAACTAACCAATATTATATGGAATTTATAAACTACCTAAAAGCTGGGTTTAGGAAAACTAAGTCCTTATAATCATATAATGACTAAAGAATATGCATATAAGGGTTATTTTTAATAACACTGCAGTTAGTGTGCTGTAAAATTGCTCATTCGATTAATTTAATCCAAGGTACCAATGCACAAGTATATGCTCTCTAAACAGTAAAAATATAGTATCCTGTTGGCACTATATAATAAATGCACTAAATGCAACAATGGACAAGTGTCTGTTCTCTAACAGTAAAAATACAATATCATGTTTGGAATCATATAATAAATACATTAAACTAATTTACTAATCTTGAAAATTCATCTTAGAAGTAATTTTTTATACTGTAATTGTCTTATGAAACCTATCAGGAGGCTGCGTCACATATGCATTTAGTGGTAGCTGCGTAGCTGCTTTTATATTGTAAATTTTTATATGCACAAATTACCAATCTGTGTGCCAGGTTTTACTTTCACACAAGTTGGTAGAGATGTATTAAGTACAAGTACAACAAACACACTCAGAGAGGAAATATAACTAAGTGGCCTTGTGGCTGCCCAACATGTACAGGATTCTGGGTTTAATTCCCAATACTACAAAAGCAAACAAGCAAACACAACAAATAAACAAGAAACAAAGAAAGGAAGGAAGGAAGAAGAAAAAGAGCAACATACTCCTTACATTTGAACTTTTAGTGAATAAGAATAAATTAAACAAATTATATTCAACGAAAACACCTTTATATGTATCCATCTAAAATACATAGTTAAAACAATGAGAAATTTAAAAGGAAAAAGAGATAAAAATACATTTTCTCTATTTAGTGGCACCAAATGATAAAATTTAGGACTTTAGGAGTAGCTGAATGTTTATAGGTTTCATCCTTTCTTTCAAAGATAATTATTCACTCATAAAACTTCAAATCTCTGGTGTAAATGTCAGTATGAATGTATAGCTTAAAATATTTCAACACTGAAGCACATATGATTAGCCTGCCTATTCATTCTCCCAGGTCTTCTAGATATAAATTATTTGATATGTTAAGACCACTGCACAAGCAAAGTCCCTTCCTTACTTCCTCTCTCCCTTTCTTCCTCTTTCCCACTCTTTGTCTCTCCCTCCCTCCCTAACTCCCCTCTTCTCTCTCTTTCTTTTTCATGGCATTTGCTGATATAAATGTGTTTTACCCATTGGTCAAATGCAATTGTTTATGTTGGTATCCAATAATCTAACACAAATTCTCATTTAAAATAAATATTTTGACATCATTTAAAAGTATTTTAGAAATTAGTACAGGTTTATAAATAATTATAACTAATTACTGAAAACAGAACCATCTAAATCACCAAATGACTCAAGATGGTAATTTCAGATTTTTGTGAATAAAAAAAATTGTGGTTTGACATCTCTATAAGAACAGAAAATAAGAAGAGTAGCATTGCCAAATATATGGCTAACTGGAAAATAAGATAAAAATGAGAATAATTGTGTAAGTTAAAAAATGGTAATATGTATACACTGAAACATGTTTAAATTTTGAGTTAGTAACTAATTTTATGCTTAGACTTTTAGGCACCCTGTGTTAACTCACTGTGAACAGAGCAATAGAAATGTCCCACACAGTGCTATACAGTACGTCTGAATCTGTAATACCAACTACTGTGTGAGACATTTTGCCATATGTGTAGGCTATGAGGGTTACGGTTTTTATAATACCACTGTAATTTTCACTGCTTAATGCCAGTCACAGCAGTCATCCAAACACACTTTTTCCTGTGTTGGATAATAGTAATTATTTGTACTACATGACTCTGTTAAATTAACATCTGAGACTTCTGTGAAATCAGTTACAATGCACACTGACTGAACTGTTCTCAAATGATAAACTAGGTTTCAGAAGACTGTGAAAGCTGTTTGCCGAAAGTCAGCGGAAAGAAGACATACTAGACCCAAGTAGCGGAGCAGTCCTGAGTCCTCAGTAAAGCAAGAGATGGGGATTGACTGCTTTGAATAGAGGCAAGTATTAGCAACGTATCCCGGGGACTTGTCATAAATTCTAGGTACAGGGTTGGCTTCAAGTAAAAAGAAAAAAAGATCCCGAAATGAATGTAATATAGCAATCATTTTATGATTTTGTCGTTGAGTTTTTAAGGTTATTGTTTTGAACTAAGAATTAGTATGCTGTCCAAAAGTGTTTTTTGTTTGATTCTTTTGTGATTGTTGTTTGAAATTTACCCTCGATATCCATTATATTTTCCTTCATTTTATGATATGGGCTTTTTAATGAGTCCATAGGCCACTGTTGTAGTAACAATTCTATGAAGTAAAAAATAGCATTGAAAGAATGTCAGCTGCTTGGAAACGGGCTTCTACAGCAGTTAGCAGCCATTTTGCTACTTCAGGGGCCCCGAGTTCAGTTCCCAACGTTGTTCACCTTCAGCTCCCAGCGATTCATTGACTTCTTTTGGTCCCCGAAGACAGAAGACACACATGAAGCCTATATTTATGCATGCAGGCAAGCATCCATACACATAAAATAAAAATATGACTCTTCAAAAACAAAAACTGACATGTCTCCCAGTGAGCAGCCAACGGCACTCCAGAAATTAACTTAGTTGCAGCATTCACTTCAATCCAGCGCCAGCACAACCCTCCAGGTATGTCTATGTGATGAAAACACAGGGGAAGGTAAGGCCCAGGGAGGCTGTCTCTGCTTCTTAAAGAGCCTTATGCTAAGAATAAATCTCCTTGACCTGTCCTACCAGGAAATGCTCAACTGGGGAGTTGTTCATTTCAGTTTCCTCACTCATTCAAAGATCCACAGATGAGAAACAGAATTTAAAATAAATCAAATTTGTTTTAACCAATTTTCAAATGATAAAAATGGTCTCTTGAAGTGTCACACTTTTTAGTCACATAGAAATACAGTACATAGGTCATTTAATGTACAAGTGTTTAGTGTAGAAAATGATTATTTAAGAAAATTATGAGATTTGGTAGGAAATGGAAAACCTGGTTATATGAATGTTATATGAATTAATAATAAAGAAGACTATTGTAATTTATAAAACAAAATATATAATTTCATTTTATTTTTAGTTATCATTTTAAATAAAATGAAAAATCTCATGTTTAGGACTGGATAGTTTATTTGGAGTCTTCATGATTCTCATCGTAAGCATGAAGGCAGAGTTCAGATCTCCAAAAATCCATATTAAAATAATCCATAAGTGATGGCTAATGGGACTGTTGACCCAGTGCTTGGAGCAATAGATAGAAGATACCGACTTCATCTTAACACTATGAAATCTCAAATTAAATGAATGCACTCGGCCCTCTTTATGTTCTATGTCAATCTTGGTGATGGTTGGCAACCTTCCATAAGTTTCAAATACTAGCTTAAGATTTGTTTGTTGTGATTGTATTGCTTGGGGATTGAGGTTAGACTCAGTGTGTGTCTTTTGTTCCCCTGGACCACATAAAACTCTATGTGATCTTCCTGGGTCACTTTTTGCTCAATATAGCATCATCCTGTGTCACTTCCTGCTCAGCATAGCACTTCTGACACCATTCCCGGGTCACCTTCTGTTCAAAACTTCAGTACTCATCTCAGACTTCTGTTTCATTCTCATACAAGAATGGGCTGGAAGCCCGATTCACTTAGTTCATGTGTTCCCAGGCTTCATTTCTGTGAGCTAACTTTATGAGGTTCCAATGCAAATGGAGAGAAAATTAAATAAAAACTGTATGAATCTCTATGAATCACAGGAAAATAAAAGACGAAGTCCAGGTGGTACAGAACAGGAAATTTATGAGAGGTAGATCATAGCAAGGTAATGTCAAGAGACATAGATGGTGAGGTGCTTTCCACCAAGGCAACTCTTCAGAAAGGTTAAAGTTGATGAAGATCTGATACCAGAAACTGGATCTAATAATGAGACATGAGTAGTGGGGGAGTAGAGGAAATAATAACAAGACCAAGAAGAGAGAGAGGAAGAGAATACAAAAAACAAACAAAAAACCCAAAAACCAAACAACAACAACAACAAAACCACCACTCACTAAAGTACACAGGCTATAAAAACAGAAGATACACAGGTTATAAATTATCCAGAATGAATCTAGTGTACAATAATGAATCTCAGAATAAGGATTTTTTAACATGAATTATTTCATTTAAGAAATGTGCTATTATGAATTCCTAAAAGACTTTGTTGGGTTTGAAGAGAGAGCACATGGCTTATTTAGAAGCCACATCTGGGTAGTTTTCATTTATTTTCATTTAAAGTTATAGCCAAATTAATCTTAAACATTTTGTTGTATAATTTTACAATATTTGAATATGTAGTGGCTGCTGCCATGGGAGATGCGTAATTAAAACTTGATTATGTGTTCATTTTAAATGGGATATTTAAAAAAAAGAAGAAACTAGTTCATTTTATCAATTCTACACGTAATTGCTTATGATCTTAAAAATCTAATGTTCAAGTTTTGAGTTTTATTTGAGTAGTATTAAACCATAAAGGAGATCTGTGACAAATGACAAAGGGGGTAAAGTATGTGATGACCAAAGTTTGGATTATCTGAATACACATAAAGTGTCAGGTGTTGCAACACATGCCTGAAAACATTATACTGGCTAACCAGTATACCAAGAATGGCAAGAACTCAGTGAAAAATCTTTATTAAGAAAGAGGATTCTGAAACTAGTTTGAAGAAGTCAGTTATTACTTTAATACCTTGGTGAACATAAATAAAATCCTTGATGAACATAAATAAAAATTACCCACTAAAATACTCGTAGATCAAATGAATATGTATCATCAACCACAGTCAAGTTGGCTTTAACCAGTAATGCAGGATGGTTCAATTAATTCAGTAAATGTATCATAACAAATATATGAAATAAACAGCACAGCAAGGTACTATTCATCCACAGGTTGTAAGGGAAAACCAACTCCCAAAAGTTGTACTTCAGGCTTGCAAATGCAACCTCATACACATGGTCCCATTACTAAGGCAAATGGGTCATGTGAACTAAAGACTATATTAGTTAGAATATGGCATACTGCTTAGAAAATGTGTAAACACACATTGCTAGCCCTCATTCACTTAATTTTGAAGAGATGGCTAGTAGAAAACTTCTTTCCACTCAGTTACCATGAGACTTTTGGGAAAATTACAATTTAAGCAATAATTGGGAAAATACAGTAATAGCAGCTAGTGCCAGAACCTGATGAGCTGCAAGCTGTCAATACACAGATACAGTTAAAGAAAGCAATGATCCTTCAGAAGCTAGTGAGAGAGTGTAGCAAATTATGGAAGACTTAAAGGTTTAAATTAAGTTTTGTTAATTGCCAATGGAAGACATGCTAATTCCTGATATAAATAACACCTGATAAGCCTCAAACTATTTTAAGTTTAAGATCTGATGCTTCTCCAAGATAGCTACATAATGCTATGTGTCTTTAAAGATCAGCTTGTGCCCGTGAGCTGTGGAAGATGCTATGAGTTTGCAGCAAAAGCAGTTTTTCTTTACAGATGAGAAGTCTGCCTGCTGCAGGGAGTTGGTCTTTCCTATGTTCTTTGGTGATTCTTGTTATGAAAACTTGTAAGTATTCATTTTCTCTCCTGTACTAAAATGATACCGATTTTATGGCCATTGTTTTTAACGTAATGGAATCTGGGAGACATAACACTAATTTTCTTACTTTTCCATGCTGGTTACTTTGATGACTTGTTGAATGAACTTTTTCTATAGTCTTGTTATGGTGCAAGGCTAGGAGGCATTCTCATCTGGGGTTTGCCATCTATGGATGGCTCTCTCTTTTTTTCTAATCTTTTTATAAACTGTGTCATGATCACGTAAAGACAAGGGAAATAACTGTTTCTGTTGTGACACAAAGACAAACTACTTTCAGTTTAAATATACTCCTGGCTAGAAAAATGCAATAAACCATGGTATCTATGGTAATACATTAAACATTTCTTGAAGTTAAATTGAAGAATTATACATGGACCCAAAGAGTGTTTGCGTGAGTGATTGGACTTCTTTTCCCTCTGGGAACAATAAGAGTGTTTCAAAATTTTCCAGATCAACTCCCAGAAGTTGGAAAGCATATTTAATTTCAGTAAAACTGTGAAAGCCTAGAGAAAAGAAGAATCAATAAGAAATTCAAATCAATCTATATATGCAACTTGACCTGGAATATATTTTGATGGGAAACATGTTCTCACATGCAAACTCTAATATGAAAACATCATCTCAATATGAAGAAAAAAAATAGCTTTCTGCATTAAGCACTTCATGCACACCCTGTCTATTCTCATGTTCTTTCAGGGTATTCTTCAGTTTTTATTGTACTGACTGTTTATTGCATGTATTTACCAGTATCATTAAGAACACCCTTGTGTCAATGATAAAGTGTAGCTAAAGGTTAATTTTTCTTCATTTCCAATATAAAAGAGACCCAACAACTTACAGAAAAACATCACTGTATCTTGGGTTACAGAAAGATAATGTGTGAGAAAGGACAATGACTTTGGGAAACTTATACAGCCATTGTGACAGAAAAATAGCTGTCCATATTGATGAGTTACTAAGATCCTAAACCTACAAATGTCATTTGAAAAAGAAAGAAGCATTGTGAGTATATAGAGAGACAGGGGCTTTCCATATCACACAGACAATCCCTGTTTGTGGTGTTAGGACTAGCCAGCTACATCTGTCAACAGGCTATAAAATTCAGCTCTGACAACACTACTGCAGAGTTTCTGCAGCCAAAAATATACTCCAATTAAATTAAGTAAAAGATGTTACCTTTTTTTTGGTAGGGAGTAGGGAGGAATATTTAATCACTTATTGTCTTTTTTCCTTTTTTTATTAATAATATAATTTAAAAATTTTACATGTGGATCCCAGTTTCCTCTCCCAACCTCCCTCCCTCTCTTCCTCCCTCCCTCCCTCCCTCCCTCCCTCCCTCCCTCCCTCCCTCCCTCCCTCCCTCTTACCCTCTTTTCCCTGTGACATGCACCCTGGACACCCTCCCCTCCCATCCCCCCACCCCCATTCCACTTGTAGGGCTATGCTATCCAGGTTGGGTCATATAAATCTGTCAAGTCATTAACGATAAAGGCTAGCCTCACCCAAAGAATTCAAGTTTGATGTGTAGAGACTTAGTTTTGCAAAGAAGACACTCTGCCTAGACTGAAGTAGAAGACTTCTCCATTGTATCCTGTCAGGAGCATGTTTTTTCCCCCTTGCTGGCCTGGACCCACCACCGCACCAGCCGCAAATAACACATAGAGATGCTGTATTAGATATAATTCTGCTGACTAGTTACTTGTTTCTTATTGGCAACCTCTCTCTTAAATATTAACCCATTTCTATTAATCTAAGTATTTCCATGTGGTCTCATCGTACCAGAGACAGGGGCTGGCATCCTGCTCTCTCCAGTTCTCCATCCTGACTCCTCCCTACTGCTTCCTCTCTCCTCCTGTCTCCTAGCCCTACCTATCTTACTTTCCTATTGGTCAACAGTGCTTTATTTATTAACCAATAAGAGAAACATATTTACAGAATGACCTCTCCCATCAGTGCCCAGCAATATCAAATCTGGGCACCTGCTTCCTTACATGACATTAATTGACTCCCAACAAAAAACAATATGTTTACTACAATGCATCAATGCATCTGTGTAAGCAAATATAGATATAGATATAGATATAGACATAGACATAGACATAGACATAGACATAGACATAGATATATTACTGTGTACTTATGTATGTATGTGTAAATGGTTTTGAACCCTGAATGATGCATGCGAGAAAGGAACCTTTCCTGCTCTCATGGATATTTTTAACAATTCCTTTTACCATGAGAATAAAGACAATTTTGGAAAAAAAATATTGAAAAGAGAATTTTTTTACTGACAAATAACAGCTATTTCCACATTAAAAAAACAGCCTTATTGTATCAGAATTTTTTCATGAATTTACTCATATTATCTTCAAAATATCTGTAAAAATTTTCACATTACTATGCTGCATTATCAATTTCACATTTCTAAAAATGTTATACTGGTCAACTCCGCTCCTACCCCTAGCTCTTCATACAGATATTAGAAAAAGGAAATTTACCTTAATAGGCTTTCCTTACCTCCAGAGCTCCAGCCAGATGGGTGATAAAAACTGAAATGCTTGCCATTGTTTTACATCTAAGGTGAAATCTCTGATTGTGTCTGTCACAACAGGATGCTTAACAATTGAGAATGAGGTACGTTGTTACTTTAAAAGTAGCTGTTATTGAAAATTTGCATGTGATGCAGCATTTCACTTAAATATGCAGAGCCATGTTTTAGCTAGTCCTGCTGGCCAGATTCCTCTTGAGATGCAGGATTCCCTGTCTACTTCCTGAGCATGTGGGAAAACAGGAGGCTGTAACAAGCTTGCTTTTACTTAAGTTCTAGGAATCTGAAGTTTGATCCTCACTCTTGCATAACATGCATGTCTTATTTACAAATGCAAAAAAATAATGTTTAGAATGTAAGAATAAAACACTCCCCATCTCGGTTCCCAAGGCAATTACACAGCTTGCCCTGGACAGTGCCAATGGAGAAAGGTTCCCTCAAATAAAAGAAGTTGGTGTAAAATGCAATAAACAAAAACACTTCAAAATAATTGCCTAATCAATATTAATTCCTCTGGTATCTATTTAACAGCATTAATCACAGAAACTCATCTCTATTAATGTGAATGTCACAAGTAATTCAATTAGATTTCCTCTGTAATTCAACATTAATTACCTTAACTGAGCCATTATTTTAAAGTGTTACTCAGTAAACATGAACATATAAACAATAAAATAATACATTACAGAATAATTATATATGGCTATTCATTACAAATATATATATAGTAAACTAATTCAATTAAATATTGCCTTGAATGTTTGAATTTATTGCTGTATATCTGCACACATACTTAAAAAATTATAACATTTGCCTTAACCATGTTTTCAGAAAAATAATTGAAACAGTAAGAAAAATTTTAAATTTAACATTTCCCATTTAATTGCCAACTCAGCAAAGTAAATATTTTTTAACTACAAACTTCCTGAACATAAGAGACATTCATATTTCTCAGAACATGGTTTAAAGCAACTAGATTTTTATATTAGCATGTCAATATTAATTTAGCTATTTTCCCTTCACTTTCCATTTTATCTTGCAAATATGCTGAAAGCCAAGGGGATAATGTTGGAGATTACATAAAACAAAGAGGGGAAATGGAAGACAAGAAAGGGGAGAAAAAGAAATAAAGAAAGGAAGAAAGGAGGGAAAGAAGGAAGGAGAGAGAAAGGGAAGGAACTAGGGAGGAAGGAAGGAAGGAGGGAAGGAAGAAAGGAAGGAAGGAGGGAATGGGGGAAGGAAGGAGGGAAGAAGGGAAGGAAGAAGAGAAGAAAGGGAGGGAGGAAGGAAAGAACAAAGAAATGATGGAGGAATGAAGGAAAGAAAGAGAAAAGGAAGGAGGGAAGGAGAAAAAGAAGGAGGGAAGGAAGGAAGTAACTCCATAGCAATTATAGGTGATAAATGTATCTGTAAGCCCTAAGTATCAAAGAAAAACATGAGCTACTGTGAACCAACTATATGCAAATAATCTATTATAATTAAAAAATATTATGGTTTTCAGTTTGTGCTCAAACATGTTAAGGTTTAATATCCATATCTTAAGCTAATTTGTTTTGAGACATAAGACAATATACAGTTTCTGTGTCCAACAATACATTTTATATTTGTATTTCATATGCATGAGAATGTGTTTCATTTAACTCTATATATCGCATGGCTCCAAAGAGAGTGTTTTAAAAAATTAGCATTGACTGGGGTGGGATGGAATATTTAGAAAAGTAATGTATACTCTTTACCTAATTGTAGATGCTAAATAAAGTTAATATCCAGTGAATCAGAGATTATACATTCACATGGGCACACACAAACACACACAAATATATATATATATACACACATATATATATATATATATATATATACATATATATGCCATACAATACTATAATAAGTATGGCATCTCTTAACAGCTCTTAGAATTATTAGAATTAGCACTTTTAAAAATAAAGTATTTCATGAACCAAAATGCATTAAGAGTTAACTTGAAATTTGATTAGGACTACACCCATGAAACCAAAAGCAACACCATAACATAAGTGCTCCTCTATTTATGATAACCAGAAACTAGAAACAACCTAGGTCTTCACCAAAGAATGAATAGATAAATAAATTATGGTAGATTTACACAATGGAATATTATGCAACATTAAAGAGTTAAATTTGCATAAAAATAGAACAAAAAATCATGTTCATTGAGTAACTCACACAGCATGTCAGGGGTCCAGATCATATAAACCTTTACATTTAATTTTAATATTTACTCTGAGATTCCTGGGAATACACTGGATGATGCAACCCTTTGATTTGTAAGTTCAAAGAAGCTCTGTGCTTTATTTATGGAGAAAGAAAGAGCAAAGAAGGTATTCTGACAAACAGGAGTACTATTTTGAATTTAAAGGCTCCTGATACAACTGGAGAAGTATTTAAGTGGATTTGAGTATTCTAAGCATGTGTTTGTGTTTTTATTTGTTTTTTGTTTGTTTGTTTTGTTTTGTTTTCTGATTTTGCCCTGAATTGCATTTCCTTTCATGGGTAAAAAGATATCTTGAACTAAGAGAAATCTCAGTTTATGCTTCCATTTATACAGATGAAGAATACAAACTCTGGGGAAATTCATTTTCTTTTCACTTACCCCCTGTAATTTTGTCCATGCCTGCAGGCATCCTTCCTCAGGAATCTGTACTCCTATCCTATTTCTAGAAAATAAAATCCCATTCCCCAAACCTCCTTCACTTGATTTGTAAACTGTTTGATTTTGCTGTTCTGGTTAGAATGAATCTGATGAAATAAGTGGAAATTTTTTGATAACTCTCAAAGTTCATACAGTTAGTTATTGTATTATACAGTTAATTTATTGTATTAGGTCATGCATTGTGTTTATTATACAAATGTACCATATGATTTTGTGACTCTTATGACATGATATCACTTTCATATCTATTTTTTAAAATATTATTATTTTCTGGACTTCTTCAGAATCTGCTGTTTGTGGAAGAGACCATATCTGAGCTTCCATATGCTTGAGCCTCAGAAGAATTTGTTAGGACAGGTTGGAGATGCATCTGCTGAGAGACCTCTCCAAATCTAGAATAAATTCACCATCGCAATATGATATGATATACTCCAGATGGGAGAGAGTTATTGTCTTTCATGAATATAAATATGTTAGAAAATATGTATCTGCCTTGTGATCTCTTGCTTTGCCAGTAGTGGCTAGACTTTTCTATTTTCTCTTTTGGCCTTGGGAGAGATGTATAGAACAATCTTTTATAAGCCATTGCCTTTGTGTTTTACATAGTTCTACTCAGTTTGTACCTGCTTATCTCTTTCTGTTTCTATGTTCTTCAAATGGTTATTGCTCTTTTGACTTCTCCTGCCATCAATATTGAAATCATATTACATATTTCACAGTCAGGTGACTCCAAGATCTATGAAGATGAGTATGACATTGGAACTGTTTTTAAATAAGTGCAATGAGATTTATTATTTGGTCCCTGAAAAAGTCTAATGATGAATAATGAAAAGTTGACCTGGAAAGACTGAGTAATGCATTGACATATTGATTCTGTGTTGTCTGTCTTTTGGTTTACTATAAACCTATGTAAGGATAGGCCAGTTAAATTCATTACCTCATGACTCTTTTTAAAAAGAAACTTAAAGCATTTCTTATGATCATCCAATAACGAACCTCCTACTTAGAATATATATATATTATATATATATAATATTTACATGATTTACACTTTTTTCTTACAGAAAAGGGGGTCAAATAATCAAGGAAATATTTTCAATACATATATTCATTAATTTGTGACATAAGTGAAATAATGTAATCCATATAATAAAGGAGTAACACAGTTAAAATATGTGATTTAATGGGAGCTAGAATATTTACAAAGTTTGTTTAAAATAGCCTAATTAAAACATTTATTTTCCTAAACAGAAATTCTATACCCTTTAACGGTTACTCTACGTATTTCCTCTGTATTGAGCAAACAATTTTCTGACCACTTTGCTGACCTCTCCTGGATATTTGTTACAGAGTTATGCACTTTGAGAACTTCTGAGAAGTTTTAGATCATTAAAATGTAGAATTTTAGATTCAGCACTATTAAACACCCATGAAAAATTTCAATGCACATATTCATTAATTTGTGTCATGATAAATCGAAATATTATTATAATCCACATAATAAAGTGTTGACACACTTAAGATATATAACTTTGAGGGTTTGAATATTTATACATATGGCATATTTCTATATTATACCTCTTCTATCACTAACAATATTCCATTCTGATAATATACACAATTTTTAGCCATTAATTAATTATTGAGCACCTGGATTTTGGCAACTATTTCCTATTCAAAATTTTGCTTAAATGAAACTCATTCTCTACTTTTTAATTTAAAATTTGTTTATTCATGTTAATTATTAGTCTCCAGACTAATAACTTTATATACTGGGCTTAACACACATATTTTATTTTAATTAATTCTGTCCCTCACCCCTTAATTTCTCTACTTCCCTTTATCCCCCATTCACTTTCTTCCCAAGTATGTCCACATTTTTATGTGGAGAATTGTTTTCATTCCCTTGCATGGTGTACCTAGATTAGAACTGTTGGATTGCATAGTAATTTTGTTTAAAATTACAAAGATTTTACTTATAGTTCTTTAAAGTGACTACAACATTTAACAGTCTGAAAATCAGTATGTGTTGGGTAGATTTTCCCTAAATCTTATTCGACACTTTGTATTAGCTTTTACTTACATACGTTTCCATTGTTCTTGGTTACACCCTAGAACTTGAAGTTAAGATTATATTGTTGAGGGCATATATTTTTGAACTATAGACTATTTAAAGACCACGCTGATACTTACCTTGACATATATGCTGGCTAGCTCTCACAGCACAGTAAAGTGCTATGTAAGCTACAGTATGAGAAAACTAATTGTCAATAACACATAGCTCTAAAACCTGTGAAATTCAGTGATGCCCTTCAGCAAAACATTACCACTGGTGCAATAGTGGCAGGAATATAATAGAAGTAACCAGCCTTGCCTCTGTTTTTAAAGCCTGCCTCACAGTACAAAACTATTTGGCACCAATGTCACATCACAAAACCATTGCTAAGTCATAGGGCCTAGTGGAGAGCCCACAACTATCATTCTGCTAAGTGGGCATAGTATTAAACAACCTCCTGGTGATTTATTCTTTCAATCACATATCAATGCATCTCTCAAGCCCAATCACAAAAGCATGCATTTGCACTAGATTGACTATCTTCAGATTGCAAGAATAAAAAGAGAATAAATGAAACATACATCCTTATTCATTACTCTTGAAGTGCGGGGGTCATTGAAGAAGAGGGGCAGAAATAGTAAGAGCCAGAGTTGGTAAGTGATTACAGAGAAACAGTGTCATCACCTGAACACAGAAGGAGAGCCACACACTATGTTTTACAGTGAATGTATCAGCACACACAAAGCATGCATAAGCCCATGCAAGGCCAAAGTCCATACAGAGAAAGGAATTGACATGAAGTTACAATTCTTGCTGGTGGAAGGAGAGTCAATTTTCTCTAAGAGTGTAAGCCTTGATAAATCAATACAACAGTCTAGGGATAACCAGAAATTGAAGAAATTTGGGGTAGCACAAATTTGTCCTGATGTGTGTTTAATAGACTTTTTATGTTTGTGAAAAAAAATATGCAATATAATTTAATATTTCTCTCTTCTCTAACTTTCCACAGTACTTCCCACATCCACATTGACATAAACTAATGTAATTTTTTGTCTCTATACAAAGCAAAGTAGAAAACTACAAAAAACACAAAATGCATAACAAAACTAACAAACAAATAACTAATAAGAAAGGGAAAAGAAAAATTTATAGAGAAAGAAATGCCCAAGAAAACAAAAGAAACAAAAAGTCCATAAAAAATACCAAAGCGAAACATGCAACTTATTTTGTGATGGCCAACACTTTAGGGTTGTAGGACTTGCCTTACAGCATAGTTGATATATGCAGTCGCATTCCATTGAAGAAAATGTTTTTCCCTTTACCTGCTGGCCTCAATTGCAAACAGATTCTGGGTGAGGGGTGGGAACCTAATGTCCCCTTCTTCCTTTCAGTGCTGAGATTTTGGATTCTGTTGGCTTCACTTCTTACAGGCTTTGTATGTGCTGATGTGTTTCAAAACAAAACAAAACAAACAACAAAACAAAACCCAGCAACAACAACAGACACAACACAAACTTCGGTGCAGTCTGGGAAGTACTTAGAAAAGAATTTGAATATTATAAAAACACATTGCAGAAATCTTTGAAAGAACTAATAAAATGTATTTGCATGTATGTGCCACCTCTGGTCTTCACCACCCTGTTTTTTATGGTTGCATTGTTGTTGATAAATCAGAAGCTTTCAATGTTAAAGATTCAGAAATTTTTCTTAAGCTGATATCATATCAGATGTAAATGTTTTCTACAACCTTCATAACCAGTACTTTGTAAGACTTGTTTTCACTTCAAATGTGCATAATGTTTTTATATAGAGACATATATAGCATTTTCTTTTAGGAACCTCCAAAGTTGAACTTGTAATGTGAAGCATTGTAAAAGACACATTTCTCTTTAGATAATCATCACAGATGTACAGAGGTTTTTCTTCTTCTATCTTGCACTGTTACTGGTAAGGCTATAACACTGAGTTTATCCTACATGTAGTTGGTAAAATATCAAAAATTACTTACATGGAATTGCTGTGAAATTACATGAATTACTGAGAAAGGAAGGAATGAAAGAAAAGTAAATAATTTTCAGCCATGCTGAACCCTGTACCTTTGTTGTTTGTATTCCTTTAATGCCTGGCACTAGTGAACTCACGTCATTGACAATGAGTTCATGTCTTTGTTTGACATATTTGGAAAATATTTATTAAGACTACTTATAGTTATAAAATTATTACTTCTTATTGGCATAGTTTTAATCATTACTCAATTATTTTGTATGCAAAAGTCATGTTAGATAATTATATTTGAGAAATTTTCTCCCATGCTTGGCTTGCCATTTAACATCTTTGTAGGTATATCTTTTTCAACACAGGCAATTTAATTTTGATGAAGTCTGATAATTAATTTCCCTTGAGTAATGGCTATTTTGATGGTTTCACTAAAAAAATCATTGCATACTCAATGATGCTAAAGGAATTGCACTGTTTTCTTCTAGGAACGTCATAGTCTTATATCTTATATTTAGATCTTTCACAATTAATCCCAGAACTCAAGAAGACAGAGGCAGTTAGATCTTCGTTAGTTTGAGGCCAGCCAGGTCTACAGAGTGAGTTCCAGGACAGCCAGGACTACAAAGAGAAACTCTTTCTCAAACAACAACAACAACAAAAATATCTTTGATGTGCCTTAATTTTTTTTAATTGTGTAATGTGATCAAGCAAGTAAAATCTAGTAAATTTAATTCTAAAAGTTCTAGTGTGAGAATAGGGTTCTTTCTGTAGAAATATTTGTCTTAATATTTAACTTTCTTTTCCATTAACACTTACAGGGCCGTAAGAATGATCATCAAGTGTTTCCTAATTACCATTTTGCATAGTTTGTGTTACAGTGTGTGCTAGCAGTTAGCAGAGTCCCTCCACCAAAAGGGGACAAAACATTGCTAGTTCCTCTATGAGATACTAAGTCAATATAAGAAAAGATTTCACACATCACATAGGACTCTTCTTTCTTCATTCCTCATACTCTATATTGTTGCTAATGTTTATTTCTGCCAATATCAATGCTTTGCTTCTGTGGTGCTGTTCTTTCTCCTCCCCTCTTTTTTTCAACTACAGGTATTAGAGTAAAGAAAGACACCACTCTCACCTTTAAGATCCTTCACATTCATGACTTTCTTTCTTCCCAACAACTTAAGATACTGGTTTTGCCCAAATATGAAAAGTGAGCTATTTAGGCTTATTGCTCATGTTGTGTATTTTCTTTCTCCTTTTTTAAGTGCTTCCCATTGCTGGATGCTTTTCATCTTCTTTTTTGGTGCTTTCCTCTCTTGCTTGTTCAGTAAGATTTAGTTAAAAAATACAGAAAATACCGTCTTTTAGTGTTCTTCCAATCCCCCAATGATGCTCACAAAAGCTATGCACATTTTCAAGGAAAATTGTTTTGCTGAGAATGAGAATGTAGGATTTGACTGCTATAGTATTTTATCTTGCGAGGTAACGGCCTCTGAGGTGATCAGAACAGGTGTAGCACTAGCAATCAGAGCTCCAAGTTTGAATTTGCAATAGGATTGTTGTTTTATTATGCTTCCCATCACCTTCTGGTACTCTGGGCACTTGGGGCTTTTCAGAAATAGAAGCAATAACAGTAAGAAGCATGAAGAAGGACTATCCCAGGATGCTTTGGCCAAATGCTCTTTCCACTAATAAGCATGTATTTAAATTCCCATTTCAACTCTGATAGATTGCTTTGGTCAATGCCTACAGTTGTGATGGAAGCATCTTTGTGATTTTTCTTTAAGTCTTTACCTTGATCAGCAGCTGTTGGTCAAACAACATTTCTATCTCTAACACAGCTTTCGTGAATACAGAAGATATCCCCACAGGACATCTAAAATGCTAAATCAACTTCTTTTTTAAAATATAAACCAAAGTAACTGATGTTTGATGCTACTCTTAGAAATTTTTAATTTTTGTGAGGCCCTTTGGGACTCCCAGAGAAAGCCACTTGAAACATAAATGCCATTTATTGTCTGAATTTTGTGAAGTCTAGCTCTCCTTATTCATTTGCCTTAAAGAGAAAGATATCAGATTAATGATGTATTGTCTTCTTTGATTCTGAGAAATTGTGTGATTTGAAGTACAGTTGCCAGTATTGCAGAATAGTTTATGTAAAATCTGAAGACAGAAAACCTGTAAAACCATTTCAATGATTCTACTTTTTAATTGGGTTATTTGACTAAAGATTTTCAAGTCTTTTGAGCAAATTGGGAGTGGACACTTTTCC
The DNA here is from genome assembly GCA_030556225.1 of Cricetiscus sungorus. Classification (NCBI taxonomy): domain Eukaryota; kingdom Metazoa; phylum Chordata; class Mammalia; order Rodentia; family Cricetidae; genus Cricetiscus; species Cricetiscus sungorus. The sequence goes on along the minus strand of JANBXA010000737.1, from coordinate 8,082,685 downwards.
AAATAAAAAGGAATACATGTCTATTCCCCTCTTTCTTTTAATTGAAAGGTGAAAAGAGGCTCATGCAGAATGAATTTCCCAGCTAAATCTTTCACACACATTTATCACTCTTCAGCAATTAACTTAGTAGAAACCCTGCAAATTGTACCACTAGACATATGAAAAGTTAATACGCCCATATTAATACCACCTACAATTAACAACACCAGAAAAGCTAGGAAACAAGGAGAACCCTAAGAGAGACATACATGGTCCTCTGAATAAGAGGAAATGGACAAGATCTCTCCAGCAAATTGGGAACATGGAGGGAAGGGAGAGGGAGTTAGGAGAAAGAGAAAAGGAGAAGAAAAGGGGATGTGTTGGCATGAGGGAACAGGAAGATTGAGATAGGGAAAGAAGAGAGAAGAACAAGAAAAGAGATACTATAATACAGGGAACAATTATACACAGATTTAAGGAGAAATCTGGAACTAGGGATATGTACAGAGATCTATAAGGATTACCCCAATTAACAATTTAAGCAATAAAAGAGAGACTATCTTAAATGCCCTTTTGCAATAATGAGATTGATGACCACCTTATATTCCATCCTAGAGCCTTTATACAGTAGCTGATGGAAGCAAAAGCAGAAACCCACAACTAAACACTGAGCTGTACTCCTGGAATCCAGTTACAGAGAGGGAGAAGTGATGAGCAAAGGGGTCAAGACCAGGCTGGAGAAACCCACAGAATCAACTGACCTGAACAAGGGGGAGCTCATGCACTCCGGTCTGATAGCTGGGAAGCCAGTCTGGACTGACCCAGACACACTGAACATAGTTTTCTTCTGATCACTACACAAATGGCATGGTCTGAACAACCTTCTCCCATACACACTCTAAATGTAAGTATGATGAGGAATAAAACTGAGAAATGATAATAGATGCACATTTCTTAGGATTCTATGGCTACTAAGTAAGGAAATAAATGAGTAGCATGTAATACTGTGAAATAATTTTGACTTACCACCACAATATTAATTAAAGTTTAAAAAGTGTCTAAAATGCCCATAATAACTCATGGAGGGAGAGAGAGGGATCTGGGATTGATATGTAAAATAATATTGCTTCTAATTTAAAATTTAAAAATTAATAAAAATAATTTTACCAATAAAACAAATTATAAAATAAAATGTTTTACACACTGAAAAGTAAGGAACCCAAAACAAATATGCTATGTTCCTGTGTGACATTCCTGTGTGACATTGAAAAGATATGTAACACTTCTGTGTGACTGTACACAGCAAATGAATGTTAGCCAAAATAATATTGGAAAGTCCCAAGACAGAGGGAATATCTGTGCCTGACATAAATGGAATGTGTTCATTTCTAGTTAGTTAATTGGCTAGACATCAGAGTAGCATATTCCTCAAGAACCTTAAAATGAAAAAGGTGTGACTGCACATTTTCAGAGACCTAGGAAGCAGGTGATCAACTTCCTTTAACAGACTGAAGCTTCACCAAGCCCCACATTCAGGCACATCCATAGGCTCAGTAATTAAATGCCGCACTCTCATCGTCTCATCTACCCATCTTCCTTGCTCCAAAGAGTGAGTAGGGATGATGAAGAGCATGGAGGGTCAGACACCTGTGGAAGTCGAGGGTGTAAAAAGAAATGTCATACTCAAGCAAGTCTGTGCATTTTCCTTTCTTGTAGTAGAGATTCTATGAAACAGACACAATTCCTGGTGGACTCTTAAAATGTCACAGATGTTTCTAAGAGACAAAGGAACGTGAGATGTTTTTTTCACAGTGTTAGAAATTATTTAAAATTTTTGTCATATAGTGATGGGAATCTCAAAGCCTGATTTTATTTTTTGCTTGTGCAATCCCCTTATCTCAGACAAGATATGAGACTAAAACTGTAGAACTTGGGCTCAGCTGCTTTCTTCACACTTTTTGCTGAGAGATCACTCTTAAGTGAATAAAGAAAATATTTGACATTTTAAAAGATGACAATTCATATAGCATAACCAATATATATGTCTATATATTGCAAATATTTCTTTGACATATGAAAGAAAATGATAAATTATATAATCCTAAAGTGTTTTCACATACACAATGTATAAGATATGTTATATATTCTATGTTATAGGTTGAATTTATATGTATATGTGTATCTCATTGTATCTCTCTCTCTCTCTCTCTCTCTCTCTCTCTCTCTCTCTCTCTCCTGTGTGTGTGTGTGTGTGTGTGTGTGTGTGGATTTTCTCTGTGCATTTTTATATAAATTACTGACAAGATACAATTTTGAGCCTGGTACAGGTCATTAAGTATGATGCATTATACAATCTTTCTATTTCCAAAAGTTTGTTACATAGACTCAAAGATTACTTACTTTAATTTATAAAAGAATGCATGTTTAAAAATCTACTAACCCAGAGCTGGAGAGATGGCTCAGCAGTTAAAGGCTAGGCTCACAACCAAAAAATAAATCTACTAGTCTAAAATATCAGTAATATTATGGTATACATATTCATAAATTTAACTCAATATACTTCCAGATCTGTGGTATTTATATTACTTTATACTAGCGCCCATGAATACAAATTAAAATTCAAACAGCAAAAAGATTTAAAAAAAAAAAAGAAAAAAACAAGTCATCATCATTCCAACCTTCATTCCATACAACTTAAATCTTGTTGGAGAGGCCATTAGAACATAAAAATCCAGACTTTCATCCTTCCATTCATCTTTACACTCTCTGTCTACATCAATTAACAGTCTCAGCATTTCCACTTGGTAAATAAAAGTATTCAGAGGTATTTTGTGTTACTTACTGTATTGTTGTTATAAAATATCATGACCCACACTGACTGATGAGGCAGTTTATTTTGGCATACAGTTCCAGGACACTCCATAATGACTGAGCAGGCGGCATGAGCAGGAAGCTTATATGTCTGTCCCACCTTCACACACAGAATACAGAGGGCCAACAGCAAGAGGGCAGGTTGTAAACACTTAGAGCCCGCCACAGTCTTGTACTTCCTCCAGGAAAGCTGTGCCATCTAAACTTTCCATAACCTATCACAAAACATGTAATAAGTACATCCTAGAACAATGGCATGGCTCAGTGTGTAAATATACTAGCTGGGATCTAGGAGGCCTTCATAGATGAAGGAGGCAAACATATTGATGCAAATTGTTCTCTATCTATCTATCTATCTATCTATCTATCTATCTATCTGTCTATCTATCTATCTATCTATCTCTCCCCGTCTCCTCCACACACACTCATGCTGAAGAGAGAGAGAGAGAGAGAGAGAGAGAGAGAGAGAGAGAGAGAGAGAGAGAGAGAGAGAGAGAGAGAGAGACATTTTAAAGTAGAAGACTCCCTTTGACAGTATCTGTGTTTCAAATAACTGGTCATTATCCTACAGCAGTGCAAGGCTAAAACGCGTCTAAAACTTTTGTTCACATGTACTATATATACAAACACAGAGAATGAACTATTTCTATTTGCCTCCATAATGAAAAATGATTAAGAGATGCAGATGTATCCAAGCAGTCCAGTGCTTACCAGACATTCAAAATACCTTGACCTTTGTCCTCAGCACTGCCAAGGAATGAATGAATGAATGAATGACCTAAATAGACTGGTTAAGAAGTCCCTGAAGCATGTCCATGAACAAATACAAGATCAGATGTTGAGGTTTAGTCAGTGGGGACTCATGACTCATAGGTACATATGTGTTTGACACCACTGTACAATCACACCTACCTTTTCAGAATATTGCCATTGCAATGGAGACTTGGAATAACCATGATGAATTACAAGTAAATTTATAGTGAACAAATGGCATGTGTACTGAGAGTGAGAAATACTACATAAATGAGATCATTGAGCAAGAAAGAGGCAGAGATGCTAACCTGTTTTGAGTTATATAGCTATGAATGTAGATACATGGGATCAGAACTCAAGGGTCTCAGCAGAACCACAGTATGCCAAGTAATAGAGAAGGAAACGTAACCAAGCATAGCTTTTTAAGAAAGATCCTCGGTCATTGTAATTCCCTGAGTAATATATCAAATCTTGAAAGTGACCTGCAAAATTAAGGAGAGAAAAATACACCAATCTCATAGGAAGTGTGACAGTTACTCTGTAACTGGATTGGTGGACCCTGAGCTTTCTGATTATCTACAAGGGGACTAGCAGATGGGTTGAACTGAATGTAGGGAGAAATGCTAACTACTCTCTGGCAAGTATGCCATAAATTCTCTTTCATAACGGACTATATGCTCAAACTATGATCCAGCAATACAAACTTCCTCGTGTTGCTTTTGTTAAGTTTGTTGTCACTTAAAGAACTAACTAATACAGGGAGTTTCATAGAATATTATTACCAGAAAATATTAAGGAAGATTGGATTTTCTTGGAAGCGAAATAGAAAATGTTCTGGTGATATTGTTTATGATCTAATAATGCTTGCCTAAAGATCTGAGTGCAGAGCCAAGCCACTAATTAGCCACACACCTAGTTAAGAAATAATCCACTAGTTAGTGACACACACACACTAAGCCAGTAGTTACCCACACAACTAAATAAATAGTTAGCCATAGAGAACAGGCAATGGTGGCAAACACCTATAATCCTGGCTCTTGGGAGATGAAGGCAGACGTGTCTTTGTGAGTTCAAGGCCAACCTGAACTGCATGAGAATGAATCAGTCTAAAAGAGAAAATAGAGCTCACCCCTTTGAGCTCAGCACTTGGGATAACATGTCTTTAATCCCAGCACTTAAGGAGGAAATGAGGTGGGAGGAGACACTAACAGTCTAAACAATCTCAGGATTCATGGAGAGAGGATTGATCATTTCAGTCTCAGGTAGAGGTAAGAGCTAGTGGCTGGCTGCTTTGCTTTTCTTATCTTCAGCATTAACTTTAATACCTAACTGGGTTTTTATTATATGTGCTACAATAAGAAGGTAAGGTAATCATGGCAAACCAGGCAAAATATGGAGCCTGCAAAGATTGCCCAAGAGAGACTTAATGGTGTTGTGATTGCCCATGAACTACACACACACACACACACACACACACACACACACACACACATACAAATTATTTTGTAAATGGGTACCCACAAAATGGGTCCTTTCCAAAAGCAGTAAGTGCTGTTAACCACTGAGCCCTCTTTCTAGCCATCATATTTAAGTAGTCTAAATTCTTGTCCAAATGGTATGACATTGAATTGTGCTATCCTAAAACAAGCAAACAAACTAACAAAACCAAAAATTCCCACTGCGTATGTAGCTGAGGACTATGTTAATGTGTTATTCTGCCAGGTTATTCTGCAATCGAAGACAGAAACAAGTTTCTAGATACTGACATTGTTTTTCATGCTATAACAAAGTCTTATGGATTATAAAAGTTTGCATCTAACATTACTTACTTAGCCTCTTAAATTGAGAATTGTATTTCTGACTATATGATAACTCTATCTGGTGATCAGAAACAATAAATCAAATTTTAAATCAGTAAGTTGTTGAATAAAATTTGTTTTTATGACCTTGAAATGATGTTTTTTTCCATTGAGTATGTATCAAAAGTATTTTTAATATGCCATGAGATTTTCTCTTTACTTAACTCCCACCCCAAACTTCTACCCAACACTTGGACTTGGTGTCCTTTACACTGGCTCTCTACCTTGAGGAATTTGTTATTTTTATCCAATTCTTCAGTGTCTTGGCTTTCACATCACCATGGGATAGCAGCATCTGGTAGTACTGGATCACCTTAGCTCTTTTGGGTGGAAACACATATGATCTCATTTCTCAAAGGCTGATATATTCTCCTGTCCCTACCAACCTGAACAACATTTCTACAGTCACCCCTGTGGAATCATTCACATGTTTTGATACTAGTGTCACCCTGTCATAAACTTGCTTCTTCATGATGGAATGCTTCCTCTAGAGTTCCTGTGTTATGACCTTCACATTCTCCTAATTGAAAGTCCCTTCTCAGTCAGTCAATTAGCAAGGCTCCTGCTTTGGCTGAGGTGAGTTGGGCATCAGTTTTAGTTTCTACAACTCTTGAGACTGCTAAATATGAGAGAACTAGACTCAACCTTTGATTTATCAAAGAAGTTGTAACATCCATTAAGCACAGCAGGAATTCTGAAAGGTGTAACCCCTTATTAGGTGTAACCCCTTATTCACCCATTTTTGGCTCTATTCCCCCTTTAACTTTCTGTACACAACAAATACCACATTTCAAAAACATTTAATCCATTCAAATCAAATATGTTATCAAAAAATCAATGTCATCATTCATTTTTATTTTTATGTCATTAACATAACATGTTACTTCAATTAGAGATAAATGTAACTGATCCCTGTCGCAAGAGGAAAGAATGTGGTTGACTGTCACATAATATTCTCAGTTTATTTGACGGAGGAAGCTTACAGGACTTCCATCTGCTTATTGAGTTGTTTTTTTCGCAATCACAAAGAGACACATTGCAAGGAAGATGCTCACAATCTAAAGTCAGCCCATTCTTTAAGATGACACAACAGTGCAACATACAACCACTTCTTACATCTGTATTTTAAAGAACATGTATGCATGTTATTTTCCTGTAAGTTTCTGGAATCTATGCTGCATTTAAACCTAAACAGTCATATAATATAGAAGCATTAGGCTCTGTTCATTTTTGAGAGAGTATAAATTGCTCATCATGATGAGTCAGGACAGATTCTGCAGTTCACTTTCAGTTGTATTTCCCACTTTTTAGAGTGAAGCTTTAGAAAATATGTGCTGGCCTCCATTTTCACAGGTTTACATGTTTGCTTTTATTTCTATTTCAATGGCTTTTTCTTTTATTAGTTATTATATAATTGAAACATTCTAATAAAATTTAGAAGGAAGAAAGAAGTCTGAGTTAAACATTACTATAATTTCCCCCCCTATGATAATTGAATGAAAATTCAGCATGCTATACTTTCCCCAAGGAGCATGAGTGGGAACACATCTCAAATTCCTTGGAGACATTCCTTCCATTTACCTCTGTGACTAGAGCCTTGGTCACAACTACATCATTTCTCAAACCTTACCATTTTAGTGTGTACCTCTTTCTTGTGTACAGCTTAATAACTTGCTGTAGTAAATATTTTTTAAAAGGTTGTAACTAGAATTCACCCCTAAATATCTCAGACAGCCCTCAAGTATTACTTGAGATATTTTATCTGACATTTATCCTAATCAGGAAAGGGTTCTTTGCCTAAGAAGATGGACCAGGTTACAACCATGCAAATGTCAAATGTCATTCTGACTCTGTAACAAATGACAGAGCTTTTATCATATTTGCCTGCCTTCTAATATTAAGATTTGAATTTTTTAAATTAATGACTTAGATTAGTGATTATCCTGAGAGTTGACAGGGGATCCTGTGACACCAAGAGTCCATTTACAAAATATCCGTTGACTGTAGTCCTGAACAGGAAGGTGGCATTTCTGGATTGAAAGAAAATAAAATCATGTCTCTAATAGTTATCATGACTCTGAGGTATTAACTACAGATATCTAGTACTCATGTGCAGATTAGTGACCTTTAATTATTTACTAGTTCTGAAAGCATTTATTGTAATCTATCACCAGAATTTCCATTTTTTCTTAGCATTTATCCTTGGATATTTTATTTCTTTCTTTCTAGGGGCTATTGCTGAAACAACCAATAAATGGTATAATCAAAAATTTTCACTGCTTTACAGAATGAGGAACAAGGAATAAATAAAAAAATACTGATGAAGCACCCTTCTGAGATTGTCTTAATTTTTTTATCATTTACCTATTTTTGATGTTTCTCTCATATCTAGAATTAACAGAGACAACATGAAAACATTGAGCATAGCCAAAGCTGGGGTCTGATAATCTCCTCAATCTGACAGGCTTAGCGTTTCTTTAACTTTATGTATTTTCATGAATGCTAGACCAACCTTACTTCTTAATATTCATTGGCAACAAATAACGTTAATAATGTTAATGTGTGTGTGTGTTTATTTGTGTTTCACATGGTGCTACTTGCCATCATATTCAGTAGATCTTTGCAATGAATGTCCTAGAGCAGACCTTCTATAGCTCCTACAAACAGTGATCTCTCTAGATAAGCATACTGATTCTTCTAGCTGAAGTTAAATTGTAAACTCTGTGATACACATGTAAAGAAAAGACATGGAGGTATGAAGGGCCGGGCAGAGGAGAAGAGTCCCAGAGAGAGAAAGTAGGGGAACGCATTACTAAAATGTGTTATGGAAAACCTATGGAATGGCCAAACAATTCATTTTGTGAAAGGATGGATCAGGAAAGACTGAGAGTATATCAGCGCACAGGCTATTCTTACACAGGTTTGATTCCTCAAGTTTGATTCCCTGCACCTACATTAGGCTGCTCACTGGCATCTATATCTCCAGTTCCTGGGTGGGGATCTGATGCCTCTTGGTGTATTTAGCCAAACACACATAAACCAGCACATACAATTTAAGGCATGACAAAATGATTTATAAAGGCTGCATCACTTTAGAGGCTCAATGACATTTCTTTCCTGGATTGAGGCTTATAGATATCAATATACATGTATGTTCTCACAAAAGCAAACACTGCTTGTACTTCATGAATACAAATTATATCTTAAGTAATGACAAAATTCTCTCAGCCAGCAACAATGACATTCAGTACGAAAGCAGAAGTCTTTGCAATTTACAGTGGGGTTTGGAGAAATTTAGCATCTTGGATTAGAAAACACACACATTTGAGGGAAAGACACTGTATAAGGAAATGGAACATGGCTTGAGTTTCTGGACACACAATTTCACAGACAATGTTTTTAAAGTAGTTTTGTAAAATCCTCAAGGTTCAGTAGAGGCAGCTTCTGAGAGGAGTTGGGATTTTAGCTGGCTAGGAAGCAACTGCGAAATTAAAAACAAAAATCTGAATTTGAATGTGAAACATTACCTTTGACTCTCACAGTCATTGTGCCTAAGTAAGGAAATTTAGTGTGTCTGAACATTAGTTACTGACTCTTTAAAATTAATCATAGTTTCAAAGATTCATTTGTGGAATCCACATTAATCATAGGCCCTATTGGCAACAAGCACCCAAAATTTTGCATGAAAGTAGTTGGACCATTACTAAGTGTAAAAGACAAATCTGTGCAAATTAAAATGAGTGGAGTAAAACAAATGGGAGAAAGAATACAAAGTATGCTCACAACCTAGGACGTGAGCTGGTTTTCATGGCAGTGGGGAGCAGTAGACACACTTTGAAGGCCCCTAGCAGTCTTGGCCTGAACTTTGATCACTGTCCATGGGGAAAAATGTTTTAATGAGAACACCACTATGGCTACGTTTGTTTGAAACCTCAGTCTGGTAGAAGAGGTTTTGTTTTTCTAAGACTATCACTTCAGTCCAAATATTTTATGACTGTATTTATTAATCCTCAGCCTTCAGTTATTCACCCTACCGTGATCTGGAGACAGGCTGGAAGGATGACTTAAGGAAGAGACTGTTTCTCATTTTGCTCTTAAAAGTAAGGACGCCTGGGTAAAGAACTTTATGTGAGTATTTAAGATGCCATTATAGAAGCACAGGGAGGTAATTTGCTGCAATTTGGGAGATTTATTTAATTTTAATACTTTGAAAATAAAATCATCAGAAAATTCTGGGTTATATTATTGTCCTCAGCTCTTGAAGACAATATCCTACAAAAGCAACTTAGGAAAGAAAGGGTTAATTTGGCTCACAGCTGAGTCTTCTGTGGTGAGGAAGGAGTGAAGGAATAAACACAAGGCAGCAGGTCACATTGCATCCATGGGCAAGAAGCAGAGAGACAATGATGGCAGTGCTCAGCTAGCTTTCCCCTTAGTCTGTCCAAAAACAGGTTATAGAAGAGTACAGGCCACAATCTATGTACATTTCCAAACGCAGTCCCTCACAGATATGACAAGGAGTTTGTCTAATAGATGATTCTAGAACTTGTCTAGTTCACAATCAATATTAACAATCAGTAGGATACAAGGTGTATTCTAACAGATTCATATATTGTTCCTCACAAAAGGGGGAAGGGACAAGTCCCTCAGAGCACATGGGAAATGGGGGCAGGGAGGCAGGGAATGGAGAGAGAACTAGGAGAAAGAGAAGGGGAGGAAAGGAAAGCATGTGTGACTAGGTAGATTGAGTCAGGGTAGGAATAAAGGACAGAAGAGAGGAAGAGAGAGAGAGAGACACACACACACACACACACACACACACAGAGAGAGAGAGAGAGAGAGAGAGAGAGAGAGAGAGAGAGAGAAAACATAAAAGAGGGAGCCATTATTCATTTGAAAAGAAAGCTGAACCTAAAGAAAGGTCTAGAGACCTACAAGACTGACTCCAACTAATAATTTGAGCAACCGTGGAAAGGCTACCATAAATGCCCTTCCCTGATAGTGAGATCATCAACTAAATTATCCACCATCATGGAGCCCTCATCTAGTACCTTTTGGAAACAGAGGCAAACACCCATAACTAAACACTGAGTTGAACTAGAATCCAGATGCAGAGAGAAAGGACAAGACCAGGATGCAGAAACACACAAAGACAGCTGACCCGAACAAGGAGGAGATAATGCCCCCCCAGACTGATACCTGGGAATCCAGCATGGGACTGACTCAGACCCCCAAATATGGGTCTCAGCTAGAAGGACTGAGCAGTCTGGGGGACCTCAGACAGTAGAAACAGGATCTATTCCTGGTATACAAAAGGACCTTGCAGACACATCCCCCATGGAGGGATACAACCTTAACCTAGAGACAGGAGAGAAGTCCTAGTCCCTACCTCAAATGACTTGACAGATTCACATGACCCCACCTGGATAGCATAGACCTACAAGTGGAATGGGGGTGGGGGGATGAGAGGGGAGGGTGGCCAGAGTGCATGTCACAGGGGGAAGAGAGCAAGAGGGAGGGAGGGAGGGAGGGAGGGAGGGAGGGAGGGAGGGAGGGAGGGAGGGAGCGGAAGAGGAAACTGGGGTTGACATGTAAAATTTTTAAACTATATTATTAAAAAAATAAATTACAAAAAAAAATCAATCACAAGGACCCCTGTAAAATAAAAAAAAATGCAAGATTTTCTGTGCAATAGTATCATAAAGCTGCTGCTCCAAAGTAGGTCCTCTACTCACATAAGATGTCCAGCAGCTAAGTCAGATGAGCTTTGCAGCTGTACCAGGACAGTAGCAAACTCAGATAACCTAGGAACATGGAAACATTCCTGAAAATTAAATTGCTTCATGGCATTAATTCAATATTTCAATATTGAATAATTATTGAAAATAATTCAATCATTTGCCAAAGGTTTACTTATAGCTACAATTGTTCTGATATAGTGTGTGTGTGTGTGTGTGTGTGTGTGTGTGTGTGTGTGAGTATGTGAGTGTGTGTGTGAGTGTGTGAGTGAGTGTGTGAGTGTGTGAGTGTGTGTGTGTGAGTATTTGTGGTGTGTGTGTGTGTGTGTGCAAACACAGGAAGGAAGAGGAACTAGGTTATTATGAGTGTCAGTCTGTGGGGCACTCTGCCAGTGACGGTCCTGGTGTTTCTGAGATGAAGCATCGTGTTTTATAATTAAATCTCCACCCTGTCTGCTGATGCCTGTCTTGGTGCTTGAATGAGTTCCAGTCTTTTACACAGTCACACTCTTAGTTACTTTGCAAAACCTCTAATGAAGAATGTGAAAACGAAGTGTTAATATTTAACAAGCCTGCTGATGGATTGCCTTGTCCCCTCTAGTGTCCATCTCTTTGATTGTTGGGAATTAGGCTTCATTAAGAGCTCACCACTACCTAACGGGTCCTTGTTAACACTTATCCTTTTTGAGACCAAAGAAAATGCAAAATGTATCTCCTGTCCATGAATCTCTGCTAACTGTACACTTGTAGGATATTTCTCCACTCATTTTCTCAGAAGAGGAGATGGAAATCTCATTTTCCATGGAATGTATTAGCAGTTCTTTGAGATATAAAGGAGAATTCATGACATGATATTTTTGTAATGCTAGAAGTAACCAGTAGATTGATTTAATATGGAAACTAGAGCAATCTTTAGTTTCCAATTATGAACATCAAAACCAGTAAGCATATTTCTTCATCTTTTAGCTCCATTTTATTTGTTACACTCAAAAAACAAAAGAAGAAAATCTATAACATTAAAAACACTGCTAGGAAAACTGTTTATACAAACCAGTTATTATAAAATATCACTTATTCTGAAGACCTCTAATATGTATGAGTACCTCAGGAGAGAAACTCTTATGTAATGTTGACCATGAAATATGCTGGTAAAGAATTACATATGTTATGTTTTGAGATTTATATATTTTATAGTCACTTCAGGTAAAATTATATCATGTCATAATATTTGTATATTTAATAGTCATTTCAGGTAATAAAATCCATGTGTATTAAAATTGTACATATGTCTGTTGATGAGAAGCCAAATAAATATACAGAAAACGTAACAGTTCCTAGGATCCTGCTAAACATTCCATTTGCAATAGCTCAATTAATAAGCACAGCAAAGGAAGCAGCTGAACTACAACTGGTAACCTTTTAAGTTTGCCTGTGTGAACTCCAAGGGAAAGACGGCCGTATAAGAAAGCAAAGATCCACAATTTAAACAAACAAATGTTAACTCCCTCAAATGGTATTCCACCTAAAACATTCCTTTTTCCAGAGCCCAGCTCCTGAAGAGGGTATGTCCTGCCCTGTCTTAGAAAGAATTGCATTGCTGTGATGAAACACCATGACCAAAAAACGTGGGGAGGAAAGGATTTCCTGTTTGACTTATGTTTCTACATCACTGCTCATCACTTAAGGAAGTCAGGGCAGGAATTCATACCTGCTGGAACCTGGAGGAAGGAACATAGACAGAGGCCAAAGGGTGCTGCTTACTGGCCTGCTCAGCCTCCTTTCTTACAGAGCCCAGGACAACCAACCAGGCCAGGGTTGGCCCCACCCACAGTCTACAGTCCCACATCCATCCCTAATTAAGAAAATGTCCTAAGGCTTGCCTACAGCTGATTTTATAGAAACATTTTCTCAGCTGAGGGTTCCTCCTATCTGATGACTCTATCATGTTCAAATTGACCTAAAACTAGTATGCACATAGTTTTTCACACAAACATGCCAAAAGGGATGTAAGTAGGTACTAAATTCTTAACATATCTGTTTGAGCCAGAGCCAAGGGCACATAAAGAGCCGGAGCAGCGTGGATACTGGTTTTGAGCCTGCCAGAGTCGAGAGCCTTGTCCTTCAGTGAGACTTTGTCTTATGATTTTAGCCCAGTAAGAAGAGCTAATTCACAAAGCAAAGCAGAATGGCCAAACATCGTTATGTCTCCAGTTTGAAGTGACCCATGCCATACTCAACTACTAAATGCATGCTAATAGGATTCCTTCGGTTCCCTTGCAGGAAAGAGCCAAACACCTCCACAAGTGCCTTTCTGAGAAAGCCAGAGAAAGGATATAATCTACCTAAGGCAAGATGAAAAGGGAGAGCCTCTGAGCCCTGCAGGAGTGCCAGAACCTCCAATTGCTGGTAGACACACACTACGTCATATGCATGGTTTGATAGCATCTCTCTCAGGGTCACTGTGAGGCCTGATCCACCTCTGCCACGTTCCAAAGACTGTTTCCTGTATGTACTGGGCAGAAATGTTTAAGGTCAAAGGTCAGTTACATACTGTTTAGTTGTTTTTGTTTACAAATTTAATGGTGACATTCCTTAATGACCTTTTTACTATAGGGACACTGTAAGAAAATTATTTTCTTAGAAGAAAAGAATCCTTCATCTGGATAATCATTAAAAAGAATAACCCTCAGAGAACAATGCTGCAATTGTCTCCATTTTCAGCATCACTTATTTCAGAGAAATGGAGTACAAACATCTTTGGATAATTAGAGAAAATAATGTTGGCTAGGTGTAGCTAATGAAAATAAGAAAACATAACTAAATCACGATGTTGTAGACCTTTCTAAATCTATAGTGCATTTCCTGAAACAGAACGATCAGAGAGTAAACCTTTAAAATTCTCCCTGTCTGAAATTATAGTCATTCACCATTTTCAAGAGGAATTAACATTAAAAACATTGGTTGGATAAGTGTGATAGGAAAATAATCAATCATGTGGGATATCAGTATTATCTATCAACCTAAAACAGAGACCTAGGCAGAGGACCTGGGGAAAGAATACGTATTATGTCATATTAATTATATTTTGTAGTAATACAAAATTTACAGAGTATAAACTAAGGGAAAGAGGACATTGTGAATTTCAATGTAGGAGGTGCTCAGGATGGGAGATATTTGGATCCTCAAAGACAGAATTGCACTCATCTCATTAATCTTTAGTTGGGAACTTCTAGAGTCTAAAGGCCTTCATCCAGGAGATCTACCCGGACATCCTATGTCAGTGCTGGAAACCTGCAAAGCCTGTCTCGAGCAATCCCTTTCCCACATGTGACACACGTGACTCTAACATGCAGACATTGTGTGTCAATTACTGCCACGACGACCTTGTTACATAGCATAAACAACCCGTTAGCATTAAGAGCACTACTGAAATTTCTGTGCACTAATGCGTTAGCAATAGGTAAGTGTGAAAGAAACACTGACAGATGACCGATGACTGGCAGTTATGAAGAATGACAGACAAGAACAGTGTCAAAAAAACCATGTTTCACATTTTCCATAATTTGGAAGTGAAATACCAAATCAAACTACTGATTCCATGTTTTAGTTATGATCTACACCTGTTAAAATACGGGAAACAGACATCTTATCCTTCAAGCCCTTCTTGGTAGATATGCCTGAGATTTAATTTGTAAGATTTGCACATTTTCCCCTATCTCGTCCTTTTCTTTCCTCATAAATATTTCTTTTGGTCAGAATGCTCAGTTTTGTGATTATCTGGAGGCTTAGCTTAGTGTGCCCTTCGCTGAATGTTGAGTAGTTAAGTACAGCTTTTATTTCAGACACAAGGCTTTCCATGGAGTTGGCATTTTTTTTTTTTGATTTCTCAAAGAATAAGTCTCTTCCCAAATAGCTTATATTTATCTTTAGAAACAATTTATAAGGAAAATAAGTCTGTCATAATCAGATCATCCAGACACAGTGCCAAAAGCATTTACTATCTGATCTATTCTGTGAAATAAGAAAAAACGCTGGCTCTGCTATTAAATATCACATAATCGCCTTAGTTAAAGGTGTCAATTTTAGTGACTCGATCTTAGGAAAAAGTACTTACACTGATATAGATTCAGCATGTGTATTGTGCTGAGAAATAGCTTCTAACTTAGCTTTTTGCTTATCTTTTATGATTTCCCCATTTATTTCTTTTGTCTATTTGAATTAAGCAAATCTACTCTACTGGGAAAATACCTTGGAGGCATCTTTGTGTGCTCCAAGGAATATGTGGGGCATGCTAATTCATTAATTTGGTTTGCTTCTCTATAAGATAATAAAATGCAGCAGAGGACAGTGTGGGTATAACACTGAAATAAACATTTTGTTATTTTTCACCACTTAATTACATGCTAATTCTGTCTGAGTTCTGTTTTGTCCCTCATGCTTTCCAAAGGACATTACACATGGACATTGTACATGAGTTAGAAAACAAATTAGTATAAAAATAACCGAACATTCAACCACAGTTGGCTTTGTGTTCTGCAAGAATTTTTCAATGCTACACATAAGTAAATTCACCAGGTAAATGTGTCCAACTATGCTGACACCATAGTTGGCAATTAGTACTCTAGGTCATAATGTTAATATTATCTGAAACAGATAGCAATTTTGTGCCATGAGTGGTCATTTGAATACAAACCATTTTGTTACTGACCTATAAAGCAGAAAGGAAATTGCCATTACCTAGGGCGACATTTCAAGTCACTCCTAGGACCCTCCGTGTGAAAGCACAGTGCAAAAACACAGTGGGCCTTTGGGGCCTTCTAACAAGGGGTGCACTTCCCCAGTGGGGTTCAGAGTTCAGTTCCTGAACTCATCTATCACATGCTGACTGGCAGGGGTGACTAGCTGTCACTAGTGTGAACGGAAAAGGGCCTCCGCCTTGACCTCCTAAATCACTTTCACACACAGGGTTCAACTGATACGCATTCCCAACCACAAACAGCATGCCTCGATACTCAAAAGGGCACTTAAATGAAGAAAAGTAACTTCACAGATGACCTAGATTCTTTAGTGGTCAATATACTTGAGATTTTCATTTTTAATGGTTTATTTTACATAACCAGGCAAACATGACTTCATTCCATCATTTTCATCATAAATGGTTATGTGAAAATGTTTTATTTCTTTTCTTGTAGATGCAACAATTTTGAGAAACATTCAGTGATTTTTTTTCTAAATTAAATAAAAATATGTCTATCAAGAGCTGGTGATATTTAGGTTGAGCATTTAAAGACGCTTAAGTGTCTAATAACACCCCAATGGTTGTGCTCAGTACATGACGAGCCCCTTTCTGATGACATCACCCTCATTATAAACATTATTGGCTTGTAACTTTACCTTGAGATTTCTTCACGACATCTTTTTTCTCTGGTTAGTTTAAGGACTCGATTCCCAGAGAGTGATGTGTTTAAATTGTCTATCTCTGTTTTCTAATTTATTAGATGATTACTTCTGAAATTCTGAATATGGAGATTCATCCTTGGGAATTAAGGCAATCATTTATTCACATACGGTATATAGAAGTATTCAACCCAAGTTTCAGATGGCTCTGTCGATTTCTTCCTACTCATTTCAGCCCTACATATCTCATTAGTAGCAAAGGCAAGTACATGTATGGATGGTTTCCTTAAGATTTGAGAAATCTGAATTGATTTGGAGCCATGTTCCATGCTGTATATGACAAAAGTTTAGACCGCGATTTCTGTGTATCAGTACTGTGTTTCACCCATTTCATAGAACATGCTCAGAACTGAACTTAATTGCAGTCTCTAAAATCAATTGGTTTGAGATAACCGGCAGATGCTTTGTTTCTTCCCAGCCTTCTGCATCAAGAAAATGGAAAGACGGGAGGATTGACTGAGAGGGTGATGTCATGACTTAAAATTCTCCAAGGCAATACTATTCTTAGAAAATTTAAATACACTGGAGAGAAAATGTGTTGTCTCGGGATCTTAATGAATGCTAAAGTCATACAAATTCTTTACATATTAAAAGGTTTCCCTTTCCAGTGCCTTGGATTTTATTGGATAACTTTGATTACATAGCGAGAGTAACATTCATGAAACTTTGAAGTAAATATGAAAAGTCTATAAATGTCAGTACTCCTGAGGAGGACAAAAAAAAAGCACAACAGAAGCTCATCGTTAGCTACAATAGTTCTAACTTAGCAAAATTTTCATCATGACAAAGATATTTAATTCCCTAATGAGCAAAACATCAGAAAAATCGCACAGTGAAATCCAACTCTGTACTTTCCAAAAACACAACACTATATTGACATAGAACACTATTGGCTTTGTAGAAACAATTATGTAATGGTTCTTAATTGGCCTGCTTAACTGTCCTGAATGCCAAGTTTTTTTTTTAAATTAACAGCCAAAAGTGTTTATATACCTTTAAAGGTTTATTTAAGGGTGGGTGTCTCTTAGTAGTTACAAAAACACAGAATGTGCATGTTTTAAACTTAGATTTGCAATGTCAGCATGTTCTATGTAAAAATCAGCATTTGAAATCTTCTTACTCGAATTTCTTCCTTTGTGGACTTTATCGAAGTGGATAGTAGGTACAAGTGCACATCTTAGCACATGTATATCCCACTTTTCCTGATAAGAGACTGATAAACACATCGTTTTCAGATCTTTCGCGGCTTCAGCTGCAAGGTTTTGGCGCCCCCTAGCCCCGTTTTATAGAACAGCAGTAAGTCTGGACTGCAGGAAAGCAGGGATTGTACAATGTGTCTGTGAAACATTGGCATATTTTAAAAAGGATATTTTTGAAAAGTATTACATGTCCACGAACATTGTACTGTTTATAATTTACAATTTTTCTAAGGTTTCAAGGTTTTCTGGTTCCTAATAGTGTTAATTTCTGCTGTGTAGTATTGGGGACAAGATTTTTTTTGTGTTAGTTTTTTTAAAGATGTTCTTGAACATACATAAATCGAACAGATTTACACCTGTCCTTTAATGTTTTTATAAAATTGTCAAAAAGACAGACATTTATGGTATAAGCAGAAATGTAGGACATGGCTTTTGGTGATTGGCAGGCTTTTTGCAAATAGGCAGCCTCTGGGGAAATATGCACACTTTGGAAATTTATAGCTAAATGTGACACCATGCAGATAGAATCTACACCATCATTTTTAATAGTATCATACATTAAAGAAAGAGTTGGAAGATGAGGCATTCTGAAGCACATGAAATAAATTTTAACTATTTTGCTTGTCCCGTCTTTGAAACGCCAAGATTCTCTTGTGAGGCTCCAATTCTGCATCGAGCCTGCTGTAATGGGGTTGCTTGCGTCGTCCCTGCCAGTACAACTGCAGCAGCAGAACAAAACTTGACGATTTTTATGAGAGAGTAACCAGAGTACCAATTTTCCAAGGCAGCACTCAAGGCTGTGGTATCTGTGCACTTCACAGAACTCTGATTAATCTGACATTTTGCATACTTCAGGAAAAGAACTCTCGTACAATTTTGAAGCAAACAAAACATTTGATTTCTCACCTTGTTTGCCCTTTGTGTGTGTGTGTGTGTGTGTGTGTGTGTGTGTGTGTGTGTGTGTGTGTGTGCGAATGTGTGACTTATTCTGCTCTGTACTCCAGGAATGCCTGAAAAGTCTGTACACTTCATTCTGAGATACTGTAAAGCTAGATACTGTAAATCGCTTGGTCAATGTACATTAAATCTAATTTAGTCTGACCACCACTACTATTCAAAGACCAGCAAATTGATTGTGTTACTAAAAGGTGATGAAGTTGATACTGCTGTTTAATGAACTCCAGGCAGGCACACTGCTGCTAATGCACCCTACTGTAGATCATTCAGTCACCTCCCCTCTAATTGGATTTATCATTTGAAACCTTGACTTGATACTAATGGTCCAAAAATAGCAGAGTTTTTCCAGAATATTCCTGCCTACCAAATACCTAACATTGAAGTTTCTGCAACAAACACTTGCATTTCTTGTTGCTTTGTAAGGGCCACTTGTCAGTCATGGAGGGGCAATTATAAGGAAGTGTGCATTTAGGGAAAGATATTATTGACCTCTGCAAATTGACTGGCAACATCGAAATTTGAAAGCGGAGCTCAGGCAGCCCTAATGGGGTATATGCAAATCGTCTCCGCACAGGCCTGAAACTGTCATATGGCTGTTGTTATTTTAAGAGACGCACAGCCTTCTCTTTCTGTTCTATCCCTTTTATTTTCACTCGACGGAGGCAGAATGTTTGTGAGACTAGTCAACTTGAGAGAAATGACAATAGCTTCTGCGGGTCTCTACTTCAAGGAATCAGTATGGGTGCAGTTGGTTTCTTAAGTCAGCCCTAGGGAATGGAAAAAGAAAGTGAAACTGATATGGGGTGACATTAAAATGGAAAGAAAAGGGGAGTAAAGCAAAGATGTGATTTCTGTAGGTTTACAAAATCAAGGCAGCATTGTAGAATTAGAAACACGCAGAGAATAGTAACTGATTATGCTTAAATTTTTTTTAACGAAAGAGGAACCTAATTTAGTGCTGCATTGTAGTTCAAAAATAGCTCGCATAATTCATAAGGTGCTGTACTTGAGGGATACTGAAGCCCCTCGTTATGATAATGCCTTTTGATAACTTTTATTGAACATAAGCATTCCCCTGATTAAATCTCTTAACAGGCAGTCTTCTTCAGTACTTGCTGCTATCATTTGGAGCTGCGTTGTGCACACTCTGCAGAGACAAGATGAGACATAGCACTGCTTGCCAAAAATCCATCAGTGAATAAATATATGAAAAAAAAACCCTAATTTACAATGAGGATATCCAACTGAAAAATTACCATCTCTTTATACTTTGGAGTTCACAATAAGCAATTTGTCATCCTGTGTTATACTTAGTAAAACCAAGTAAAATAAAAAGTCAAGCACATTATCAAAATTAGCCATTTTTTCTCTTATGTATGTATATTCAATTAGATAACCCAACAAGGAAAACAACATTACACATTCTCATTAAGCATTATACCAATGTCACCCCACATACCTGCACTTGGAGATTTACTAGGGCTCCAGAATCTAGGTAATTGAAAGCTGTCAATGACTAGGGTATGCCGGAGATATCAAAGTTTAACATAAATATTCACCAGGTCATTCAGATTCTTATGTGTGTGTGTGTGTGTGTGTGTGTGTGTGTGTGTGTAAGAACTGTGAACAGGCTGGGATTTTGTTTATGTATTTGTTTTGTTTTGTTTTGTTTTGGTTTGGTTTGGTTTAGTTGTCTTCCCTACTTTACAGCCAGCCATTATGTCTGTCCCAGTTTTGTAGATACTAGAAAAAAAGCCTAAGACTCTTACACTTTCTCTTGCCACTACAGGTGTAGAAAACAAAATGACCCCCATGGCTATTGCAGCTCTTTCCTAGAAGACACAACTAGCAGTCTAGGTGGATACGCCCTACCTGCTGCATTTGCATCAGAACTAATAAACTCTGAGTTGAGGAAACAAAAAACTCCTTTAAACAATGAGCATCTGCTAAGCCTGCCTTTTGCTCTCAAGCACACACTTCTTTCTTCTATTCTGCTTGTTATAGATCCATTCATAGAAACTTACCCCTTAATTCAGACTCTGATTGTGCAGAAATCTCATCTCCCAGAGAACAATCTCCCACACTCTGACACCTCTGAGTTCCCAGAGCACGTGCTTTCTGTTGTGCATCTTTGTTATTTTAAATTTCTATTTCTAGTAAAACACTTAAAGTCCCAATGTCAAATGTGAATGCTGAGTGGGTAAGAGTATCTACTGCTCTCGCAGAGACCCCAAGTTCAGTTTTTAGCACTCAAGTGGTGCAGATCACAACCACTTATACCGTTAGTTCTGAGCAATCTAAGTCCACGTCTGGTTTCCATGACACCGAAGTACACATAAACATACCCATACGCAGACATGCACAAAATATTTAAGATAGATAGACAGACAACCAGGTAGGTAGATAGGTAGGAAGGTAGATAGATGATAGATAGATTTGCTCCAAATTAAAAAAATAATTCTAACAGCAATGAATAGTGATATGACATATGTTTTATATTCTCTGCATAGTAATTATTTGCCTGATTCACTGGAACTAGGGATTGCGTTCAACCAGAAAAATGTAACAGATTTTCCTTAAACCTCCTCCCATGATATCAGCATGCAGACTTTGAAAAATATAGAAATGTGGGTGATTGAGAATACATGGAACACATACCAAGAATGCCCCTGGTCTTACTCCCCAGCGTATACATCTATGCCAGGGAGAAAGAGCTCATGTCCAGAAACAGTTGTGGTTAAACATATGGATGGTTAGCTAAAACTATTTTCTATGGTGTCTTTGAGAAGAGAAGAAAATGTAGAACAGAGGATTAAACAGAGGTAACATGAACTTCAAAATAAAACGAATTTCAAAATAAAAGTCATGGAAACAATCTAAAAGTAAAAAGCAGAGTGAAATGTACAAGTTTGTGGAGAACTGACTTCAAAATTCATTTTTTTCTCATAAAGCTGCCTAAGAGGAATTTGGTTGATTAGGTTGTTACACATTTTTTTGTTTGTTTTGTTTTGTTTTTTGTTATTGTTTGTGTGTTTGTTTTTTACCCCTTTGGTTAGGATTTTCTTTTTTTTTTTTCAGAGTTAAATCATCTTTATTTACAAAATGCTATTCTGTTACCATTTGATTAGAGCAACAATATAATCACTTAGAAACAGCAGTTACCTAAAGTCATCTAAAAAGGAAATGGAAGCCGATGAATCGGTCAAAGCTCCTTTGTCTCCAGAGGTTCCAGTGCAGGCTGGAGGTTCTGGTGCAGGTTGACTCGAAGTGGGCATCAAGTACGGAGTGAGCTCATTTCTACTTTCAGATGTGAGAGTGGGGAACGAACTCAGCTCTTGGGGACAGATAAGATGGAAAGCCCCTCGGTTCGTACACATTTCTCCTGGTTCCAAGAGACAGTAAAAGACAGTGGGAGTTGAAACCCTAAACTGCACCCTTGTTAAACCACTAGTTCCAGCCTTTATTCTAGCATCCAGACACTCATACCACAATATTTGATCTCAAAAACGAATCTTGACATTGACAAATGGACTTTTAGCTACATAGGACTAATAATAACATCACAGAAAGTTTCAGGGGTGTTTGTCCTACCTTGGCAGCTATACAAGATCTCAATATATTGCAGACTTATTTCAAATAAGCTATTCAATATATTAAAACTTTGAAACTTAACATTCAGGTCAGTGATCTCAACCTGATATCCTATTAGAAACATTTCCTGTCATGCCAAGGACAACCTTAAAACTGCCCCCCCACACACACAAAAAACCTCATGGCATTCTCAGAGAAACGTAAGACTAGAGGTGGGGGCACAGAGCAGGCACCTAGCTAGACTAAGCTAGCTCTTGTCTAGTATTGAAAATATGATTTTATGTGTGGAAACTTGTGATTCCAAGGGGGGGAGTTATGCTGCAAAATCAACAAATTACTTTTAATTTAAAATGTAAGGGTAGGAAAGAATTTCAAAAATTCAATAAATTTTAATTATGATCATGTTGGAACTACAACTTAGGAGAAATACTTAAAAACAATTTAGGCAGTAATCATAGGACAAACATCTAAGTAATTATTTTAAATAATGGTATTGATACATTTGTATTACATAAAATACACATATACTTAATATTAAAACTGCTTGCAACTAGAAATGGGTGGCACAGGCCTTTAATCCCAGTACTTGGGAAGCACAGACCAGGCTAGCCTTCTAGGTCAGGCTCCAAAGCTATAGGGAAACCCAGCCTTGGGGAGAAACCAAAGCAAAACAAAAACCTGCTTATAAATTTACTGATCTTCTGACCTATCATATTAGAGTTAAAATTCAAATTTGCCTAATATTGATCAAGGTGAAGCTTTGACTTCCTTTGAGTCATATAAACCCAGTCCCTCTCAAGTTGGTTCTGGCTAGTGTTTCTCCCAGTAAAAGGAAAACACCGGCCTTCAAAGTCCCTTGGTGGGACATACTGTTGAGGATATAAACAGGTGTTTCCTGGTGAAGGAGTTGGTTGGATTTGTCCTCTAGGAGAACCTGGTAAGGCAGGGCCTCTGGAGCCTCTAACCTCAGGAACAAGTGGAGGAATCAAGCCCTGGCCAGCTGGTTAGCATTCAGCAAGGCTATTGTTGGGCACACTTGGCTTCCCAGGATCTTTTTTGGTGGCATTTTTCTCGTATTCCAACGTGGAGGATGCTGGCCCATCTGGCACTGGAGGAAAAGGTGGGCCTGTAAAGTCCCTGGGTGTAACATACTACCCAGGATCTACACAGATGTTTCCAGGAGGAAGTAGATGTGGGATTGGGCCTCTTGGATTCCCTGGAAAGGCAGGGCCTCTAGGGCTTGTGACCAAAGGAAGCAGTGGAGGAAATCAAGTCATGGCCAGCAGCATTGCATTCATCAGGGCTAGAGTTGGGCAAAGTTGCCTTCCCAGTTTCGTGTTTGATGGTGCACATCCCAGATTCTAATATTAGAGATACTTGGCAAAACTTAAAGTAATGACAATAAAATGAAAAAAATTATTAAAAATTGGAATCAGAAAATTTTTAAAAATGGACTCAGAAAATACAAATGACAGAGATACTTCATGAAAAAATTGTTTCACAAATTGAGCTAGTAAGAGGTTTTTAGAAAGTGAAATGTAACATAAGACAATTGCTTACATTTTAAATATGCTTTACCACTGAAGATGAATACGTGAAAAACGCATAGCCTTTGCATATCATTTTATTTTGTATAGAAAAAGAAATTGAACATGCCAAAATACATACAACACAAACTATTAAAAAGAAAATTATTTCACATGTAAATATCTGACAGATAAGGTAAAGGGGCAGAGGAAATGGGGCAGGTTTTTGGGAAAGAAATGTATGGTTTCTAGTAGTTAAGGCAGTAAATGTTCTGTAGAATTGTTAAAATTATTTTTCATACACACTGCCAATTTTCCTTCAGGGTTGCAGAAGTCATTGTTTAGCATAACTTGAGAAAGAAAGAAAATGCAAACCAGAACCCACCTACCTCCACAAAGAGCACAAAATACAAATGATGGATGCATATTTTTTTTTCTGCTATGTGTCATCGTCCTGGTGTTCAACCACAGGCTCCTCATGCCAGTAAGAAGACAAACAAACAAACATTAAAAGTTTCTACCAAGGTCCTAATTACAGTGAAAATTGTGAACATAGAGTAGTTGATACTGTATTGTGAAGAAGACTCATGATCCAGGGGAAGAGGGGAGGGTGAGGGAATTGAGGCAGACATGTAAAGCCAAGTTTGTTTCAAATTTAAATCTAACAGTGGGTATCTGCTTCTTTTTCTATCAGCTGCTAGATGAGGGCTCTATGATGGTGGATAAGTTAGTCATCAACCTCATTATCATGGAAGGGCATTTATGGTAGCCTCTCCACTGTTGCTCAGATTGTTAGTTGGGGTCATCCTTGTAGGTCTCTCAACATTTCTCTAGAGTCAGTTTTCTCTTCAAACCTATAATGGCTCCCTCTTTTATTCTCTCTCTCTCTCTCCCTCTCTCTCTCTCTCCCTCTCTCTCTCTCTCTCTCTCTCTCTCTCTCTCTCTCTCCTCTATTTCTCTCCTGACCCAATTTTCCTAGTCCCGCATGCTTTCCTCTCCTCTCCTTCTCTTTCTCCTAACTCCCTCTCCACTCACTGCCCCCCTCTGCCAATATGCTCAGATCCTGTTATTTTCTCCTTTGAGGGAACTTGTATGAATCTCTTAGAATCCTCCTTGTATCCTAGTTTCTCTGGTGGTGTAAATTATAGGCTGGTGATCCTTTGCTCTATGTCTAAAATCCACATTGATAAGAAAATCGGGGTGATACCAGGTTACAGAAACCCACAGACAGCTGACCTGAACAAGGAGGAATTAATGGACCCTCAGACTGATAGTTGGGAATCCAGCATGGGACTGACTCTGACCCCCTGAATGTGAGTCTCAGTTAGAAGGCCTGGGCAGTCTAAGGAAACCCTGACAGTGGAACCAGGATGTATCCCTGGTAAACAAAAGGACTTTGAGAGCACATTCCCCATGGAGGGATACTCCCTTAGTCTAAAGGCAGGAGGGAGAGTCTAGTCCCTACTGCAAATGCCTTGACAGATTTTGTTGATCCCTCCTGGAAGGCATCATCCTCCCTGTGGGTTGGGGAGAATGGGACAAGATATGGAGTTGGGAGGGCGGAAGTGTGAGAGGGTGGGAGGGAGAGGCAACTGGGATCGATATGTAAAATAATAATAATAATAATAATAATAATATAGTAATAATAATAATAAGCAAATAGATCAAATTTAAAAATATCAAAAAAGACTCATGATCCTTACACCACATCAAAAAAGTGGATTTTTGCTATCATCCCATGTTGTACAAAATGTTGTGGCTCAATGGCATTATTCAGTGGCGATGTCTTACTAATGCTTTGCCCCATCTAGTTGATTGTTAAGATAGGTATTTTAAGGACAAAAGGGTTGTATGAGGAATACACACACATATGCACACACACATACACACACACATGCACACACACACATACACACACTCATGCACACACAAATGCTGATAGGCAGAGGGTACAGACTAAACTATCAAATCCCTTTTTGTGTCAGTGCATAATCAGTTTGGCACTCTTAATTTCAGTCTAGCCTTAGACATTCATATTAGAAATTATTATGTTCATGGGCACATAATGCTTTCAACTACTATGATTTTCTAAGATCCTTTTGTGGTGTTTGAAGTCAAGAGTGCCATCTTTTAACCCAGAAATGGTTGTGTGCACATCTGTCAGAAAGGCTTTGTAAGCTACTGGCAGGCTAATGCCACCTAGCTTTGTGACCTTTCTACACACTGAAGACAAAGTAGGTAATCTCTGTGCAATTTGGTAGGTTGTTCATGTGTTCAAGGAATCTGAAAATCAAACAAATAACAAATGAGCATCACCTGCAAATAAAGAAAAGACAGTATAGAAGAAAGCTTAGATGATTGGCTACATACGTCTGAAGTTGAGAAGGCCCATTCCAAATCTTACTCAGTAATTTATGAAAAACTGAACAAACAAAAACACCTCCTTATTCTCAGCAGAAATCAGCATGGCTTGGTTCTATCTAGTGAAAACAGACCAGGGCTTTGCTAATTAGTTCTGTTAACACTTTGATTTTCCGCTTCTTGTCTTTCCATTGTCTCTTCTGACAAGTGAGAAATCCAGCTTGTATTTCCAAGTCAATTTTTAAGACCAAAACTGAATTTTTTTAATTTACCAATGTTTAAAATTGTCTGTCTTCCTGACCAGGCTGTAACTAACACAAGCCTAGGAGGACGAAGTACAAGCTTAGCAGCGTGAACCTGCTGCCTCCTCAGTGCTTGTTGTGAACATGCAGGTCTTCATATCCTCAACTCAAAAGTACAAGTATGGTCTGAATCTGGTCTAGCTTACTGGCTTATGGTACCACAGCCCACATGTGTTGGATAAATTATGACTTCATTTTTAAAGATGGTTGTGGATGGATACAATCCAAGAAGCGAGTAAGTGATGTTTGCTTCCTCAGATTATGAGGTTATTCCAATTAATTATCATCCGTTGCAAGTCTAGAAATAGAAGTGTTTCCCCACCCTTTCCTGAACAAAGAGGTAAGATAATTCTTTGGGAGGTGTCTTCACTACCTGGAGACAGAATGGAAATACAGATTTGAGTGATAAATACCTCCCGTAGACTCACATTTTTGCAATTCTGATTCATAGGTACTGGTTTGGGAAAATTATGGGATCTTTAAGAGATGAAACCTAAATGGAAAAAGCATGTCATCAGAGGGGCAGGATTGTAGGCACCAAGGGTAGGCTCTGTGTGTTTATAACCATGTCCTACTTCTCCTCTTCTTCAGTAATCAGCCCCCTTCTTTTCCAAATGCCTTCCACAGCGGACTTTATTCCTCTGGAACCATGAGACAATAGAAATTCTTCTTCCTTAAGTAACTAATACAGACACCCTCGATAAACAGAAAAGAAAGGGATGCTGTTAGGTTTTCAACAGTTATTGTTTTGCTTTATTTTTACCACAAGAAACAATGTTTTGTTTTGACCATAAGAATCTTGATGTAAGACATTATCTATTATCCTTGTCTGTGAAACTTTAACTGCTAAGTAGTATTAGATATGAAACAGGTAGCAACACATCTGAGATGATACAGGTTCAGTCACATGTCATTTTCCTTTACTTTGTAGCACTGTGACCAGAAATGCATGTGCCCTCTGCTTTCAGCACTGTCTGGGCTTGGCAGTCATTCCAACAAGTTTACCACATGGAATCACTCTTAATTCCCACCACCTATAAAGGGACAGTTGACTCCCTATTTAGCACATGATCCTTTTTATCCTTGCTCATTCAAAGGCTCACTTGACTTTATTATGTGATTTTCATATTCAGTCCTCATGCTCACAGGTAGGAACACACACCCAAAGAAAGACAAGAAAAGAAAAAAAAGACAAAAGATAAAATAAATTGTGAAGAAATTTCCCATTTTAGAATTAAAATCAATCGTCAAAATTACTTGGCGATTTTATACATGTATAGAACGCACTACACTAATTCACTCCTACTGAGTTTCAACATTTCTTCTCAAGAGACTCCTTCCTGCTTACATGTTTGCTTGACTCACTGAGTTTAATGATGACTGCTCTCACTATAACATGGGTAGAGGATAATTTACTCCAGTACATAAAACGAACCAATGGCTATACCACTCAAGAACGGCGACTTACCACCCCCAGCAACAATCATTTTTAACATCTCCTCTTTGTGTAAACACCTACAAATCTCTGTGTGTGCCCGAACTGTGGGTACAAATGAGTCCATGTGTGTCTGAGGACTCACTCCTTATCACATCGACCTTGGCAAAGCCACACTTCTCTCAGGTTCATTTCCTCTTCCCCACATCCACTCCTCAAACTCAGACTAGAATGATTAAATTGACTGGGCCATACACATCTGCCCCATACACATCAGTGCTTTCAGTTCACCCAAGGACTCAGGTTTCACAGATCCTCTTTTTCTGCTGCTGATAAAATATTTTATTTCAACAATAGCTTTTAACTGAGGTGTACTGACCATCTTCCTCTCCCGTTGTAACAGGAAATTAGTAAACTCTGATTCTGACCTATTTATCTACTTCTCATAAAGGAAAACTAGTCTAACTGTGGTCAAAGACAGAATCTTTGTGCTAGTTATTAATTAATATATTATTTTGAAAAATGTCAATCATTCCTGACAATAGATTAAATTAATTTTTAAATGCATTTGTATGGAAATTAGGCCAGTTCTGATAGTTCATTAACCATTTCTTAGGTGTAGCACCAATTTGGAAGCAAAGCCTAGTCTTGAAGTCACTGTGTAATAATTATCAACAAGATTTTTTAATGTAGTATAAAATGACTAATCATCTACTTCTATCAGAGTATATAAGAAAAATAACTTAATATTATCTTTCTGCTGGCTTACTAAAAGAACAGTTTTTCAGTGTGTTCATTTGTTATCCTGTAGCATGAACACTAAATTACTTGATAAAATGTGCCATGTTATTTCTTAAAATTATTTTTGTTTATATATGTCCCCATTCCCCCACCAGGTTAAATTTATCCTGGCAGAAAATATTAAAATTATCCTATATTTAAAGTTATAGATATAGAACACAAACATATATGTAATAAGAACTAAGCAATTTTGCTGACTGAAAATGGATCCAAATAACATTAAGAGCAGAAAAAAGCAGAGAAGGAGGGCATGAAACAATACTAGTGAAATCAAAGAAGTAAATGGCATTTATAGGAAAAAATGTCTGAATCATTGAGATGCCATTTCTATAACATGGGTCCCAGGTATGATGTGAAATTCAGAAGCATGACAGGATGCTGTGAAGGAGCACAGGGGTCAGGGGGTACAGCTTTTTTGGGTCCCAAACTTGGGGACTTATAGAGGATGGTTAACAAACATTAAACATAAAATAAGTGATGCTCAATTCAGGTGAGAACGAGAAGACTAATAGACTGCAAGGACTTCTAAGAAACAGATGTGAAAATGACTCATGAGTTTTAATAAATCAGATGTAGTGCTTAAAGACATGGTGTCAATCTGTACTGGATCTTTCCATAAATGGAGCCAACATCATTACTCTGAGGATAATTTAATTCCCAAATCATTTAGTGTTGAAATCTAGTCTTCGAGTTAATTTCTGTCACTGTCCCATTTAATAGTTGGCAGCTGTGTTGGAGAAGTTAAAGTTTTTCTCTGAAGTAGCATATCAAGGAAGATCAGCAAGCAGCCAGTTGGGTTGTGAAATGTACGTTCTGTTTAACCATCCCTGCAACTACCTGGGTGATCTTCTTCCACAGACATCACTTTCAATTACCTCTTATAACTGTTCAGTATTTCCCTAAGGTTCACAAGAAGATATTTCCTTAGGAAACAGTAAATTTGTTAAACTCTTTGAATATGTAATTCAAACTAAGAAGAATCTCAACTCTGAAGTCTAACTCCAGATTTTAATGATGACAAATATAGTTTCTGTTCTGTTGGGTTATTGTAAAGAAATTAAGTTGAAACATGTCCAGTACTGCTCTTGAAATATCACCCATCTATGCATGACTTTGGATTTATACAACGGTTATTGAAATATATAAAAAAAATACATGAATAAACTCAGATACTCAGCACAATGGGCAGCACTATAATTATTGTCTTATAAATAAAAGTCAAACATCAAATTAACTGCTTGTCTTAAAACCTTCTTAACACCAAGTTATAGAAACCATAGGGATTTTTTCATTTTTTAAATTCATTTTATCCTCTCTCCTTTCCTCTTTCTTCCTCCCCCACCTCTCCATTTCCCCCCAATCCAATACCCCTCTATTTCCATTCAGATTTTAATAGTTTTTTGAAAAAAATTTAATCTACTAGAAAGGCCCAAAAGGCTCAATATGTGAATGAAGAGTTCAATACCATAGAATAAATAAATATATTATTGAATAAATGGGCTACAATTCTCTTTGCATTCTCAGTGTAATGTTCACATCTGTATTCATTTGACCTTTTCCTTTAAAGCTTTACCAGTACATTGCAAACTTTTGCTTATATGTGTGATGGGAGATGTTATTCTGTATATATGTTTCTCATACTGGTTAATAAAGCCCTGTGGCCAATAGGAAACAAGATAGGCAGGGCTAGGAGACCAGGAGGAGGAAAGAGGAAGTAGGGGGGGAGGAGTCGAGATGTAGCCCTGGGAAGAAGCAGGACGCTCGCCACGGCTCCCTGATAAGACGACCACGTGGAAATACTTAGATACGTAGAAATGGGTTAATAATTAAGGCAGAGCTAGCCCATAAACAATAATGGTAATTGGCCAACAAGATTGTATCAAATACAGAGTCTCTGAGTGTTATTTGGGGCTGGTGCGGCTGTGGGCCCAGACTGGCGGCAGGCAGGATGGATCCGGCGGGAACAACCTGCCGTAACATGTTTGCCCAACCAACAACTTCCCTTTGCATCTTTAATTAATTCATTTGTTATGTGTTTTTGTTTGTATTAGATATACCAATGCTTTTTAAAAAACCTCATCAACATTTTGTTATGTTGAATAGAATTGACAGTGCAAAATCTGAACTCCCTCAGAAGTATAGATATTTCTTCAGTCACATTTTTTTTATGACCTTTGGTAAATTTATTTTACCTTGCCTTATCACTCAATATATTTTCCAAAAATCAGAATTTTTGTAACAATATTTATCATCTATGTTTATTAAAGTTTTATTATCATAGGTTGAAAGATTTATGATCAGTAAACAATGTGACCTTTGGCAGATTCACACCATTTTGTTGTAGTGTTTTGAGGTTTGTTTGTGTTCGTCTTTTGAAAGAGTGACTAATGTAGCTTAGTCTGGATTCAAAGGTAGTGTGTGACCAGTGCTTATCATGAACTATTCCTTTGTCTGCCTTTACCTATGAGGAGAGCTAACATAACACAAGTGTGATACCATACCTATATCACTGCACCTTTCTATCCCCAAGACCTACAGATTCTTGATAGGCCTTTTACCTTATTTCTGTTTAACCATTCACACACATGGAATGAACCTTCTCACTCAACATCCATGTAGTCAAAGTGGTAGGTGAGATTCTCTCGAACTCTCTGTGGGCAAAATTAGTTCATGTGCCTCAAACAAATACTACTTTACTTCTTAAATATGTTCTTGCATATCAAAACTTAATTTTAAGTGAAAACATTAAAACAGTGGTAAAACTAAGACTTATGTATCCCAAGAGAAATTCTAATTCAGCTACAATATCCACATAGTTGAAAAAGTTTCTCTGTCATTCAGCTATGTTCATTAACTGAGCAAACTTTTTTGCTTTTAAAAGAGTTGTGAACTACCTCCCTCAGACAGGGTAATGAATGTGTCCAAGTTACTTGTAATAATTTTTTAGAGAGAAAGTATTTGAAGTACCACCTAAGATTGTACGAAGCAAATTATTTCTGATCATTTATCTTCTTACCATATACTATATTATCTAATGTTCATAACGATTATACTTGTATCCATTTTTGTTATATATACTATTTGACACCAACTTAATTTTCCTTTATATCTGAGATGAACTATAAGAAATCTTTTGCTGAATATTCTATATAAAATTCTAACGAGCTTACCTGAGCCCATACAATGTCAGATAATTTTTCTATCTAGATATTGTCACCAACTACCATGGTCGTACATTATTTATGGTTTATTAAAGATTGCCTGATTTTCCGAATTCAAAGTCAGCCTCAAGCTATAGAGATCAGGAAGTGGTGAGGGATACACAAGTTTAATCTCAGCAGCCAGAATTTAGAAGGTGGTGGTGGTACATACCTTTAATCAATATCAGTCTCTGGGCCTTTTATTTTTCTTGCTACAAACTACTGTGCTCAGAGCAATCATGCTATTAGTGAAGAAACAAAAAACCTATATATCATATATTATCTAATATTCATAACTAATTTCTAGAAGATATGGCTAAATGCTAAATTTCTAGAAAATTTTCATTGATGATGTAATCAACACAGTTAACAAAAGTCATTTTAAGAGTTTAAAAGTCTAAAATGGAATAAAATTTACTTTAGAGATCATGCTGTGTTTCAAGCTCAGAGAACTGAAGTTACCATTATACCCTGTAGAAAACAACTAGAAACTTCTATGTACAGCTCCCTCTTCTCTCTCTCTCTCTCTCTCTCTCTCTCTCTCTCTCTCTCTCTCTCTCTCTCTCTCTGTCTGTCTTTCTCACCTCTCTGTGTGTATGTCTGTGTGTGTGTGTGTGTGTGTGTGTGTGTAATTATGTGTGTTGTGTTTAAAGCTAAAAAACTAATTCATTTGCCCTTCATATATTTTCTGTCAAGTTCAGTCCTTTTATTTGTATATTTTAAAGTCTTTTTTAAAAAGATAATATAAGTGCACATGTGTGAAAACCTGAAAATTTTGAGATTCCAAGAGTCAGAAAGGTCATAGCCACAGAAACAGGCAAATCTCAGGGCTGTGAAAGTACTTGATTCCTCATTTAAGTATTTTGACTTTATTCCTGCCTGACCCAATTCAGTCCGCACTCTCTGAACTGCAGGTGGCTAGTTAGTTGTGTAATTACAGTCCCACAGCTGAGGTTTAATACTGTGGACTCAATTTAGTTGTACAAAGAGAATGCAAGATCACCACACAGATTAGCACTCTAAAGACTTTTGATCCTTTTGTATTTTAATAAATTTTCCAAATGCTATTATTACTTCTTTTAAAGACTTGGTTCCTGAAATCTTTTGTTCCTTACAAGCTTAATATCTGCTGAAGAAAGCTGCACAAAAATGTTCAATAATGGAAATGCTAAGCTCCAT
Organism: Cricetiscus sungorus; assembly: GCA_030556225.1. Classification (NCBI taxonomy): domain Eukaryota; kingdom Metazoa; phylum Chordata; class Mammalia; order Rodentia; family Cricetidae; genus Cricetiscus; species Cricetiscus sungorus. The sequence goes on along the minus strand of JANBXA010000737.1, from coordinate 8,049,477 downwards.
TCGAATAATCAACTGAGGTTTTCAGTCCTTATCAAGCCTTTATCAACTGTTCATTACATTCTATCCTTTAAGCTCATGCTGACTTTACTGTTGAACTTTTCTTATTTCTTGTTTTGCTTTGACAATTTTTGTCTCTCTGTGTTGACTTTTAGAGGAATGCATATTTTTTTTCTTTTTGTATGAATTGCCTCAGTGTTCAGTGTTGATAATAGCTCTTAATTCAACAACAATAATTTACAATTAATTAGTAAATTTTCTTAAATGAAGTGGTTCTAATTCATGTTTCATCTGTGTTTTCACTGTCCTCATGTTAAACTTACCTCAAAAAGCATTTAACAATGGTTAGTTTCTGGAATGCATTCACACATCTGTATTCACATACCTCTACTCTGGTTTATTAAAATCAGTGTCACATTCTTATGACTTCCTTTTTATACTTTAAATCTTTTGGTAAAAAATAGTAAAAGATCTTTGAGTTTTAAATGCACTTAATTTTCTACATTTCCTTTCACCTACAATGCCAACAATCATTCATTTGCTATTTATTTGCATTAGGAAGCACCTTGGTTACTGTAGAGTTGAACAGTATTGGAGACTTGATTCGAGAGAGATTCAGGGCTTACAAAATGGGAGGTTCAATTTTTGATATTGTGAAAGTCTCATCTGTGTAATTTGTGCCAAGGAGCCGGACAATTGTATTATCAAGATCTGCACATATAGTCCTTATATTTTAAGTGTATACTCCTGTTTAGAGCCACATTCAAGGCATATTCTTGACTGCATGTCAATGAGCTAGCCACATCGAAAAGCTAAATTGTTAAATAGACTAGAATTAATGGCTTAAAGAAAATGGCATGCAGGTCCTAACATTTGCAGAGCAGTATCTACTTCAGAGGTTAAGCAGAAATTTCAAGGGGAGTGATATTTGAGCTGAATTATCAAGAACATATAAGATCTCACAAGATGAAAATATTTCTAAAAACAAAAATGAAATGCATATAAGGTAGAAAGGTCATCTGCAGCAAATATATTGCTGTCCTTTGAATAGTCCTAACCCAGGCTTTGCCCAGATATAAATGAGCCTGAGCATTACTCTGTTTTTCCTACTATAAGTCTCTGGAAATTTTATTTGGAGATTTCTGAAGATCTTAACTTAAAAAGTAAAGCCAAATCTTTGCATTCATACTTTTCAGTTTCATAGATACACGGTATGAATGATAATGTCTGCTTCTTACAACTATTAAGCATTTGCAAAAAAAGAATAGCTGTTAATTTTGTACTAATTTGAACAGTGTTACTATATCTTTTTACACCAATTCACCTTTTGTGATTGCCAGTTGGCTGCTGTATATAAACTCACACAATACATTATTACTACTAGGAAGAACTTGCGATTTATTATTTTTTAATTTAGCATTAAATATCAAACATCAAATTTTAGACACTATTATTGACAGCGTTTGGCATTGTATTGGTCCTTGGTGAGAGAATTACCTTTTGTTGAAGACATGGCTACTGGTGGGCTCCCATGTTGCAATGGGTAGACCAATACTCTGAATACATGTGTTTTAATACCTGTACTAGTCTTAGTAGGTTATAGACAAAAGCCCAGCATACAGAGTTGGAAGGGAACTGTATTGGAAGGTCATGAGTGCAGCCTGAGAAATAGAAATGTGAGTAAAGATAATTAGATTTCATTTTATATATATATGAGATTTCTTTTCCATTCATCCACTTTTTAAATGAATAATCATTTTTAACTTTTTAATAGTTAAGAGGCTTTTATTTATTGTTTCTATTCATGTTAACTTTATAACTCATATATAAGAATACAACAAAGGATCATCTCGTTTATTGGCTTTAGTCATATTTGTGGTAAAAAAGAATTTTTATTTTAAAATTCTTTTTGACTATCAATGAAATAATTATAATCTTACACAAAACTCCAATTCTGGAAAAAAGTTCTGAATGATATGTTTTCAGAACTAATATCTCAGCTGTTAAAGCCTAGGCTTACATACAAAATTGTATGGAATTCTCAAAAATAAAAGTATTTTCATGGAACTAATTAAAAATCAATCCAGGGCCCATTCAACGTATGATAAATACCTAATAAAGAGCTTATAGTTCTGTATGTGTGCTTAGTGAGCTCAATCAAGGTTACACTTGCCTGATCCACCAATGCCCAACCTGAGCAGATTGCTGGGATATGTGTTATCCTGGGCATTTATCATAAACATTTGCTAGTCTGCTGTTCAGACCCAAAAAACAGTATGTCATAGTCAAGTTTTTATTTCTTTCCCTCTTACATTTGAATACATAATTGAACTATTTCTAATATTATGACCAAGATTATTTGACAACTATTGATCAGTTTATACACAAGATGTCACAAGGTGGGATTTCCAAGACTAGATCATCTTTGCACTTCTAAAAAAATAAAAAAGGTAAAAGTCCAGTTGAAATGACAGGCCTTTGTCTCTGAAAACATCCCATAGTAAACATGGAGTCTTCTTTTGAGCTAGTGAATAATATCAGAACTATTTCATATTCAGAAAATGATACCAGTGAGTAAAAGATTTGACCTGTTTCCTACAAAGAATTTCTCACTTCTGTATTTTACAATTTATAATATTTAATGAATAATATACCTTACAAATTAATATGTAAATTATAAATGAAGAAATCAAATAATATAATTTACCTCATAAGTGTTGGATATTTCATGGTTTCATTTCATTTAAATATAAGGCTCATTTCCCTATTTATGTTTGTTGAGAAATCTCCTCAAGTTCAGGATCTACTCATTGTTTATGTTCTGATCTCGACATGACCAGCATTCCAAGTTAATGTTATTTTTGAAGCCATCTTTTTCTCCACCAAAAAGTTATATGGACTGTAATAATAATAATAATAATAATAATAATAATAATAATAATAATAATAACTTTATTTCAAAAATATCAAATAGAAAACTGTTCTTGGCAAAGAATGCCAGACGAGAAGAAACAGCAACAAAAATATCAAGGACCTTTTTTCATTAATATATATTTTACTGATGTTAGAATTTGTAGAAGTATAAGACATTTGTCTTTATTTGGCCAAATTTTAATGACCACCTGACATGTGCTTCTAAGATAATAAGACCCCCCCAAATACAGAGTAAACTTGAAATGATCTATGAAGTACTTCTCTTTATAAGCTGGGCACAAAATTTGACCTTTGGTATCTGGTGTTGCAAAGCAAGTATGGAATACACTAAATTCCACCAATAAGTACCATGAAATTTTCACTTTTCTGATTCTTTTCCCTGAAAGACTCATACATGTGTTCCTTATGTATTTATCACTGTAATATGGACTATATATTCAATTATGTTTCTACTAAAGCACTTTAAGCCTTAGTGCTAAATTGGCACAATAGGAATATGTTTGTATGAGCTAATCTGATTGCAATATGATTGTCAGTCATTTTGCTGAGCACAATATCCTGACAACAGACATTTTTTTTTTCACGACATGGTTTCTTTGTGTATCTATGTATCTAAAATAGAGCAGGTTCAAATCTCTGTAACATTTCTTATGCATATACTTTCAGGGCTTCTTGAATTATCATGCATTTCTTATTATCAGACGAAACTTATAGGTAATTTGAAGTTTAAATCATAAAATAATTCCTGCTTGCCACTGTACAACTTACTATCAGTTTTATGCTACATTGTCTGAACAATTTATTTGGTTTCCTTACTTTTTCTTTTGTCTCTTACATGTATATTTCCTCAAGTAAATAGCTCACAATCCTCAGAACTTTGCTCACTTACCTTAATTCAATCTATGCACAATATAGCTCTTGAGTCTGAATGAATCAGAAGTTCCAGATGATATTTCTTAGTTCCACTCATTAGCCTACAAATTTCATGATGTCCATTTTTTTTAAAAAACAGTGCAGTAATACTCCATTGTGTAAATGTACTACATTTTCTTTATCCATTCTTTTCTTTGGTTGAGTGACATATAGGTTGTTTCCAATCTTGCTTCTAAGAATAAAGCTGCTATCAACATAGTTGAGCAAATGACTTTGGATGGTGTGTTCTTTGGGTATATGCCCAAGAGTGGTATAGCTAGGTCTTAAGGTAGATGAAAAACTGCCATATTCATGTCCATAGTTTCTGTACAAGTTTATACCCCTTTAACAATGGAAGAGTGTTTCCTTTGCTCCACATACTCACCAGGATGAGCTATCACTTTTGTTATTGATCTTTACTAATCTTACAGGTATAAGATGGAATCTCAAAGTATTTTTGGTGGCTAAGATAATGGACATTTCTTGGAGTGCTTTTAAGCTATTTGAGTTTTATCTGTTGAGAACTCTCTATATCTGTGCCTAATTTTTAAAAATTGGATGATTTGTTTTCTTGATATCTAGTTTCTTGATTTGTTATATATTTTTGGTATTAGCATTCTATGGTATTTAGAGTTAATGAAAACCTTTTCCGATTCTGTAGGTTTCTGTTTGTCCTATCAACCTATTAGCAGTGTTTAGTTTCATGAGGTCCCATTCATCAATAGCTGATCTTAGCATCTGTGTTATCAATGCTCTGTTCAGGAAGCCCTTGTGCTAATGTGTCCAGGGCTATTTCTCACTTTCTCTTCTATCAGATTCAGTGTGTCTGATTTGCTTTTTAAGTCTTTCAGAGGTCACAGGGGCTCCCAGAGACTGAAGTGACAATTGCAGAGCCTGTGTGGTTCTGTGCTAGATCCTCTGAATATATACTATGGTTCTCAGCTTGCTGTTTCTATGGGACCAATAACAGTGGAAGTGAGGCGTGTCTCCCACTCTTTTCCCTACTCTTGGGACACTTATTCTCTTTGTCTCACCCAACACCGATAGGAGGATTTGTGCCAAATTTTATTCTATTTTAATACAATGCATTCACTTAATAACCCTGACAGGCCTGCCATTTCTGAAGGGAAAAGTAGTAGATCTGCATGGGTGAGAGGGACATTGGGACGAGTAAGGGGAGGCATACCTCTGGTTAGAATATATTGAAAAAAAGAGAAAGAAAGACAGAGACAAAAAAGAAAGAAAGCAAAGACAAAGAAAGTGAAACAAAGAACGGAAAACAACTATAAATAATTTTGAGACTTTAAAAATATTCAGAAGTTCGTGAGTAAGTAGTTTTCTATTACCCATCCTTGCTACACTTCCAAAAGGATTGGGCATTTATTCATGTACCACCATAAAATGTTACAGCACCCTGCTTCACTGAGTCAATTCTTGTGTTGGACAAAACCCTCAGGCCCTGTAGAGTCATTCCCTCTTTTTCCCCATCAGGTTTCCCTGGACTGTCACCTTCTTACTAAGTTCCATATTTTCATAGACTTCCTTTTTCTCTAATACAACTCATATTTCAGCACAGATGATTCTCCCCAAAACAGGAATTCCATGTTTTAAATCATTCAGGTTAGCTCATTCTTTCTATTTCTGTTCTCCTATCTAAAATCTTCCTTTAAGTTCCATCTAAAACACCCTCTCATACTCACTTTAATTCCTACAGCTTCTTTCTTGTGATAACAATGTCTACCACTTGGAATATTAAACAATTTTCACTTACTGTCCATGCCCTTCCATTTGAATAGAAACTTACTGGGGAAACAAACATGTTTTTTTCAATGCATTTTTTTCTCTCAAGAGTAGCACTTAAAATAACATGTGAGAAATTACCTTCGTATTTAGTTGTGAAAGGTATACTATATAATTTTCAAAATAGTTGTAGAACTCTAAATCTCTAATTTTACCTAAATATACTATACCTTTCCATGTTTTTTGTAAAGCTGTTTCCCAGTAAAAGCTGAAAATTGGGAGCATACATAGTCCTTTAAGGGAAGAAGTTTCTCTGAGCAGTTTGGTTTTTGACCATATCTCAACACAGTGGTGTATTCCATTGCTATTCTCCAAGACTTTAATCTGCCATGAAAAATTTTATCAGCATGGCATTTCTTAAATGAAGTGTGCCTAGTGGGGGTTAATAGGTTGTTGAGTGCTCTCTCTTGGGAAAGGATTAGAATAGTTGTCATTGCATGATGCTTAGTTCCTGGGAGGCTGGGTTATAGTGAAGGATAACTCTGAGTTTCTGTTGTTCCATGTGATCTCTTGCTCTTGAGTCTGCTTCTGACATGGAGACCTTCATCACACCCCAAATATATACACTGTCTGAATGTAGACTTACAGTCTCAAAAACTATGATTTAATAAATATATTTTCTTTACACATTGTCCAACTTCATCTTAAAAATGCACTTTGTACATCACTTGTTTTTAATAAAAACTGATTATATGATAGTGTGTGTGTGTGTGTGTGTGTGTGTGTGTGTGTGTGCACACGTGCACATGTGGTAAAAAGTATTACATGTTACAGGGGTCATTAACACAAAAAGAGTGTGCCATTTTAAAATTATCTAATTAAGCTTAACAAAACACCACCATGTTTTAAAATTCTGTATAGACTTGTGTATTTGAAAACGAAATCTTCTTAGATTGTCATTCAATCATTTCACATTAGTAAATACCAACAACCAAAAATGCCAGTTCATGAATCAACATGTTATTATCGTGAAAACTTCAAAATTTGAACTGTTTTTGTTGGTTTTAGCAATACATTGCATTTTTTTCACTAGTAGACTGTACTCCCCTCCAAAATTTTAGAATATGAACAAAAACACCCTGTTGTCCACAAAACTGTAGGTGTATTTTGAACTGATTTTATATCAATCTTTATTTTGAAATCTCACGGCTATGACTCTGGTACAAGTTTCAAGAAATACACTTTATAAGTCTCCTGTTTCCAAGTCTCTAAATTGCACATTTTGAAAAACTGGCTATTGCCGTGCAGACCATAGAGATTGACTGCAAGACTATAATTCACTTTCAGGTTTGGAACTGTTGACATAAACCAGCAGGCCTTGTTGGTTTAGGGACAGAAACACAACCCTGCAATTGAGTCATGGCCTGTGTCAGTGATGAGTAGGAGAGAATAGGCACTCAAAATTATAGATAATAGTTCCATCCATCTGCACTTGAGATGTGAAAAAAGAAATGTTTTTTTTTTTGTTTTTTATTTATTTATTTTTTACATTCAAGAAAGAGTTGATCTCTGCAGAATTTTACAGTTTGGAAAGATTACTATCCAGAACATTTTGAGAACTATCAAATCTTACACTCAAGGGAACATAATATAGGGAGAGGAAAAATAAAACATATATGTCATTCCCCATACTTGAAATGTCTTAGAATTTTTTGAAACAATTATCATTTCTTTTGTAGAGGTAGGACCACATTTACAAAATTATCTTACCTCATATTCTCTGGTTATCACTACTGGATTCAATAAACATATTTATATTGTATGAAGGTTGTCTTTCTTATTTCTTGAGGTATTTATAAAAGGAAATGGAAAAAAGAAAGAATGGATAGAATTATTAAAATCCATGAATGAGCTGTCAGATGTCTAAGTGTAAAATACTTAACATGCAAACCTTCTGATCTGACCGTGATCTCCTAAACCCTCAAAAACATAGAAGAAAAAGAAAACAACTCCACAAATATTATTTACCCTACATGTGCATTATAGCATGTATCCCAACCATAATTTATAAATAAATAAATACAGAATTTTTAACAATATATGATAATTTACAAAGGTCAATGTTAAACAAAGTCTATTTGCTTTTAATGTACTCTAATTTTATGTGCATTAAATACAAAACAGTAAGCAGAGCCTTATGAAAAACATCTAAATATTGGTAAAAAGAGTGTCCCACTTGTTTTCTTTATGGCCAATTCCTCAATTCATACAGAAAAGATTCTGTCACATGTTTTTGTTTGTTTTGATTTGTTTTCTCTTTGTTTTGTTTTTAATTTGGAAGCTGTAAGGATGTGAAAGATAACAGAATTTTGGAAAAAGAAAATGGCTTCTGTTCTGTGGGTTACCTCAGTGTATACAGAACTTAGTCTTACATGAAATCTGGGCATCACCATAAATGAGGCTTCTATATTATGACAGAGGAAGGAAGAAAAGAGTAATTTAGTATACAAATTTATCACTGGTTGATTGAACAAAGCCTAGAGTGAAAAGAGGCTGTATTAGTTTAGGAAACATGACAATTGAGGCAGCTGAAGAAAGCATCTGAGTATCTGCTACAGGGTGGCCAGTTGGGACATTTCCAATGCAACTGGGTGTCAATTAGCCTAATTTCTATCCTTTGCTTTTGACTTGTTGATGTGATATGAACAAGCACTGGTTCCTGAGACCTGGAAGAAGAAACAGTGGTCAGAGGCGATGTGTCAAGTTTAACACATTATGTTTCAAGTCCTGATTGGCATGCCAGAAGGATTAAATGATGCTCCAATTAGAGTATCTATTGCAAAAGACCTATGCATACCACAGATATTCTCAAAGCCCACTTCAGCTTCGCTCAGAAAACACTTCTGTGAGGACATCTGCCCATCTGTCTGGTGCCACTCTGTTACACCCTGTGGCAATGTAGCCTAAAATGTAATGCGTTTAAAAGGAGATACCTTGTATTGTGAGGAAATACTCCACCTAAAACTGTGAGATGTTAAACAATGAATCCAGTGCTAGGAGTGAGATACTTTCTGTGGAGTTGTTGGTCAGTGGTGTACCAGAGGCTCTAAAACACTATCAGGTCTTGTCACTTCTTTTGGTTGCTGGCTTAGTTCTGATTCTCTTGCTGTAACAAAACGTCATGAACAAAATCATGTTAGAGATGAAGGGGTTTATTTGGCTCCTCAATGTTGCTTGTCACTGAAGGAAGACAGGGCAGAAATTCAAAAAGTACAGAAATCTGGATTCAGGAGCTGATGCAGAGGTCATTATTGAATTCCTCTTGCTACCTTGCTTAAATTGTATTGCCGAATCTGCTTTCTTACAGAACCCAGGACCACCAGCCCAGGGATGAGGCCTACCACTATGAACTTGGCTCTATCTCATTGACAACTAATTTCCAAAATGCCTTACACCTTTTTCTCATGAAGGCTTCTCCTTACCTATGGCTTCTTCACCTCTGAAAATTCTAGCATATGCAAACTTTAGTTATATGATTTAAAAAAAGCAGCCTGGACCTGGTTCATTTTTTTCATAATTTGTGTGGTGATATGCAAAATACTTGAGGAGAAAAGACATTGTTGTACATAACCTTCTGGAAATATAATAAACTACAAAGTCCAACCTGCCTCACAGGTTGATCTCACTTGTGCAGTAGTCACAGCATGGCTTTGGGGTAATTACTTGCTTTTGGATTAACTTAGACTACTCTGCAGGAGATAAGACAAATCTTGAACTATAAACTGGACCAAAAAATATGTGGAAGACACAGGAGAAGAAATACAGTTGTTTAGCTGAATTGAAATGAAGTGGAAATGCCTTTTAAACACTTATTTTTGAACTCACACACATTCTAAGCTTAGTTTTTGTTTTGAATTCCCTCTTTCCAGTGAATATTAGTCAAAGCAGAGACTTGTGGCCATGTAGACTACTGAGAATAAGTGATAGGTGAGGGTTCAGCATTAAAGAAGACAACTATACCATTTATTCTCTACCTCAGCGAAGACTGTGGACAAAGAGGAAGAAAAAGTGTAAGAGTCAAAGACTGGGAGAGAGCGAGAAAATGCCTCATTTGGGGGAAGACAAGCAGGCCTATATGAAGGCAAAATCTCACACACAGAAACTAAGAATGAATAAATCTTTAAAGAAAAAAATGCTGAGAGATGACATGAAGTCTTAGTCAATAACCTTTTAAAATTTTGTTCAAATATAATAAAAGAAGAGGTCAAATTAAACTTTAAAAAAGTGTTTTTTTGCAAGCATCTGTAGTAGATCTAGGGATTATTTAATGTTTTCATGGCTGTTTTGTATTTATTCAGATAAGTATACCTGACTTCTTTTGTTTTTATCTTCTGAATACACAGCACCAAGGGATAATGCACAGCAAGCTAAGACAAGTGAAAGCTCTGGGTGATATTCACAAACACTCATAAGAATTTTAATTCAGAAACATATATCTTGCATTTATCAAAAATAACTATTCATCACTTCCAGACACATACAGTTAGGAACTGTATCAAAATTAAATTACTCCAAATTTCTTACTCTATGCTCAACATTATTCTGACTCATTATCACTTGCTTTTCCTTACATACCATCTCTACTATCTGATTTATCCCATGGAATTTCCTTTTAAATTTCTATGCTGAGTTAAAAGAGAAGGCAAAAAAATAACATTTATTTTGGTGCTTTCATCAAGTTATTGATTTTTTATATACTGTCACCTACAGACCCTCTTTATAAGAGTAGGGGGTGACACATTATAAATTAGTATCTTTAGTTCTTAGTATTTTATATTCAAATTTGTTTCTATGATAAATGGCCAAAGTAGTTGTGCTCAGGATAGGGACAGATTGGAAAATAAATTTGAGGATATGAAGACATTTCTGACAGCACTGGACTTCACAATGGCACCTCTAAGAAACCACTGAGGTCTTCTCTCCTATGTAAGCTAACATAGCTCTACAATTTCATATGACTGTTAGAAGGTAGAATAATATAACTCAGGAAAACTGAAATGGAAGATAAGACTATGCAAGATATGAAGGATCTTCAAGGAGAGTGAATTTTTAGCTTAAATACTAAAGAATACCAGAAAGATGGATTTCCATAAAACAAACAAACAAACAAATGGAACCATCCAGTTAAATTATGATTTCAGATTAAAAATGAGGAATATTTGGGAAGAAGCTTGTAGCAAATATCATACTCCACAGCAGTAATGATTTCTATGGGACATTGTTGACCAAATCTGTATTTATTACCTGTTACAAATAGGTTTTTTCCCCCACCACCTGTCTGGTCCCACCACCATGCCAGCCCCCAATAACACACAGAACTCTGTATTTGATATAAATCTGTTGGCCAGAAACTAGTTTCTTACTGGCTAGCTGTTTTTTTAATTATTAACCCATTTCTACTAATCTAAGTATTTCCATGTGGCTCATCTTACCAGGGAGCAACAGGCCAGCATGCTGCTTTCTCCAGGCTCTACATGCTGACTCCTACTGACTCCTACCTCTTTCCTCCTTGTCTCCTAGTCCTGCCTATCTTGCTTTCCTATTGGCCAACAGTGTTTTATTCATTAACCAGTATGAGAAATATACTTACAGAACAACTTCTCCCATCATCTTCTATTTTTTCTAAAATAAAAAGGGTTTTAACCTTAACATAGCAAAATATATTACACAACAGTTATTAAATAAGAATCACAGTTAGTAATATTTAGTTTATTAAAATTTAGCAAGATTTAAAGAAAATATTTTATTACCTATCCTATCTTTGTGAGTCTAAAATCCTATATGTAACTTATCTTTAATCCTAACTAAGGAAAACTATAACCATAACTGTCTTTAACTCCTTCAAAGACCACAGAAGGATAATATATAAACTCTAGAAATGACAAAGACAACTTACTGCCTGGTTAGTCATTCTTTTGTAATGTTCTATCTTTAGTCCATAGGCCATAGTGTGTCTGGCAGACTCTTTCATGAAGCAGGAACCCTGTAGCACTGTCCATCTTGTTTCAGCAGTCACTTTTTTGTGGGTCCTGCATGTCCAGTTTATACACGAATAAGTCAAACAGTCTAGACAAGATCAGAATCTTGTCCAAATGGCTAGTCTTGCCATATTAGAAGCAAACTCCATAATGTGTTTCTTCCATGTCCATCTTCTTTTCTGACACAGGTGGTGTTACCAGGAGCAGTTGTGCCTCACTGTCAAGAAAAACTCTAAACCATTTTAAATGCCATATTTGGTAGTTCTTTGAAAGGTTTGAAGAATGCCTATCCATCTCAAATACATCTCTATATATCTAGAAAACCTAATTCATCTAACTATAAGATTGGACTATTTTGGGTAACTGTAATTACCTATGTACAATTCAAATTTAAGTGAAAATCTGTAACATGAATTAATGAAAGGACCTAGAGACTGATATGGGGTTCAAACTTCAAGCTGAAGATTGGAAAAGAAAAGCATATGGCCACTAGCTTCTTATCTCTTCCTCAGGAAAATGGACTGTCTTGTCTCCATGAGTTCTCACCAAGACTCAACCTCTTCTCAGAATAGCTGGAAAACTAATGCCTCATACTGACTCCTTGCTCTGGTTTTTTATACCCATCTGGTGTTGGGATTAAAGGTGTGAGCCATAACTCTCTTTTAGACTGATTCAGTCTTATGCAAATCTGGATGGACTTGTGCTCACAGAGATCCATCTCCCTCTAAATACTGAGTCCTAGGATTAAAGGTTTGCACCACCACCTCCTAGCTTCTGGCTGCTGGTATTAAGGATGTGTGCCTGAATTTTTTGGGTGTGGCTGACTTTGCTTTCTGAATCCTCTGGCAAGCTTTAATAAATCATAAATAACACATCACTGCAGAAGTCCCCCTTTTTCTTCTTCTTCTTCTTCTTCGTCTCCTTCTTCTTTTGAGTCTTAGTATCCATGGGCAAAGAGTCCACGTACAAAGCACATCTTCAACATTACTGTAATTGCCGCATGGAGAATCAGTTGAAATTTTGGTGATTCTTTTCATAAGAGTTCTATGTTTAAGTGACATATTGAAGTTTTATTAATAGTGAAATACTCAAAACTGACCATGTGCATTTCATCTCTAAAAAGCATTCCTTGTAGTTGACAACATCTACAGGTTAATTGAGAATTCTATTCATCGTAATGTTAAGAAAGCTAACATATTTTCAATATCAGGTGTCATTATTCAGTCCTAAAGCATAACAGATGTTTGTTCAGTATTCCTCAGTTATGTCATAGATTACTTAGTAACACTTAATATCTACTCTAAACATAAAACTAGTGTTGGAAACTAGTGTTGGAATAAAATGTGCTTTCCAGAAGAGTGCTGTTCTTTAGAGGTATAATATAGGGAATAGATTCTGTTGTATTTGGTCAAAAACACCACTCATACCTAATTGTAATTTTATATAACAATACACAATATGAAATCCAGTGCATCATTACAATAGGAGGAACTTAAATGCATTCTGGGGTCTGCATTCCTCTGTAATAACAACACAGTATCAAAATACCTGCATGCATCATTTATCCTCAGAGTCTAATAAATCTCTGAAAGTTTTGAGTGTTTGTGCAGACAGATGAGCTTATATTTTCCATTGAAATTGATCTAATTCTTTTTCTGTATATTATCTCATTGTTTGCTTGTGTATGCACACACATACACACTGACACATGTACGTGGAGGACAGTAAGTAATAGTCAGGAGACAATGCTTTCCAACTATGTGCTTCCCAAGGATTGAACTCAAATTGTCAGGCTTGGCTTCCAGTAAAATTGCCCACAAAATGATCTGACTTGCTGTTAAATGAGTCCCCTTCTAGACGTGGTAATTATTTAGTCATGTGGAATCTTGCCTTCTTTCGTTGACAAATGGTCATTTTCAGAAAAGCTTTAACCAAAAAACAAAACAAAACAAAACAAACAAAAGATTAAGAGCTGCTGATTGATATCACTGACTATGAGGATAATATGTAGCAAGAATTTTGGAGAAAAGTTGCATTTTACCCTCCCATTCCATTAATTTCATCTCTCCCACAGCTTTGAGGACCAAAGTGAGTGTTTCTTTTAAAAAATTCATATAGGGAATTTCATAATTACAGGTTTCATTACATTTGGGACTGGAAGGGTGATCAAACACAATTTCATTCCCATATAATATGAATCTTTACGTGTAAGAATCTATTGGATATTTATTATTAAAACCAGAAGTACATTGTGAGGGATAGAAATTATATTGTTAGAGAGTCAGTGTGGACAAAATGAAAAACCAAGAACGATGTTCAGAAATTACACTGTCAAACACTAGTCCAGTTAGCACAGTTAGGGAAAGATAGGTGTTTGTGTATCTCCGGAACTGGTGGGGAGTTGGTAGAAGGAACATCACTGACAAGTTAAATCTATAACTGACCCAAGTTTCCACACACAGAAAGTTTTACAGGGATGTGTGATTCTCTCTTTGGGCCTCAGGATAAAGGATGAGGAAGTTAAGAATGGGAGGGAAACCTGAAAGAGACTGTGGAGAGTGCTTGATGATCAAAATGTAGGGAGTAGCAATAGTGCACCATGATATTTTTCAGCTGTCGTGGGGAGGCATCACCACAATCTTAATTCCAGGTTAATCACCTTTCACTGTTGAGTTGCACAGAGTAGAAAGAAAGAGACCAAAAGCTAAAACAAAAGTTTTAAAGATGTTTCTCAGTTACAGATGACAACACAAGCCTGTAGGATTAAGAAACGCAATTAGCAATTGCGTCTTACTTGGGACAGGTTGCTGTAAAGTGTATCACAGTTCCAGTGGCTTCTAAATACTAACTGGAGATTTAAACAAACAGTGCTAGCTAGCCAAATTCTGAGGACATATTCTTCCCCATATGGGAAAGAGAGAAGAGAGTTCTCTAAGGTCTCTTTTGAAAGTAAAGTGATGCCATCCATGAAGACTCCACACTTATGATACAATTACTCCCAAGTACCCACCTGCAGTTCCCATAACACTGAAAGTTATGATTTCACTGTAGGAATAGAGGAGGAATAAACATTAAGTGAGTAAGAAATAGAGACATAATTCACACAAATGTGAAGTTTTTATCATAATTCCTCCATGATTCAAATGCCTTCCTTTGCTCTCCAAGGCCATGGCTTTTCATATTCTCCAGCCTTCTTTACTTGGTATTTCTAACTACTGAGACACCTTTCCACAATCCCTCTCTGATTTTGATGAAAGCTCACTTGTCATTTTAAAAACAACATAAATATTCCATCACTCTGAGCTCACTTAGATTTTTCTTTCCTTCTTCCTTCCTTTTTATTGCATCAGAAAGTATACTTTATTGAATACACCAGTTATGGCTCAAAGATTAACAATTATTAAGTATACTTTTGTTTTGTTTTAAAAGTCTTTTTATTATTTTTTTCTTATTTTACATATTGACCCAGTTCCCTCTCCTTCCCATCATCCCATGTCCCCCTATCCCCTCTCCCTTCCCATTACCCACCCACTCCACAGGGATGGTGAGGCTTTCAAGGAGGGATCATGAAAATCTGTCATGTCATTTGGAGTAGGGTCTAGGCCCTCCCTCCTGTCTCTAGGCTAAGGGAGTATTCCTCCATGGGGAATATGCTCCTGAAGTCCATTCAAGCACCAGGGGAAAATATCCACTACTTTCAAATGTCTGTGAGGATAGACCACAAGCCAGATATTGTAAATACCACACCTCCTCCAACTTTCACATGAATTTCTGTCTGCTGGGGAAGGTGGCTAAGGATAAAAATATGACAATGATTCTTTCCCTAGGTCTCTACTGTGACTCCGTGACCATTTATTTGGGTTCCTGGAACAAAGCAGTAAGTGAAAGAAATGACAGTAAACACTACCAATGAATGGCTGATTGATAATATAGCATGAAAAGATATGGAAAAGTCCAGAGGATAGAGGAGTGGTAGAAGTATTTTACTAGCATATCCATTATCCTACATTTAATCACCCTAAAAAGAACAAAAAACAGATTATTGAAAACAAACATAACTGATTTGGTCATAGGTGCTTATGGAATAGTAGAGGAAAACAGTGCTTGAGAAAGGATCTTGCCTAACTGAGATGAATCAGGAGAATCTAAAACATACATAACAGTAATGTCAAAATTTGAATCAATGTGGGAAAGGTTGCAGGAAGAATAAATCTCAAGTGTAAATGCTGGGAGTGAACTAGCAAGGTATGTTTGAAGGAAAAATGTAGTTATAACATTACCTTACCACAACGCTAAGGTGCGGAAAAGTAGATTTTGAAATCATATAAGAGAATTAGGAATCTTCTGGCCCTCGACTTTTTGACAGAAATTTTAAACTGATCTTACTGTAAAGGAGTTATTAGGATATTTAAATTAACAAAAAGCATGATTGTATTCCAAGATGTTTAGAATAAGCTTAGAAGGCCATATTTGGAAATAAAGAATAAGAAGTGGAATGATTTACTGCACACTTATAATATTCCATAGAAAATATTATCAAATACTTCATACATTGAAAAATCTGTTAAGAAAAAAATTAAGAATTGACGAAGTGTAACTGAAGAAAAACTAGAATTTTTTAAAAGGCAGATTAAGAATCTTTAGCTGAGGACTGGAAGATACATAGTTGTGGGTGTGGAGGATATCTATATTCCCAGGAGAATGGAAGATCAGCTCAGAGTCACATCAGCTAGCTACATAGCAAATGTAAAACCAGAGGTACATGACTCTCTAAATCTAAAAAAAAAAAAAAAAAAAACCCACAAATAAACCAACAAACAAACCAATACATTGGCTAAAACAAATTTGAGAGGAAATAGTTATTAACACAGAAAATGGTGGTATTGATTTACGGAATGCCTAATTATTATTTTGGAATTCGTATCATTTCAATGATTCTGATAAATACTCCCAGGCTGCTATGTTGGTAGTTTGATACATAAAGCTGGAGACGGTTACGATAGCTCTTTCCCTTGTCATCCTGGTCCTACAGCAGCTTCACCCCAAATAAACACTCAGAGACTAATTAATTATAATACCAATGGCATGGGCTTCTTATTGGCTAAATTTGTCTTAGTTATTAACCCATAACTCTTAATATATGTATCTCCAGATGGTCTTATTTTGCTGGAGTATACCTGGTTGTATCCTCTCTTCCAGGGATCACATTGTGACCACTTTATGCCTACACCTCCCAGATTTGTCTTCATCTGGTAGACCCAACTATCCTTCCTGCCTGGCCACTAGACACACAGTGCTTTATTCATTAACCCATAAGAGAAACATATACAGAATAACATCTCCCATCAGGAGACCTTTGAAGTAGTAAAGACAAAAGCTATAAAAATTGTTGAAAACATTTGAGTCTGTAATGGTCTTTATACACAGGGCAAGATGATTAATAGAGAGTATACACCTCATGATCAAAGGCTTCTTGAAACCAAAGCAAGGATAGAAAGAAGAGTGAAGAAAGCCACTTAAAGTGGCGTGTAAGTTAAACTAAATTGGTATGAGAGACAAAACTGTGTTTGTTAATTCAGTGGTCCCAGATTGATCCAGAAGAAAATTATGTTGCTAATACAAAAAGTGACAGTTCATATTGACTTGAATATTTAAATGTGAGTACATTGATATTAGTGACAAAAACAAAAGGAAAGTTAATACTATATATCTCTTCTGATGTAAAACATATCTAGTCTTCCTAGTGACACTCAACCATGTTGACATTAAGTTAATTTTGTGGAAAATCAAGACTGTAAGATATTACCAACAGGTGAAGGATAAAAATATGTGGAAAAAAATACTAAGTAGTTTTAAAGGCAGCTTCTGAGGGAAGTGGAAGAAAAAATTTCACAGTGAAAGAATAGAGGGGCAGTTCCCTAAAATTGTGATGTTTAAGCACACCGTGGACTAGAAAGCTAGGCAGCAAAATTGCCCTACAGCGTGATCTTTTCTTTCTTTCTTTCCTTATTAGTTCTCCATTTTTCCCTTTTTTTTCAGATTCCATTCTTGCTAATGCTCAATCAGTCCTGCAAAGTGCAGCTATAATTATCTTAAAAGAGGCTGCATTCAATAAGGCATTCATCTCCTCACACTTGAAGAAAGGGCGATGTGAAGGCATTAACACATGTGACTTTTAGAGCCTTCAGATCCCTTGTCTTCATCTTGTCCTCAGAGCAGCTTTCATGAACCATAGAATATGCTTTGATTCTCTATTGAATATGTGTCAAGACTCAATGTAGTTCCTCATTTCTCTTTTTATAACCAACATTGTGTATCCATTTCCCTTAAATTTCCCATCTTTATTAACAAATACTGGTTTGTAGCGACCATGTCTATCATATAAAAGCAAACTACATATTTTCTGGCATCCAGACATCAAGATATTCAATAGTATTTTCTCAGTGGAATTATATTGTAAGTCAGGGCAACTTAAACATCAAGATGTAAGTCCAGGGAATCTGAGAGTAAAATTGGGAAGTAAGGATGCATAGCAGGTTCAGAAACAAAAGTAGAATTTTCTTACCTATATTTCTTTTTCTACTATAAATTATACATTGACTTCTACTGAGTTTGTAATTCTCACTTTGGAAATTGTCTTAACTTTTTGTGATTTACACACAAATGTAAGAAATAACTTCAGCTATATAGTTGTTTTCCAAGAGTTTAAAGATTATGTTGATAAATTCATTCATTGCATTTCATTATATTTCACCCACAAAGTCGTTATATGAACATAGTTAAAATAAGCATTCTTAGTCACTTATGTATATGATCTCAATATCTGGCACAGACTTTATCCATAGTGAGAATTCAATATATGGATCAAATAAATTATCAATTTTCCTTAAAAAAATAACAAGAATGTATATTGAAAATAAGGATGGGCTAGAAAGATGCACCAACATTTCAGAGCATTTCAGGTTCTTTGCTCCTAATGTAAAGAACCAGAAATTGATTCCTAACATACAATTCCTAGCAATATATGTTCTCACAGCTGCCTATAATGCTGTCTCCAAAGGATCTGATTTTTCTCTTCTGTACAATGCAGGTACTCATAAATGACTGTATGCACACACACACACACACACACACACACACACACACACACAGGACTATGCATTACAAAAACTTAAGAGTCAATAAAAGAAAATTAAAAGAGCCAGATGAAATAAAATCAAGGGATAAGGATACTTGAGCATAGAGGCAACTTTTAATAATTTAAGTATGCTTAGCAAGTAATCAAACATTAATAGGAATATTGAAGAGCATCAAAAGTGAATGTGAAATTGGATATCATTAATTTGCAATATATTTCATTGCCACATCTTTGTTCTGACACTCTATTGAACATACCATCCCTGATATTTTCATATGCTGACATGTGATGAATACTTCAGTCTACACCAGCATTTTCAAAATTTCCATCCATATTCGCCAATAAGAGAAATAATATTATGTTTGGTAAGAATATTACATATATATATATATATATGTGTGTGTGTGTGTGTGTGTTGTGTGTGTGTGTGTGTGTGTGTGTGTGTGTGTGTGTGTGTGTGTGTGTGTGTGTGTGTGTGTGTGTGTTTTGCTAAGTAAATTGTGACTGGGAAGATTGCCCATAGAATCTGGGCTTGGGAATGAGAAAAGCAAGTAAGCTGAGCAGTGGTAGAGGACCAGAATAGAGAATCACAGAGGAACTTCCATGGAAAGAAACCATGTAGAGGATTACAGCTCCGTGGAGCTTGTCAAATAAGCTTTAAACTCTTGGATTTTCTATATTCACAAATTTGTCACAGACACAGCAGGGTCTTGAACTCAAGTTGTTTATCATGTCTAATGTACAGAGATTTAGGTAGAGTATTTTCTTGGGTGGTGCAACTACTATAAGGTGTTCCATTCTCCAGTAAACAATCCCCCACCCCTGTTAAAGACACTTTGAAAAAAGTCAAGTTAGTCATACACATATGTTAGAACTCCTTAAGAAGAAGAAAGGTATTCATTAGAAGAGGGAAGGGATTTGAGATGGGGTAATGGATGTACAAATGACTGAAACTCACTCTGTGAATGTCTAAAACTGCCTAACATTATAGGGAAATAGAAATATAGAAACTAAGGCTGATAGAAACAAACATTAAAAATGTCAGTTATACCTTAAGATATTTATTGATGTTTATTATCACTAATTTCTGTAGATCTTGTGATTTTAGAATATGTTCAAAATCATTCTTATATAAAACTGTACTCATTAATTTTGAGGTAAGTAGCTAATAGATTGCTCAGTTTAAGAACATTTGGTACAATTGCAAATGAAGGGATCCAATTCTTATCCATATGGAGGCTTACAATGAAATGTAGCTATAGTTTCAAAGAATCTGACAACTTCTTTGGCCTATGAATGTTTGTAGTTCAGAGATATAAATGAAGCCATATCATATATGTTCATAAAATTTTAAAAAGAATAAAAATGAACATGTTTTGGCATATATAACAAACAACATTTACTGTATAAAAACTTTTTTTTATTTTTCAGTGTATATAGGTCATATAAAACAAAGGGGTTTCCTTATGATATTTTATACATGTATATTTACATATTTACATATTATTTTTACATAATACTTAGATTATATTCTTTCTTCTCCTGAAATGTTTATCATTTAATTTCATGCCTTAAATTTTAAATCTGGATTCTACATATTTGAGAGAACCTATAATAGTTTTCTTTCTAAGATTGGCATATTTCAGTTAACATGATGAACTTGTTAGAAATTATATGATCTACCCTATAGAATTGATGGGAGATGTTATTCTGTGTGTATATATATATATATATATATATATATATATATATATATATATATTTCTCATACTGGTTAATAAAGCACTGTGGCCAATAGAAAACTAGATAGGCAGGGCTAGGAGACTAGGAGGAGGAAAGAGGAAGTAGAAGGAAGTGTCAAGATGGAGACCTGAGAGAAAGAAGATGCCAGCTGCGGCTCCCAGATAAGATGAGCCACGTGGAAATACTTAGATAAGTAGAAATGGGTTAATAATTAAGATAGAGCTAGCCTATAAACAATAATGGTAATTGGTCAACAGGATTGTATTAAATATGGACTCTCAGAGTGTTACTTGGGGCTGGCAGGGCTGTGGGCCCAGACTGGCAGGCTGGTGGGCTGGCGGAACCATAGGCGCTACACAGAATGACTAAAAAGCCTATAGTACATACAGGTACTACAGTTTCTTACAGGTTTTTTCCCTGATAGATACAGAGGTAGCTTCTACAACTCAGCTATTTGGAAGAATGGTGGGATAAATATGGTATGTATCATCTCTACTGTATATTTATTTTGTTTATACCAGCATGTAACCAAAACCAATGAAGCTGATTTATATATATAAAATTTTCTTTCTAAATAGTAATGTAAGAAAAGTTGTGGTGTTGAGTGGCTGCAGAGTTGGAAAGAATCTAGGGGAGGAGAAACCATGATCACTCATAATTCCATGAAAAGAGGGACATACATATATATCCCTATTACAGCTAGACTTATTGCATTCTTAGCAGCAGAAAATAAGGGTTTCCTTTGACTTGACTGCCAGCGTTTTCCCCCTTGGTGAAAGACATTTGACTAGCCATTCTGTAATTGACTGAAGCTGCCTAACATTTTTCATGTATTTGTCAGCTATATGTCCTTAGGATTCACTCCATTTTATGTTTTCATTGATTTATTCAATTGTTTGTCCTTTACAGTTTGATTGTTTTAAATATAGAGTAGTGTGTCATTCCTATGTATACATAGATGCCTACACGAACATGATTTATACAAAGCTATAACTTTTGGTGGCACAAAATTTTATAAACCAATTTGTATAATTTGAAGTATGGGTACATAGATTAAGAATTAATGGAGAAAATAGAAATCCCCAATAATTTACGTGTGCTGCCATATCCAAGGTCTGTAATTAGAATTAGCAATGATTGCTCAAAATATCATTTTATATATTTGGTGTCATAAGGGGAACTGAGAACTTTCACTTAAAACTTAACAAAAGCTTAAAAAATAGTTTTTAGAAACAAAAGAACAGAGACAAGCAAAGGTTCCTGGTAGCAGCATTTTTCTGGGTTGGACTCTGTTTTGTGAGAGACAAGTAAATATTTGCGTGGCTCCTTAAAGGGAGGTTTCCTTACTCAGCATAAGCAGCAAAAAACTGAACAGATTTTAAAGAACTCTGATAAAAATTCATTGGTGTGTACAAGAGCTGGCAATGCCAGTGACCACATCTCCAAGCCGTGCTTCTGGATGAAACACAGACAAAGGCGGTGAGCACAGCTCTCAGTGCTGGCGGTAAAATAGCCGCGGCCATCTTGGATAGACTGAAGCTAAAACTGTGGCTTTCATTTTAGCAATGTTGTTGTTTAGCAGATAAAAAACTCATGGCCACAAAAAGATAAAGATTTAAAGTAAGAATCTGTCTTTAAAGTAAATACAGATTCACATTAAGAAAAAGTGCTAAAGTCCTACACTTGTTCTAAAATATATGTAGGCTTGGGAGATAAAAGGAATAAAATGATTTTAAAAAGATAGACAGTGGCTGGGTGGGTGACACAGGCCTTTAATCCCAGTACTCCAGAGGCAGAGGCAAACAGATCTCTGTAATTTCAAAGTAAACCTGGTATGTAAAGTGAATTCCAGGACAGATAAAATGTACACATAGAAACCCTATCTCAAAATATGTAAAAATAGAAGTAAAAGAAATAGAGTAATAAAAAAGCCACGTAAAAATGCAAAGCACAGAGAAACTTTGGAAACTATACACAATTCTGTTGCCTTTAAATTGTTTGACTGCTGAGGAAATAACAACAATGTATAAAAGAAATACTGCTGGATTAATTCAATTTATATGTTTTAAAAATGCTTTGATTCCAAAATTTAAGTTCAAGGACAGGTTACTGGGGAAAAAGATTTCTAATTTTGTTTCCACAGAAAATGAAAAGCTGTGGACAGGTAGTTATAGTTATAGTTTTCCTTGCTTAGGATTAAAGATAAGTTACATATAGGACTTTAGACTCACAAAGATAGGGTAGATGATAATTTGTTCAAATCTTACAAAATGTTAATGGACTAAATATTGTTAACTGTGATTCTTATTTGATAACTTAAAGTTATGTGATATATTTTGCTATGTTAAGGTTAAAACCCTTCTTTTTATTTTAGACAGAAAAAAAGGAGATGATGGGAGATGTTATACTGTAAATATGTCCCTCATACTGGTTAATGATTAAAGCACTGTGACCAATGGGTAAGCAAGATAGGCAGGGCTAGGAGACAAGGAGGAAAGAGGAAGTAGGGAGGAGGAGTCAGCATGGAGAGCATAGAGAAAGCAAGATGCTGGCCTGCCACGCTCTGATAAGATGACCACATGGAAATATTTAGATAAGTAGAAATGGATTAATAATTAAGACAGATCTAGCCCATAAACAATAATAGTAACTGGCCCACAGGAATGTATCAAATACAGATTCTCTGAGTGTTATTTGGGGCTCGCGTGGTGGTGGGTTGGGCAGCTGGCAGGGAGGAACAAAGAGTGGGACCAGACCAGCTGTGGGGAAAAATGTACTTTTAACATATATTGGAGAATATTTATATATTTATTTATTATTTGCTTATTTGTTTTCAAGAAATTGTTTCTCTGTGTATCCCTGGGGGTACTAGAAATGGCATTGTAGACTAGGCTGGCTGTGAACTCAAAGATACCTGCTGAAGAAAGAGTTTCTCTCCTGCCTAGTCCTGCAGTCATTGACCTTCAAACAAGCACACAGAGAATTATATTAATTATAAATTGTTTGGGAAATGGCTTAGGCTTCTCACTTGCCAGCTCTCTGGTAATTATTAATCTGTTTCTATTAAACTATGTATTGCCATGAGGCTGTGAATTAAACATAATCTATCATGTTATGCCTTTGGCAGCTACACGACTTCTCTCCAGCAATTTTCTCTTCATCCATCCTCAGAATTCTCCTCATCTCATGGTCCTGCCTATAATTCCTGTCCGGTGATTGTTTTATTCATCAGCTGATAAGAGAAATATATATGCAGAAGAATACCCCCATCTATATGCCTGCCTCTGTCTCTGGAGTGCTGGGATTAAAGGTGTGCACTACCATGCCCAGGTAGAATTTATAAGTGTGTATGCAATGTCTTGACATGCATATAGAAACAGAGGCATACATGAGAAAATTGCAAGCCCCAAGACTCAATAATAGAATCCTGAGTGTACTCCTTCCACAGTGGGAGCAAATACTTGATTCCAACCTATTTAATAAAGCTAAAATGTTTTGCACTGATATTCAACTAGTCTGTAGAGAGCTGCATAGTGACAAGCCTTAAAGTGGCGCTGGCTTCTGCCTTACACCTTCCCCCTGGTGAAGGCTCTCTGACGTAAACAAGCCCTTAATTGGTTAAGTCTGTTCAGCCTGTCTGCTTCCCCATTAGAGTAGCCTATCTGCAGGTTCCACATGGCTCACTGGGGTTGGTTAGCTCAAGGGTATTTAAGCCTGTGCAGGGGTCTCCCGGCTCTCTCTCTCTCCCTCCCCCTCTCCCTCCCCCTCCCCCTCCCCTCCCTCCCCCTCCCCCTCTCTCTCCCTCCCCTCCTCCTCCCTCTCCCCCTCCCCCTCTCTCTCTCCCTCCCCCTCCTCCTCCCCCTCCCCCTCTCCCTCCTCCTCCCCCTCTCTCTCTCCCTCCCCCTCCTCCTCCCCCTCCCCCTCTCCCTCCTCCTCCCCCTCTCTCTCTCCCTCCCCCTCCCTCCCTCCCCCTCCCCTCCCCTCCCCCTCCCTCCCTCCCCCTCCCCTCCCCCTCCCCCTCCCCCTTCCCCTCCCCCTCCCCCTCTCCCTCTCCCTCTCCCTCTCCCTCTCCCTCTCCCTCTCCCTCTGCGGGACAGAAGCAACATGTTTAAAGGATCCTGATTAAAACTGCAAGAAGAAGATCTACCCGGAGTCGTGTCTTCCTTGCTGGCAGGGGTAGGCGCGTACAAGAGTCCCTTGTTCATCAGGAGATATTTGGCATTTGATGATTGCTCACTACACTAGTAGGTAACTCTTGTCAAAAGAAATGGAGCAAGGATCGTTGAAATACTGCATAATATGCAAGACATGCCACACAAGTAAGCCCCAGTCCAATCTGCCTAATAAAAAAATTAAATTAAAAAATTTTGTTTCATTGCACTTGACTTTTACACATAAAAATGAGTTTATAATGCCCTGGAAAACAACATTGAAAGTAACAAGTATCTGTATGTGAATAGAGACAAAAGAACATGTTCCCAGGGCAAAGGTTCTAAAATATGTAATCACATCAATATCTCTCACCATACAAGCACAGATCAACATAATTTAATGAAAGAATGGACTGCATTACATACTATACAGTTCCTTCCTAAAATCATTACCTGGGAATTATCCTCATTTAAGTGTATGGATTTAAAAAGCAGTCAAGAACTACAAGATGTGTTTAAAAAGCTAGAACTCTGTAAATTTTTCACTTTAGTCCACATGAATTGCTGCCTGTAGAAATGTATTTTTGTTAAGATACAGTTGTCTTTTAAATCGCTAAAATCACTGTAGAGGCTACTGCACAATCTGCTCTTCCATCAACCTCCAGTAGCAGAACCTTTTTAGACATGAACAAAAATAACATAAAAATAATAATACATCTGAAGGGGTATTATAAGACCATAATTCCTCTGAGGGTGCATGTAATGTCATAAATTGTAGGCGCAAACTCAAGCAGTTTAGTCATAGGAACCCTGAGATGAAATTACAGCTTTTATAATCCCCTGAGAGTATATTCTTTTGGTATAATGGAAACTGTAGTTATTTGGAAACACCCTGTTCCTATGGCCCCAGAAATTATCTTCATCATTTGAAAAATGAGAAATGCTAAGCTGTTGTCTCAAAAGCAAGTTGCACTGATCATAAGAATAATGGAAAAATGTCAGTGAAGTCATTATGGGATATCCTAAATATGGGATTCTTTCTAAAAATAAGACAGAAGAGCCACCTACATAATTACATCTGTAAGGAAAGATGTTACAGGCACAAATACAAAGATCCTATGGCATATTGTAATGCTGAACCAGCTTTTCATTAAATACACAAAAGCCCAAAGAAATACACAAATGATATCTAAAATCTCATCGTAAGACTTACTCTTTACAGTCAATGCCAGTAACTAAATAAGTAAATAATCCATGATAAAATAAACAAAATTAATGTTCGTGTGCAATGAAACCCTGTACATTTCATGTAACATTATGACTAAACAAATTTTAATTATAAGGTTATTCTCAAAGATTTTTGTTGATGATTTTAAAGATGAATATGTGTCTCTGTGTGGGCTCATGTGATTCCCAGTTGTTTCACAGGCTCGACACCTTAAATCCCTTGGAGTTGGAGTTAAGGATCATAGTGAGTACCTTGATGTGGATTCTAATCATGTGTAACACTATCAAATACTCTGAACTCTTATTTCTTGAGCCATCTCTGCAGGCCTGTGTGTGTTTTATGCTGATTAAGACTTCTTTTTTTTTTTTTGAAAAATTTAGTTAGAACTTTTGAATTAATCCTTTACTTATATCATACCCTTTCCCTTGCCTTCTCAAATTCATGAATGTTCCTTGTATAATTATTGCTGTTACATACACACATATTTTTATAACAAGTGTGTGTGTGTGTGTGTGTGTGTGTGTGTGTGTGTGTGTGTGTGAGTGTGTTTATGGCTGATTAACTTGGTAAGGATAATATATTAGGGAATTGTGTCTTTTCATCTAGAGGTGTGGGCTCTATGAAATGTCCCTCATTCATGCTGGCATGTCAACATTCATACCACATGTCCTTACAGAGGTCTTATTCAAGAAAGCATACCGTTGAAATTTTATGGGTGAGAGCTAGAGAAATGGTTCAGTCATTAAAGGCTTGCCACAAAATAAAAAGACACAGGACATTTTACATGGGTGCAACATCCCTCTCATAATAGGTAGCACTAGACATCCTATTTTCTGGCCTTTACAATCTTTGGACTCCCTCTTCCACAATCTTCCCCAAGCAGACTGACTGTGTAGTAATTGTGTTGTAGATGAACCAGTAGGGCTGATCACTCCCCTCTCCCTTATGCCCTGCCTTGTTGATTGTTTATGGATCTCTATAATACTACTGTCCATCCTAAAAAAAAAGAAAAAATTCTTATAAATATTGATGGCTCTATGTAACTGGGGACTTAAGATCAAGTAAATAGAATACAGAAAGAAATTATGTTGGCTTAGTAAAATGCTCATAGAAGTTACTCTTAAGGGTCTAGTTTTACAGTTCCTGGCATGGGTCCATTCAAAATGAGCAACAGTACATCAACTAAGTAATTGTATATATGGACCTATGCAAAATTATATTGTTCCAGTTCTCTAAAATGCCTAATAAATGCAGTTAAAGAAATTGAGATGTGGAAATTGGTTTAAAATTTAAATTGCAACAAATGTTTTTCTAAGCAAATAAAATCAATGTATATAAAGATACTTTATGGCCTTTTATTTTGTTTTTTTTTCAAGAGGGTCTATATTCTGGAATTATACATAAGGAACTAAACTCACATTCATGGGATCCAAATCTCATCAACAGCTTTATTTTTGCATAGGAAACTTAATGTTTTCTAAAATCCAATTTATGTTATTGTGCCTAATAATATATAGAGGGGTTTATTGCCTAATTACAGATGTCTAGTCGATTATAATCTTATTTTTTTTCTATTATGTTCTAAATTGTAACTAATTAATAAGCCACTGATCTATGATTCATGGTATTACCTTTAAATAAAATAATATAACCAAATCAGTGTATGTTAATCACTTACTTATTACATAACATAAAATTTGTTTCATTCCTTGTTAACGTCATACTAATAGCATTGTTGTAGGAAAATATCTTTCTATAACCTTTTGTTTATTTTAAAAATTTAATAATGTCTATCCCATCTTCAAAATATTTGGAACTGAAAACAAGTAATTTCCTCCTTCTATTATTACTTTTTGCATTTTATTAACCAATAAACACATGTTTTCTAAATTTTAGTTTGCTAACATTTTATTTTATAAATTATGGGAACACCTACAACATATATTTTTTTCATGAAATATGAAAATTGTCTCATGAAAGTTATTGAGCTTTGATGATGGCCATGAGTATTTTAAGGAAAGACTTAAATATTGAGGAATGGACAGCTGTTAGTCAGCTACATATGCAAAGCAGTACTAGCAAAGGCACTAATTTAACATGGTCGGGATACATTTTTATTGCACATAGATGAAGTGTTGTCAGCCTAGGTCTCTTGACAAATCCATAGCAGTTATCCAGATTTCTTCAGCATTGTGAATGTCTCATTACAGACTGTTAATGTCTCATTACTGGTCATGAATAGTCAGCATTGCACTTGTATTCCACCGTATAAAATGATCAGAACAGGCTGGGATGGAAGGCTCATGCCGATGTTCCAAGCACTTGAGAAGAAGCAGAATAATAAGGAGGTCAAGCTCATTCTAGCTACCAACTCAAGGTCAGCCTGAGATATATCCTAATTAAAAAAAAATAAGCAAACAAGAAAGCAAGCAAATAAACACCACAAATAAATAAATGATAATTAGTAAGAATATGATGTATGTGTCCCTGTCTGGTTAGTAACATGGTCATATCTAATTCTAAGTACTCAACAATGAATTATTTATAGAAGCAATCTCACCCAAATAAAAAGGCTACTCCATTATAAAGGACTAGGAAGTTTATGTTGACAACTAGACTTATTTTTGATACTGATATGAAATTATCATTTAACAATAGTGGAGGTATAATTTTTAAAGGTCTGACTTAGTGACTATTCAGCTAGTTTCCATGGTAAACAGTAGTATAGAGACCTGCAAATCTTTATAGCAATAAACAGTAATGCAGAGACCTGCAGGACTCTGACTATATTTACAACAGTTAACAGTAATACAGAGATTTGAAGGACCCTTTAGATCTTTCCAACAATTTCAGGATCTCAGATCCCTTGTCTATGATGTGAAAACAATATTTAAGTTAAAATACTGTTTCTTCTTGATAACTATTTACTTTGAAAATGTTCATTCAATGTATTTATAGCTATAGTAAATGCTGTTTCAGAATATGTATATTCTGAAGCCATGCTTCAGCAGCCAGAAGTTTAAATAATGCAGAAGAAAAGAAAATTTTCTGGTCAATAATTATTTCTTCATTAGTCTGGCATTAAAGAAACACCCAAGAGAAACATGTTAGAAGCCAGCATGGGCTCTACAGTTCTGAAGGAAACGACCATAAAACATACAGAGAAAAGGCATAATTCCTCCCAATTAGCTTTGACAGAGCTCAAAATTGTTTTTCCAGCTTTAAAATAAGCAAAGCTCAAATTTGGAAGGGGCCCAGGTGTCCTTTGCATTTATTTTCATTTAAATACTTGTGTGGTGTGAGTGTCATCAGCATTGTTGCCTTCTTGCATGGGAATATCCAAATGGTGTAAACGTGTTTATTGCTTAGAGTATCACTTCTTTAAAAGCAGGCTGGAATCCATTTTGCCTAAATGAACACATAACTTAAATGTAAAATTAATGAAATAATGATAAAAGCACACGGTTGGGGAGGAAAATAGTTTGGAGGGCACAATGAATAGTTGGTGGTAGTGTGGTTGGGAGTAGATTAATATGATCATTATATAAAGTTTGTGACTTTCAGGAATATAAGACATTCAAAAACCACTCATTTTTTCTTAACATAGTTTCAGTTACAGACATTTGAGAAGGTATAGCTCAAATATTGCTATCCATGCCTTATTCCTTAGCTTGTTGTGTTTTTAGCTGATTCATAATAATGGTATATAAACTTCCAGCTCTCTACAGAACCTCATTGGTATTCTATACCTGGACTTTAAATGAATTCACACCAAACCTACACTGCTATGCTCTGTGTCTAAATGCATGGAGCTACACAATGCACAATTGCATATATTTATGGATGGACATTCACATTGTCCTAACCATATATACAAACGGCTCTAAACATGCGCTACACGGACCTGAGGTTGTTTGAAACAATCCCCAGAATTCTTTATCTCACACGATGGATGACAGTTGTTTTTCTGGGAAATAAAAGAGTAAAAGTGTGATGATTTAGGGCATACAATTATGTTTCTCTTTCTGTGTTTCACAGGGAAGCAGTGTCATGACTACTTGTATAAAGTTTTCAGTTTATTAGTGTCAAGATTATATTAACCTTGCTTTGTAGTAAATCTCAACATCTATTTTCATCTCACAAAATTGGGAATCTTGTGTGGGGGGAAGAATTTGAAAGGCATGAAGGCTTGTGCTGTAAACAGACATGTGTGCTTAAGGATCTATATAGGCAGATTCCAAGAGAGGCCATCAAGTATCAGTCTCTCTCCAACTCACTTCTTTTAGACTTGATCTCTCGCTGAATCTGGAATTCAGCTGATATCCATTTTCCCATCTCCAACCAATACATTTCTGAGCTTTATAGGAATGCTCAGCCATATCCAGATTTTTAACCTACATGTAGAGATTTAAATATGGCTAGCTCTTCATGCTTACACAGCCTGTCTGCCTATGCAATGGTGTATCTCTCCAGCCACAAAACAGACTTTTTAAATCATTTGTGTATATGTTCACAGTTATTTACATCATTGAAACCCAATCCTGACTTCTAACTACTCACATGCCCTCCCCCAGCATTTACTATGAGAGTGGTTCACCTATCAAAGGGTTCATTCTTGGAGAAGACTAATTTTTCCTTTCTTATTATCCACTGCTTGCTTGTAGTAAGACTTTGTGAAATTTTCTCCAAGTACATTGGTATGTTAAGAGTGTTGACATTGTACAGGTCTTGTTTAGGTGACCACCATGCTGATACTTTATGCTGAATCTTCCCTACTGTATTTTAAAGATACTGTCTAGGAGGTGGGAAGCATCATGAGCCTCTTGCTATTGTAAATTTTCTGTCCTGTTGTAGGGGTTTAGATAGATAGATTAGATAGATGGATGGAAGGATGGATGGATGGATGGATGGATAGATAGATAGATAGATGATAGATAGATAGATAGATAGATGAATAAGCTAGATATCCCATAGTAAGTTTGCCATGCTCTACAATTTGACCAGCCTTAGCTTTTTTAATTTTCTCCATCTACCACAAAAAACACAAGCATCTTTTGTGATGTGTGAAGGCTACACTTACATGTAGGCATAAACATATAGTAAATTGGTGATAAGTATATGGGCTTAGATAAATGGCAATGGTATGCTCTCCTTTCTGTACTTCTATGACTTCTTCTAGTCACAGGAAACTGGGTAGAATAAACTGCAACTCTTTACCCATCCCACACCCCCAAAAAACAACATCTACCCTTCTTCCATTCATTAGACTTCAGAGGCTGATTAAGTCAAATACCCATTCCTTGTTCTGACTTCTTAGTCTAAGGGAGTATACACACACACACACACACACACACACACACACACACACACACATCACTAAAACTCACATTCATACACACACAAGCAAAACATTATAGAAAATATGCATATGTCTGCATTGAGTATAAATTAAATATCCATATATTAAATATAGATATACTTTAAAGATACTATGTATGGAACATATAACTTGCTATGAATGATAAATAGTTTTGCCATTATTCCTATTTCTTCTTTCTATATCTCCTTTAGCTTGAAAATATATTCCTCAAATGTTTTCAATACTATATCCTGAACTATTTGAATCATAGCTGACATGGAACACCTATTGAGAGAAACCTTTCCTTGCTGTTATAATAGAAGCTAATTAACCATTTTTTCTGTGAAGCATTACCCTGTTTAAATTGTCTATATCATGACAACCATTTTCTTAATTGATCTTGTTTGTTTGCATATACATCTGAATAAATTTTATGATTATTTGTGGCAAATTAATTTTAACTTCAAATTATTATATTTACATTGAAATTCAAATCCTTTTTCACAATATAAATTCGTAATTTAATGACTCTTTCTCTCTCTCTCTTTTTGACTATACCCTCAGTTTTGTAGCCTTAGAATACTAAGCACTTACGTAAACCAGTTATAGAATAAGAAGGTTAAAAACTGGGATAGAAAATTGCAGATAACCATGTCTTCACTTTGCTTACATAAAACCAGTTTGGGCACTTTTGGTCTTTTAAAGTGCCGTAACACAATTGTCATTTTACAATGTCTATAAAATTAAGTCTGAAGATGAAGGAAAGTAAAGGCTACAGTTAAAGCAATGGGTCATGTCCACTGTAATAGAAATTATTGATGTGTCCAACCTGAGATGGTTTTTATCCCTCTTTATAGTGAGAAAATACATAGAGTGTTACAAACATGTAGGAAATGGCTTAAATTGTTGAGTTAAAGGCTGGCTTCTTACGCTGCAATTTCCTATTTTATCACAATGACACAACATAAAGTTCAAAGCATATAATGGGGTGAGAAGAAAGTCTTCCAAATACCTGGCAGGCGTATCTTTCAATTTAATTCACCTGTCAGCCCAGGCAATGGTGAGTGAACCTATTATTGGCAGTCCTGTTCCATGGTTACTTTCAAATGTACTACTTTCCTATTGGCACAGAACAAGTCACCACATCCTTCGTACACTGTCTCCCTGGATTTATTTCTTGAGATTTTTAAAGGGAAAATACCCATCAGAAGCATAAAATACATCACATCCCTCTCCTCAGAAAAGGGAAAGAGATTTAATTTCGGAGCACTATGAAGTAATGATTTTAATTATTTAATTTCCTTATAAATGAGAGACAATCTACCTATGCTCATATCATTCATCATAATGAAATAATTATCTCATTTATATTATTTTATAAGACAGAAAGAAGGAAAGAAAAATGAAGATAAGATTACCAGAAGAGAAAGAGAAGAGGAAATTACATTTCTGAGCTCTTGAGGCTCCTTCCTCAGAAAAGACATTAAGTTTGCTGTTTGAATGAATTCACTCTCCACTGCTGTAACAAAAATATCCAAGGAAGAATCATTTTCAGAGAAAAAATATTGGGTTAGCTTACATATTTGGAGACTCAAGACCATGGTGTGAAGCTGCCTTGGCCCTGGTAAAGGTCTCATGGTTTAAAGGATTATAGCAGCAGAACAGAATTTAAATTGATACTTTAGAGACAAAAAGTCAGAAAAAAGAGAGGGAGCAAGTTTCACCCGTTCATAATAATTTAAACCCAGGCCAGCTATTCAGAGTTGATTATATGACTATTTCCCAAGGATGACATCTGAAATGATCTAGCCATAACCATGTCCTTCAGAGCCCTGTGGCCTACAGGTTGCATGTTTCTTTATACTGTCTCTGAAGTGTAAGGACTTCCCTTCTTTGCAAGGGAATGCTTTGAACCATGTAATATCTCAAAGCTCAGCTCATTAGGAATGTGTAAAGTGAACACATTGTAGCTCAGATAAAGAAGTCAAGTCACAGTGTGTGTGTGTGTGTGTGTGTGTGTGTGTGTGTGTGTATGTTATGACTCTCATATGAATATAAAAATTATCATATAGGAAGGGTTTTACACAACAATAAAAATTAAGCTGGTAAGGTGTTGCAGTCAGTTCAAGGTAGAACTGAAGGCCAGGCACTTTTATCACAGGAATTAAAGTGAACACAGACAGAAGGAAGGTGGCATTTTCCAGGGTGTGAATTATTCCTATCTACCAGCTAATATTTATTTTCATGTGTACAGACAAAGCTCCTTTACATTCTATCAGTTATCACCAAATCATCAGCCTATAGGCCTTTTTTGCTTTGGTACCACTGACTCTTTCCTTGTGTCTTTGATTTGCTCCACTAATACCCCACCACTGGAAATAGCCTGTGCTCACAGACAACACTGAATATTTTATAATTTGGTGGGGCCAAAAATAGTTATATATTTTAAAAGAAAACTTGAAATAATTATCTATAATATAAAAAATGTTGCTGTTTGGGGACATAGCTCAGATAGTATATGAGACTACTTTAATGTGTGCTCTTAGTGACCAGCATACAATTAGGGCAAGTGCTTTCCTTCACGCTGAGGAATCAAAAGAGTGCCAAGGACAGAAACGAGACCCTATGCTGTGGTGCTTAGTAATAAATACAATTATGGTGACTTGAAATGACTTTTGCATATCTGAACGGCATGTGTTTAGGAATCCTACCTCACTTCATCCCTCAAGAGCAGTGGTCTCAGGACTGAAATATAATGCAAGAGAAGTGACCCTTGGAATACCACATTTTTTTCTTTTTGAGACAGGGTTTCTCTGTATTCTTTTGGAGCCTGTCCTGGAACTAGCTCTGTAGACCAGGCTGGCCTTGAAGTCACAGATATTCTACTGCCTTTGCCTCCTGAGTGCTCGGACTAAAGGTGTGTGCAACCAACACCTGGCTAACACAACTTTTTGAGCAAGCTTCAATTCAAACCCTTGCCAACAAGCTTTCCTCCAGGGCAGGAGTGTCATAAACAGACTAGGAAAATGGTTCCTTCATGTTTAATGAAGGATACTGACAAGGATTCTTTCCAGTATTCCTTAAATCAATCTGCAAAGAACTGTGTTCACTGACAAAATTCTGATGGGAGATGTCATTCTGTAAATATGTTTCTCTGATTGGTTGATGAAAAAGCACTGTTGGCCAATAGGGAAACAAGATAGGTGGGTCTAGGAGATGAGGGAAATTCTGGGAAGTGTAGGCGCAGAAAGATGCCATCTAATCTGCAATGGAGTAAGAGGCCCAGACATTTTCTCTAATAATATAAGACCACGTGGAAGGAAATATTTAGATTCATAAAAATGGGTTAGTAACTAAGACAAAGAAGCCCTAGTCAATGGCCAATAGATTTATAATTAGTATAGTGCCTCATGTGTTATTTGGGGGCTGAAGTGACAGCAGGACCCAGCTGGGCAGCTGGCAGGAAAGAGTAAACAAAACAAAATGCAACAAATGCTGATTAAAATAACAGAAATAGCTATTAAAATACCAGTAAACGTTTTAAGAAAGAAATTTTCTTGCAATTTTTAATATGGTTCACAATTTTAATGTAATGTAAACTGACTAGCTTTGAATTCATAGTATCTCTTTCTCAGATATGATATGATTGATATCATATGATATGATTGCAAGCATTTTCCACTATATCCAGGCTTTTTTCCCAATTTCTAAATTGCCTTCTTTGACATATAAGTCCAGGTGAGATTTACACATATCTTAACCTTCGTCTAAAGTATTATAACTTTTATCTTAGACTCCATAGTCTGATTACATATATTCTACAGATGGCAACTTGTAGGTTGGGTAGTCTCAATAATGCACAAAATGTGTGTGTGTATCCAAGAAACATAGCAGTATTTTACAAAGAGGGTAGGATAGTTTGCCAAAAGTCAGATATGCACAATAACAGGGGACACAGAAATCTCATACATAGAAAAATTGGGTCTTCTTTTGCTAACCTTGTCAGGATATGGACATATGGCAATAATTGGACCCCACGTATCAGTGAGCAATGAGTCCTTTAAGCTGAACTTTACACATCCATTCTGTCACAAGATTTCTACTCTGACTACTATAGATAATTTTACCAAACAGTATTTTTAAATGAGAAATTTTAACTGCCAGCTGCAGAGTTCATTTATATAGCATTCAGAAGAAGACATATATACATATATGTATGCCTGTTCTTAACTTCATTTAATTAGTACTCCAATGTCCAAAGCTATTAAATCCAGTTTGTTCAGATTTTCTAACAAGCCTGTCAATGGCCATTTATTCAGAAGGGAGATTTATATATTCCAATGAACATAAAGATGCAGAAGAAAAGGAACTTTGTAAACTACATTTTGTAGTTAAATATAAAAGAACATGTGACCTGCTGATTGGTTTTAAAAAATCTTTTAGTGGAATGTATCCTGACTTTAAGTCACCCTGAAATTGTGTCTAGGATTAATGTATTTCATTGTTTTGTTTTGTTTGATTGTTTGTGTGTTTGTTTGTTTTGTTTTGCTTCAGTTCTGCTGTAAAGAGGAGGTATTTTTGCTTTTTATTTACACTAGTAAAATGTAGTTCATCTATCTACAGAATGTAGTGAATGTATTTAAATGGCAAGAAAACAACAAAAACAACACAAATGTACATTTTTGATAGGGTCATCCTACTTCAAATCTTGCTAACTTTCTTGAACTTGAATGTGTTCTCTGTTCCTATCTCCATGGTGTTTGTTCAAAGCATCCTTTGAAATGAGACTACACGATGTCCATGCATTGAAACTCACTACACTGAAGACAAGAGGAAAATCATTTCAGTCTTAGTCACTGCTCTGTTACTGTGAAGGAATACATTGGCCAAGGCAACTCCTGTGAGACAAAAAATTTAATTGGATGCTTGCTTACAGTTTTGGAGGGTGAGACAATCATCACCATGACAGGAACCATGGTAGCAGACAGATGTGGTGCTGAGCAAAACTGATAGCTTTACCTTCTGATCCCCAGACTGCAGAAAAAGCACTGTACCTGACATGAGTCCTCCAAACAGCAAAGGCCAACACCAGTGATACAGCTACCTCCACACCTTCTAGTCCTTGTATGCCCTTGCAAATAGCATCACTCCCTGATAACTATGCATTCAAATACATGATGCTATGGGTGTGGGCCTTGCTCATTTAAACCATCAGTTTTCTACAAGTAAATGCCTATGGTTCATTTCTTTTATTCCTACTAACATGTGCTACACAGCTAAACTGCATTAAATGTAATGTATGCAGACCATCTTGTCACTGATCCTAATAGCAAAGATCAATATTGGCTGGTTAGTGTTTATTTTGGCACACTAAAGAGAATTTATAAAGTAAATTTTGAAAAGAGTTCAAGAGAAGAGTTCAGAACCATGCACAGGAAGCATCTGGGACTTTCTAAAGCATCTCATCTACTTAAGCTTATGAGAAAAATGAAATGAAAGAAATGAGTGTGTGATACCATGATAGAAACAGGAATTTGTATATGTGAAATGTAACTGGGAGCCTCAGTGGCAAGGAGACATGGGAGATTTCTATCAGCAGAAAGAAAATTGAAACCTCTAGACCAGTGGTTCTCAGCCTTCCTAATGGTGAGAGCCTTTAACACAGTTCCTCATTCTGTGGTGACAACAACCATAAAATTATTTTATTGCTACATCATAACTGTGATTTTACTACTGTTATTTATTGTACTGTTAAAATTTGGTATGAAGGATATCTGATATGTGACCCCAGGGGTCATGACCCACAGGTTGAGAACTACTGATCTAAATGAAAACAGTCTTAATAGATTAGCAGACAAGTCATTCAAAGTAAAATTCGTTTAAGAAAAAAAATGCAAAACTAGTAAAACTTTTGAAAAATACCAAAGGCTTCCTAAGTTAAATATATTATGCATCAAGAAATGCAAAATTGAGCATTGTGATTTTCTCATCAATTTATTTCCTCTGTCCTGTATGCATTAGAACCAACAAAAATAGACAAGTGTGTTTTGTGTCGTAATGATAAATTTTACAATTAAACTTAATTAGAACTCCCTAGCCGTCAATACAATAAAGGATAATAAATAAATCTCTGAAAATTGAAATTTTCCTTTCCACACACTTTTAGACTAAAATGAGTTGTTTTCATTAGCAAATGTTATTCTGTTTTATGCAGTTAAAAGAATTGGATCCAGTTAACAATAATGACTTTCTTGTGAAAATGCCAAAAACATTAAACAAAGGTGTTATTTCAAACTTCTCACATGGAATTGTAAAAGCCCAAAACAAAATAGCATTCTTTTGTCTGGTTTAATTTTTATGCTTTTATTTTCTTTTTCTAAAGATTGTTTTTATGTACATTAGTGTTTTGCCTCCATGTACACCTGTGTGGGTACTTGACCCCTTGAACTGCAGTCACAGACAGTTGAGAGTTGCTATTGGGTGCTGGGAATTGAACCCAGATTCTCTGAAAGAGGAGTTGGTGCTCTCTGATTCCTTCTTTTACATTGTAATACAAAAATATATTATTGTTATAGTTATACAATAATGTAATATAGGAAGCAGTTTATTTTAATATTTTTTAAATATTATGGATCAATGTGTAACAAGTTGTGCACTATTCCTGTTATCAGCCATCACCCCAAACAATATGTGGGCGGTTTGATCTTTCCAGTCTCTTAGTAAACCTTCTGATGCAATGGTTCTCATTCCCCTCTCTTAGCAGCCACTGACCTGATGGCTATCAGTACAAATTCAGTTTGCTGCTGTCAGAGCCCTTTTTCTTATGAATCTTCTATGGTGTATATGCAGCAGTAATTGGAACATTTTCAGACATGGGTGGATCTGCCACATATCAATGTCCTGTAGCACAGTGCATGTTATGTTGTTGGTTGTCATTTTTGTTTTATTTTCAATGTTTCTTTTGTGAGGAATATAGAACATTGCCTACCATGTGTGAATCTCTATGTTCTGTCATCACTTCCAAAAACAAAAGAAGCAGACTTCTGTAGATGTTCCCTTACAAATCAAATTACAAATAGTGTTCTAGTTTCATTATTGGTTATATGGTCAGTGCAGGTTGAATTTTACATAATACAGTTCAAAGCTCTTCAGAGTTGATTGTATAATTTCACATCCTCTTCAGAAATGAATTCCCCCAATTTCCTAATCTTGTTAACAATGTATGATTTTCTACCCTGAAGTAGTTTAGCCACTGTTCCAAATACGTAGTGCTAACTTACTATACTTTTAAATGTTTGTGCTCACCTATATAACTCCTATGAAACATTTTCTTGATGATTGATTCATTGTTCGCTAAACACTGTAGTAAGATGACTGCCTTAAAAATCTTAAGGGAGAAAACAATACTTTCTTTAACTTCCTGTAGTGTTTGAATATTCTCTGAGTGGAAAAAACAAGTCATAATCTTCTACTTGGTACCATCTAAATTTGGAAGTTCCAACATCAACCATGCAGCCAATCTTAAAATGAATGATCATCAACTGCACTTAATCACTTAAACATTTACCGATATGATTATTAATATCCATTTTTCTATTTTCTCAAATAAATATTTTGAGCTCATCTCTTTTCCTTTGGATTTACTATAAACATTTCCTTTACTCTATTTCTGTTACCTTTCTTCCTTCCTAGATCATAGATAAAAGTGCAAATGTGACCCTTAAAAACATAACGATGGCTTCAGTTTCAAAACCTACACATTACAGTGTTGGTTTGAACCCTTTATCACCACCAAGAGTCTTACTTATACTGTATATCAGCTCTGGGATTTCTTTGCTGACTCAAAATCATTGCTCATGCACTATTCCTTCTTGTCTGCTTTTCTTAATCCGCCCTTTTATTCCTTATAGAGATAATTGACGACATGTAGATAGACTTTCCTCTGCTCCTCACTCTCCTCATTCTCCTTGTTTCTCTTCTCTTGATTCTAGTGTTTCCATATTCTATGTATTCTAGACAAAGTTTTTTGAATAATCACTTGACTCACCAAATGGTCTTTGAATTTTTCAAGAGCAGTTTGACAAGTGTGTGTCCATTAGTAAATACAATGTTCCTTTCAACATTTAACTTTTTTCATTGTTAATAGAAAATTATACTATTTTTTGTTTTCTATACCCAGAAATAATTATTTTATATAATTAACCTATGATTTATTGGAACTTATTTTTTATTGCAACTTATTTATTTAAACTGTAGATGCTTATAGACTCTCAATTGGATATTTACTACTTATCATCCATAGTAGGCTAAATCTTTCTGGAATGCAGTACCAGATGACATAATTGAACCCCCTTCATCAACTTTCATGACTTATTAAGCAAGAATAGAGCAGTGAAATATTACTGAGACCTTCTACAAACAGGGTCTCTGCAAGTACATCATTTCTAAGTCCAAGAAATTGGGGATACTCAAACTCTGTGAGGATCCCATAAAGCTTTAATGTGGAAAGCTCTTTTTTTTCAGGGGAGGGGCACCAACCAGCTCCCAAATCATTATACAGAGACATATTATTAATAATGAATGCCCAGCCTTACATTATGCTTGTTTCACTAGCTCCCATAACTTAAATTAAATTGTTTGTCTTCATTTACCTTTTGCCTCAGAGGTTTTTACCTTGCTTTCATTCTATATGTTCTACTGCATATCTGGTTGGCTGGGGGCTGCCTGGCTAACCACGGGCATCTCCCTACTTTCTTTCTCAATTTCTCTCCCACCCTTCATCAATACTAGATTCCTTCTCCTACTTATTCTCTCTGCCCACCAGCCTCACCTACCACTTTACTGCCTGTCTGTTGACCATCCACATTTTATCTTACACTGATCAGGTGCTGTGGACAGGTAAGGTAAAAGAGCAAAACATCTTTACATAATGAAACACATGCAATGTAGACAACTGTAACACATTTTTATTGGGTAAAGTGGTATTCCACAATATTTTAGTCCTGAAATCATGTTTCCATTTAATATCTACTCTAATTTTCTATCTATGCTCTCTAGGTGATCTCTTATAGTCACATAGCCTTAAAATCAGCAATATGTTGATTTTTAAATTTACATCCACACACTGAAAATATGTAGTGATTTTCCCTTGAATGGGTGATGGATATTTCAAACAGCATCCTCAGTTTAATTCCCATACATCTTCTATTCATCACCTTCGAATTTTCAATTATTTAACTCCCTTAATGAGCAGCTCTATTTACTCAGTTGCCCAGACCCACAACTGTGATGTTATTCTTAATGCTTCAGATGTGCAACCAATTCTATTTTCATACTTTCAAATCCATGCAGAGAACAGTCCTGTCTTCCCTCACCTCTGCCGGAATCTGTTTTTAGCTGAACCATAATTCTCAACCTGTTTTTCAATGAAGTTTTGGTTGCTCTTTAGAGTCTTCTGTTGACTTCTTTTAGACAGCTCTCAGCACATTATCCAGAATCAATAGTAGGCTAATACTGCACCTTCTCCCAGATTCAGCTCCATGTGCTAATCTTATGTGAATCAGCTTGAGAGATCACATTTCTAACTACATGGGTTATAGTCCACCCTAGGAATTTGTACTTCTCGAAGCCTCTCCCCCCAAAAAAGGCACCTTCCTACTTCACCCCACTCTTAACTGGTTAGCTTCCTATCCTTTAAACAAATCATAATACTGTGCATCTTTAACTTTTCATGCTCCCTAATACGACAGAAAATTCTCCTAGATGTATAGCCCTGTTAAATATTTTATTCTTCTAATGCTTTTCTTTCTGAACAGAGTAAGGAATCTCTCTCTGCCCCATAAATGTCATCACACTAACCCTGAGTTGGTTATGAATACTGCAATTTATTTGCCAATCACAACATTGTAGATAAAAGTAATACAAGAATCTTGGTGTGGAATGGCCACCTAGATTGTATAAGACGTGACAGTCTAGCCATTAGTATTGTTGTGAGGAAGAATCAACAGCATAATATTTTTCAAAATGGGTCAATAGGAGGAAGGGGTTGGAAAAGGATAAAGAAGAGGGCACAAGCCAAGGGAGCAAGGAAGTTCTGGAAAATGAACAACCAAATCAATTATTCCATGCAGATTGGAGAAGGAAAATATTTTTTCCAGTTTGATTTGAGATTTATGGCTATTTGAATAAGTCTGTGTTATTCTAAGCTGCTGAGTGGTCTGATCGTTCATCACAGATCTATAAGAAGCTAATATGTCTTCTCACTGGTTCTCTGGCCATATTCTCTGAGGCTTTTGTGGTTATTTCCTTTGTTAAATGACATAGTTTTTGTTCTTTTTTTTTTTTTTTTTTTTTTTTTTTTTTGCATACTGCGCTGTATAAATCTGAAGTCCAGAATGGAGCACACAACAGATATAAATGGATGTTCACTGACAAGATGATAAACTAAGAAGTAATTCAGGCTTGTATAACACTCTAAAATATTAGTTTTATTCTGTGATTTTATCTATGATTTTATGTCTTTGCACAGCACACTCACACAGATAATGTTGTGTTTGTGTTTGTATATTTGTGAGAGAGAAAACATGATTTTGCAAAACATCTATATTTAACTAATAATGACATGATGAGCAGGTTGTACCATATGGTGATCATAATATTTAATCAATAGAATCAACATAAGAAGCCTAAATATTTCATATTTGCAATTTGACTATTTCTGCCATAGAAAGGATGAAGTCAGATGTTTGGTTTAATCAGGATAAATTAAACAATAGAACAGACACAGAAAAAACAATGATGGGAAGGTGGAGACTTTTTAAAATTTTATTTCAACATAAAGTTTATTCAACATGATAATTAGTATGGTAAAGTTGCCTCACAATCACATATATTGTGTTCTTAACATGCTTCCATATATTTTCCCACTGGTAATTGCTCTCCAATATGTCACAACACTTGAGTGTGTGTGTGTGTGTGTGTGTGTGTGTGTGTGTGTGTGTATGAGTGCATGCATGTGCTGATGGACTGTTTATGCCTGAGACTTTGACTTTACTCTGTTTTCTGTTTTATATGTAAAACAACAGGTTAGGAGAGCAAGGTGTTCCTTGAAATAAGTCAAAACAAATACTTTCCAAATTGTTTTTTTTCAAAAACAAATTACAAAGGAAAAATTGTAATTTGCATTATTTTCATACTAGGCACTTCTTAATAATGCTGGAGAGTGTGTGTGATAAACCTGCATTCATAATTGACTCCTTCGTTACTCTGCACCTCTACCATAACCAGACTCATTAAGACTTGCTGAAGAAACATACTCTTCCTGGAAGACATTTCCATACCAAGGATGTTAATAGACTAGAACATAGAAATTATTTTGTGGACATTTTCATTCACTTGGTAAAATTAGGATAGTTACAGTTA
Organism: Cricetiscus sungorus; assembly: GCA_030556225.1. Lineage (NCBI taxonomy): Eukaryota > Metazoa > Chordata > Mammalia > Rodentia > Cricetidae > Cricetiscus > Cricetiscus sungorus. The sequence goes on along the minus strand of JANBXA010000737.1, from coordinate 8,006,816 downwards.
CTTTCCATTTTTCTATTTATAGGTGACTTATTAGCATATATTTGCATTCAAAAAATAATGACATTTTCAGAAACAGTGTACAGTGCTTCTGAAAATGGCTTTCAAGGTAACTCAGTGAGATTAAACCAGGAACTAGGGGGAGTTGTTTATTTTTGGCTTTACTGTTTCTCCTGGAGTTGACAAAAGTTCTAACACTGGACAATTGTCACTGAAATTTTGCTTAGAGTGTGACAAAAAGTCATGGAGTATTTAACAACAAATGCAGGTCATTGATATGATATTCTTTCTGCTTTGTCTGTGTCCCATTGTGACAGAATAAAGCTCTTTGCTGATACATAGTCAGTTGTTCCTAGCAGAGCTGTATTTGGAGAGGTGGGAAGAATAATGGAATTGATATTTCAATATTTCCATGAGAAACAAAACATTGAAAGGTGTGTACATACATGTTCGTGGGGCAATGTAAACAAACACAACCATAATATATCCCCTTATCTATGTGATATAACATGTGGTATATTGGCTAATTCATTTGAATTATGCAAATGATATTAGTAAGTATACATGCAAGGTTGTAGGTATCATTAAGAATAACATAAACATATGTCTTAGTGGGAATTACGTATCTCAGGCCTTGTTATCCTTCTTCTAAGTAACTGTCTTCATAACACAGGTAAGAAAACTGAGAGGAAAAGGAAATGGATTTCTTATTCAAGGTCATTTCCATAGGTCAGGCACAGAGCCAGAGTTAGGCATTATCCATCAGACTAGACCCACACTTTCTTGAAGTTGGCATATTACACTAAAGGTAACATCATACTTATCTAATAAAGACTTTAAGCTACTGTAGTAGAGTGGCTTCAGACAAAATTCGAATTGATTGAAACTTTCCTCTGAAACCTGAATCAAAGCAAACTCCATCTTTTCTTTCTGTACCTCATCTCTTGTACTGAAGGGTCCAAAGATAGCACACAAATGGATGTTTCTCTGATACCTGTGGCTTATCAGTAAGAATAGAAGTAATAGAAATCTCATGAGGAAGCCTGCTCTTCAAAGATTTCCAATCCCATTTTTGAACTCAAAAAACCTTGAATTAGTTTCAGATTAACATCCAAGGCTTTGAAAGAACTCCTTCCAGAGTTCAGCTATCACAAGGACATTGGACACTAGAATTTTGTTTCAATTTTTGTGTGTGTGGGGGGGGGGCAAGAAGAAAGAAATGGACAGATAGCAAGGTTTGCTTCTTATTCATTTCTCTATTTTTATTTTCCATCTGTTTTATGCATGCATGGTTTATTGCTATGTACACTTTCATTACTTTTTGTTTTAGAAAATAATTATTCACATGCACGTATGACTATTGAAAATATCAACATATGCAATATACTGTTTTCCAACCTCCTGATCAAGGAGAGGTAACTCAGTAAGTCATTGTTTCTTTTCAGTTTGTATGCTGCATCATTTTTGTTAAGGGAAATACTTCATATGGAAGTCAGAGGAAGAGAGTAATGAGTATATACAGTAGTGCTCTGTTTGTTTCTCCACTCATACAGTCCATTACCCCATATACACTTTGAATGGCGACACCAATGTTAGACATGTCTTTTCTCCTAAGTGAATACAATCAAGTTAGCCAATACAGCATTCCTGGGATTCATATGTCAAGGTTCTAGCTCTAACCACCACAAGCATCTTTTGTCTTCCATTTGCAAGTGATAGACCATGTGGAATCTTAGAATCTAGATACTGGTACTTTCACGGTCCTTCAAACACATTCCATAGAGAGAAACTGTACCTCAGATGTTTAGAGCACAAATGCCACTGCTTCTCCTTCCCTTTGTCCTTAGCCTTTCTCCATTTTGGGATTGCTGTCAGAATGTTTCTTAAAATATTCCTCTAACATCACCTCATCCCTGCAATAACTATAAGGCAGGTAAATAATAATGACATTACAGAGTGATTTCTGCCTAAGTCCTCTCTATAGAATTTTAAACAATGGGCAGGATAGATGGCTGGCTAGTCCATTAAGGGCTAGCCTCACAACCAAAACTATAAAAATTTGAAACAACAAAATGGATTAATGGTCATGACTTAATACTCAGAATGAAAGTGCTATGAAAATACACTAGAGATGTGGCAATATACACAGAGGATTTATTAATTAGAGATAGGGAGTCCAGTCTTTTGTAAGTGGCTGAAGTAACACTCTGTAAGGGAGAATTCACTCCATGGTAACCTCCAGTGTCTCATTCATGTGCATCCTCTGCCAAGTCCTCCCATTGCAGCTCGATGTCTCGAGCTCGATGCTTGATGCTGAGCACTGGTGTCTGTAGGAGGTTAGTATGGCCTTGAAGTTTGACATAGTAGCCCTAGGTGCTTTGTCAGAATTTGAAGAAGAAAGCACTTCACGTGCTAATGCAAATGCTAATATGATCTTAACATGCTCATGTTTATTTTGAGGGAACTAGTATTTAATCTAATTCAATTAAAATCAACCACAAAACATTTGCTTGCAGAATGCACACATCTGGAAGCTGATGGTTGTTATTGTGAGGGGCATGACAACACATGGGTTTTGTGTAACACAGAGTCAAGGGTGATATCAATGGAGGAAGTTCCCTGACGTGTCTCTTGCAACTGAGAAACGCAGCTAATGTCAATGCAGAAGAAAACAGAAAGGAAAGAGTATGAAGACCTTTCCTTATGGTAGAATGTTTTCCGTGGATCTTATATATAGCATAGTTCCAAAACCTGTTACTCACAGGGTTTATTTTTCGTATTGTTCAGTTTATTTCCACATGTGGTTTACAACTCTCCAAATATTCTCTGTTTGATGTTGTTATATAAGCTAGGACTCATAGCTCCTGCTTCCAGAAGTTATAAATTTCTATGTAGCATATTAAACACAAATTCCAATAAATTCTGTTGAGTTTTCCTCTGATAATGTTCTTTGTTTTGCAAGTCCATCAAAAAAGATAGCATGAGAACTGAGGGTAAACAGGTTTCTACAGGTTTACCTATTTCTTTTTTCCCAGTTTTAATTTTTTGACAGTTTCTTACATTTATGTAATGAATTACTCATTTTCATCCTCCCATTGCTTTCTGCACTGCATTCAGTGGTGGTGCTTGTTTTTCTGCCCAGCAAGTCTCCTCTTACTTTCACATCGTCTTTTCATGTGAGACCCACTGAGTTTCTTAGCAGTACTACATGAGTGTGGGTGAGAGGTAATTTAGTAAAACATGCACAACTCATCAGTGGCTTCACCAATGAAAGAAAATGTCATCAATGAGCATTTCCATAGCCAATATCTTACTATATCTATTAATACATAGAACTTGTAGCAATAAAGGAAACTTCTAACAATAGACTATCTTGTAACAGCTTTCTTTTTTACCCACTCAATATTTTTGTGATCTTACACTGTAAAGCTTAACTCCTGTCTTTCTTCTAGCTCATGATAAAGGTATCACGGTCCTTTGTGAAAGGGATTGATGCAATACTTACTCCTCAGTTTTCTTCCTTGGGCCTCAGCTTTATAGCTGTTTTCCTGAGTCCTGTTTTCTGATGGAAGACAGCGATCACGAACTTAACCTCTCCTGATGTCCTGCTGGACACTCTTCCTTTCTTCATTGTTTCTATTTTGATTTTTCTTCCCTTCTTTTGTTCTTGTTTGGAGTCTATAGTATGTGTGTTTTCTCTGCTCATCCTCCACTCTAACTTCCTCTTCATTTTGCTTCCTTGATTCAGGAGCTCATTGGCTAAAATCACAGCTAAAATTTCCTGCTGCTCATGGTCTTTATGTTTAACACCCAGAGTAGAATTTCTTTTCTTGTCGTTACTTGTAAAATTTCATACAGACCTGCTCCCTATGTACTCTACATACTCCATAAATGTTGGGCATTAAAATCCCATTTATTAACAATCTCTGGTTAAGACAGGCTAGCTAGGATCTTGAGAACACCTGAAGGGCAGTAAAATACCTATGTTGGATAGCACTGAGATTCTGATTAAACCTTAAATATTTGTTGAATTTTACTTTTATCTAGAGAATTAGTGATTATAAGTAGAAGAAGAAAATTTGGAGAAAGGCTTGAAAATTAGGTCAAGCAATGTATTACAGCTTAAATAAATCTAAGGACTTTTAAAGATTAACTACACAATGAGAAAGTCATATATTTAAAGGCCTTTTAGAGTATTATGAGAAACAAGAGGACATTTTCTACTTTAATTACATTTATAAAAATAATTTTTAAATGGCATATTTTGTTACGCTCATACATACATGTGCATGTGTGTGTATGTGTGTATGTGTGTATGTGTGTGTATTATGTATTTGTGGGTATCTGTCTGTTGGTCTGTGTCCATTTCTACTATTCTACCCCATTCTTCAAGGCAAATATGATCCTTTAAATAATATATTATTTTTGCTAATTATACATAAAAACAGTACAGAATATAGTGTGAACAATGCAATACCAACTTCATTTCTTCCTCATTTTCTCATTGCAGTTCACCTTTGGAGATCCCTGCCCAGGCAAACTGCATGAAAAAGATGTCAAGATAAGGTGAATGAGGAAGACAGACAGACAAAGAATGAGAGACAAAAAAAAGTCAATTTGGTTAAAAACCTGCATAGTGGATCTCTAGTGTAAGACACAGAGCCTGCCAGCAACTCACAGGCAGTAGTAGCCAGTGTAGAAGAAAGAAGGAGATTGGAAACATCATTCTTCATCCTTCAATGGCCATTGCTGGTGGTAGCTAGGGAAATGAGGTGTGTAGTGCATTAAAGAATTTCAGATCACCAAGGAATAATTCACATGACTAGTAGTGGATAAGAAGGGAATGCAGGGAAATGTTACTTTAATTTTAGGAATTAATGTTTAACCAAAATGGAAGAGACTTACAAAATAATATGGCCATAACTAACAAGATTTTTTCAAATGTGTCATGGATCTAAATCCATGCTAATTTTGCAAAATATTTCTAGAGGCATTTTTGTCATTTCCTTTGTATTTTCTTCATCCGGAGCAAACAGCAAAGCATTCTCCATCTGGGTATTATATTTTCCTATAAAAGTTCCCCATGTCTATAACTCCTATCAACATGGGGATATCTTGAATACTGTTAAGTTTATCATTAATAATAAACTTCAATATCATTTGAATTGGAATATTATACTAATATAAACAATTTTAAATATTTAACTGCTAGCCATTCAAACTGTACAAAATGCTTTTTCATATATTCATATTTCAATAAAATAATTTACAAAATGAAATAATAAAGCTAAAATAAGTCATTGTTATGCAGTACAATATAATCTCCTTGTGCTTTTGGTGATGCTTTATTACTACTGCTACCGAACTCACAGCCAAGAACATGGTAACTCACACCTAATTAGAGAATATCTAAAATTGTTTCCCTTCTGGAGTATATTTTGCCCTTCATTGAATGGATTTGCCCTTCATTGTATCTATATATCATATTGCATTGATTGTTTTTCTCATGAACTAAAAGGATCATTGCAATGAGCACAACCACAATAATAATAATAAAAGTGACAGTAAGTAAACCTAAAATGAACATGTGTTTAGAAAAACAAAGGCAAGGAATCATGTAATCTAGCTGTAGATGGAGATTTCTTTCCAGCCAGGTCCTGCAGCCTTTAGTCTAAAATAAAAACACAGAGGCTTATCTTACCTATTATCTGTTTGTACAATAGCTCAGACTTCTTATTGGCTAGCTCTCTCTTAATTGTAAACCAATTTCTAATAATGTATGTATCTCCATGAGATCTTGGCTTACCTGGTGATGCCTGGCCCTCTTGCTCCCTCAGCAGCTACATGGTCTCTCTCTGGAGACTCCTCTCTGTCTTACTCTTCCCAGCATTCTCCTAGTCTAGTAGCCCTGCCTATAATTCCCTCCTGGCTGCTGGCCAATCAGCATTTATTCATCAACCAACAAGAGAAACATATATTCAAAGCACACAGAAGGACCTCCCTTATCACTAACTCTACTTTGGGATATATTGGTTAATGGCTTCCAAATTTTGTTAACTATCCACATGTTGATAAATAAACCTGACATGGAGGGTCATTAATTTGGAGGATGCAAATAAAGTTTTAATCGGTAAAAATCACAAATACAAAAAATTTACATCATTAGGTTCTTGATTAAATAAAAAAAAATATGTTTACGCAGGACAGCACAAGTTTAGATTCTAACCTGTGAAAACACAGTGGGAAAATGAGTGCACAATTACCAGCAAAGTTCTGGTAACCAACAGATCCAATGTCCAAATTAGAGGCTAGAGAATGATGATGCTGGATTATGTTCTTAGTTTACCAAATAACTTCAAGTTAACAGTTTATACTTTCATTGTTTTAAATTGTACTGAATGTGAAGTACTATTCAAATAGAAACAGTAAGTATCTAATCTATTGACCATCATTTACTGACATTTGTCAACATAGTGATACACACAGGGTGAAATATGCATTAAAAACATTGCATTTACAGTTTGGGAAAACGAAGTCGAGGAGATACATTCTGATCCCAATATTTTACTGAGAACGTTAGAAGTCTTATCAAGGAAATTTGTCTTATGATGTTGTATGCAAAGAAGAATTGTGGAAAATAATTCCTAGCAAGATTTCACTTCTTATAAGCTGCAACATTAATGCTAAAGAACCAGACATCCCCAAAAAAGCTGAATGGGAATAAACTATGCTTATTGAATATTCGACTGATTTGGTCATTAGAGGCAGGTAATGATGGACTATAAATCTGTGGTTCTACACAGTGTAAGTTCTCCCATAAAATGTTAAATCTCTTGAGAAGAAGAAAAAACTGTTAATCTACTTGGAATGGTGCACTATTGGTTTATAGATGCTTGATAAATAAGATGCAATTTACTTAAGAGACTGTGGTCTAATAACATATGAAATGAACTATTAATTCTTCCTTCACAAATTGCTATAAATAAAAGTGTAAGATGTGTGAATTTTGCATAAATTCTACAAAAAACAGCAGCATTGTTGTGTTGACATGGACTGTGAAATGAAGGACTTTCTGTAGGTAACCATGACTGAAATCACTTTTCCAAGATAAACTCTTCAGAATGAAGAATTTTGACATGTCTGGAAGGAAAGCAAAAAGCATTTTTCTTTTCAATAGAAAAAGCAACCACAGGTATTGATGCCATTATAGTATGAGAGCATATTCTTAAGCATCGAAAATGACTCACTGGGGAAATGGTGTGGTTTAAGTTCTGTTAACGTCACAGTCAAAATCCTACCCAGAAACTTAAATACTATGCACTTCAGTTACAGCACGTAACACTGTGCATTGACTTTGCACTTCTTGACAGGTAGAGCCATACATGGCCCTCCGTTGACATGCATGTCTCCTACAACTTTGGCTAGATTATACTTTACCTGTTCAAAATTGTGCTTCAAGCCATGGGTAGAAATAGTCAAGAGCCATGTGAGAGGCAGCATGACACAAAAATAAGACATCTTTTTCTCTTCGAGTAATTTGTCAAAAAATTACCACAATGCTTTTATGTTCCTTATTTCTGCAAGCTCTGTGTTCAGCACCAGCCCTGCATGAATTTCCTTCTATATTACTTGTCAAAGCCAAAGATTCACAAAAACAGTGAAGAAACATCAAAAAGAAACACGTTCTGTTTCACCAAGTTTCCACAATTGGCAGCAAGAAAAGTGTGAAGCTGTGGTTTATATCCCAGAGGCTTTGGAAAAGGTTCTGGTTTCCCCACTCCAAATTTGAAAATATAAATCAAGTTCAGTGCCTGTCATTTGTTATTTTTATGAGATTATCTCCCACTTTTAGGAATTAGAGTTTGTGTGTGCATGTGCACGTTTTGAGGATGAGCCGGGGGTGAAGGTGGAGAGGGTGCTCACCAAGTGTGCATGTGGAGACTGGAGGGCAACTCACTGGAGTCAATGCTCTTCTGCCATGTTGGCCCCGGGGATTAAACTCACATCCACAGGCCTGGTGGCATGGCCCCCACATGAATTTTTATTTACTTCAAGCCTGTTAGTCTTAGTGATTTGAGCAACTGAAATTGTAACAAATTGAGAGAATGGTCTCTTTATTTCATGCCACCTGTCTTTGTAATCACGTACACTAGGGCAAGCATAGTGATGAGATTCAAGAGCAGAGCATCAACCACACCTTCACCAAAATATTACAGGGGAATCCAGAGGATGTCCTAATTCTTATCTCCTCTGTCTGAAGTAGTAGAGAGAACTGTAGAGCAAACTTGACATTCTCTGGGTCAAGTAATGCATGAGCATTTTGTAAAATTCCAGACAAAATAAAATACTGACGACCATAGACTGCCTGATCAACCATCTGACCACTTAGGCAGTGTCTCTTCGAAGTAGGCTGCGCTGTTCCAAGACCTGAAAAAATGCAATAATAGAAACGCAGAAAATTAAGCAATATGAGGTATCTTTCTCGTTCCTCAGCAGAATGACCTCTTTGCTTTCGAATCCACCAAGTTCCAGAAGTAGAATCAACTTTTCCTTTGGAAACTCACTTGATACCAGACAGATTTCTATGGGAACAGTCTGGACAGATAGAGAAGGAATCAGAATGATAAAGAGCAAACCTTTGTCATTCACAGAATGACAAAGGTGTAAACCAAAAACCTGTATTAGTGTGCTGTAGGTGGGACACATGAACTGGAATTGATAGGAAGTTAGAAAAAATTAAAATTAATAGGCAACAAGCACACAGCAATTAGTTGGAAACATAACTGACAATTGAACATAAAAAAGTTCAGTGATAATAATTACCACTGATATCTTATCAGTTCATCTTGAAGATCAAATGGAAACCAAAAAACATCAAAAAACAGAGAAGAAGCAAAACAAATGGAAACAAATTATAATACACTAAGGCAGTACACCCTTGTGAAAGACTACAGGGAAAAATCCATCTTTGCCGTGAGGAGATATTCTTTCTTTCTTTCTTTCTTTCTTTCTTTCTTTCTTTCTTCCTTTTTTCTTTCTTTTTTGACAATTTTTTTTAAATTTAAATTTGAAACAACTTTGTTTTACATGTCAATCCCCGTTCCTGCCCCCTCCCATCCTTCCCTGTTCCCACCATCCCATCCCTCTTTTTGCTCCACAGGGAGTATACTTACATGGGGAGTCTTCAAAATCTGTCATATCATTTGGGGCAGGGCCTACCCCGCCCCCATGTGTCTAGGCTGATGGAGTATCATCCCACTGTGTGGAATGGGCTCCCAAAATCCATTCATATTCTAGGGATAAATACTGATCCATTACCAGAGGGCCCAAAGACTTCCCAGTCCTCCTAACTGACACCCATGTTCAGGGAGTCTGTGTCTGTCCTATGTTCTTTTTCCAGCTGTCAGACTCGAGTCCATGAGCTCCCCACTTGTTCAGGTCAGCAATGTCTGTGGGTTGCCTCAGCATGGTCTTGACCCCTTTCCTCATCAATCCTCCCTCTCTGCAACTAGATTCCAGGAGTTCATATCAGTATTTAGCTGTGGGTGTCTGCTTCTGCTTCCATTAGTTACTAGATGAAGGCTCTAGGATGGCATATAAGGCATCTCATTATCAGGAAAAGGCACTTAAGGTAGCCTATCCACTATTGCTTAGATTGTTAGTTGTGTCATCTGTGTAGATTTCTGGATAGTTCCCTAGTACCAGATTTCTCTTAAAACCTATAATGCCTTCCTCTATTCTTTCCCTGACTAAATAATTCCTGCTCCCTCAGGCCTACCTCTTGCCTCCTCTTCCTCCTAAATCCCTCTCTCCTCCCAACATGCTCCCTATTTGTTTGAGAGATCTTGTCCCTTTCCCCTTCTCAAGGGGACCATGTATGTCTCTCTTAGGGTCCTCCTTGTTTCCTAGCTTCTCGGGAGGTGTGGATTGTAGGCTGATAATCCTCTGCTCTATGTCCAACAGCCATATATTAGAGAGGACATGCCATGATTGTCGTTTTGAGACTGGGTTACCTCACTCAGGATGGTTTTCTTCTAGGTCCATCCATTTGCCTGAGAATTTCAAGATTCCATTTTTTTTTTTTTGCCCCACTGAGTAGTATTCCATTGTATAAATATACTACATCTTTTTATCCATTCCTCAGTTGAGGGGCATCCAGGTTGCTTCCAGTTTCTGGTTGTTACAAATAATGCTGCTATGAACATAATTGAACAGATGTGTTGATTGTACAAATGTGCAACTTTTGGGTATATGCCCAAGAGTGGAATTACTGGATCTTGAGGTAAAGTGATTCCCATTTTCCTTAGGATCCTCTATAATGATTTCCAATGTGGCTGTAGGAGTTTGCACTCCCACCAGCAGTGGAAGAGTGTTACACTTTCTCCACATCCTCTCCAGCATAAACTATCTTTTGTGGTTTTGATTTTAGCCATTCTGATAGGTGTAAAATGGTATCTCAGAGTTGTTTTGATTTGTTTTTCCATGATGGCTACGGATATAGAGTATTTTCCTAAGTGTCTTTCAGCATTTTCAATTTTTTATTGAGAATTCTCTATTTAGTTCTGTATTCCACTTTTTAATCAGATTATTGATGTTTTGGTAACTGGCTTCTTGAGTCCTTTGTATATTTTGGAAATTAGCCCTCTGTCAGATATGGGGTTGGGAAAGATCTTTTCCTGCTATTTTGTCTTCTTGACTGCATCCTTTCTCTTCTAAGAGATTTAGTGTGGCCAGATTTATATTGTAATCTTTCATCCATTTGGATTTAAGTTTTATGCATGGTGATAGATACAGATTTTTATTCAGTCTTCTACAAGTCAGCATCCTGTTATGCCAGAACCATTTGTTAAAGATGCTTTCCTTTTTTCCATTGAATGGTTTTAACTTCATTGTCAAAAATCAGGTGTTCACATATGTATGCGTTAATATCAAGGTTTTCAATTCAATTCCAATGGTCTTCCCATCTATTTCTGTGCCAATACCAAGTTGTTTTAAGGATTATAGCTCTATAATAGAACTTGATGTTCCTTTATTTTACATGGTTGTTTTGGCTATCATGGGTCTTTTGTTTTTTCCATATAAAGTTTAGAATTATTTTTTTTTCAAGGTCTCTGAAGAATTGTGCTGAGATTTTGATATGGATTGCATTGATTTGTAGTTTGTTTTGGGAAAGATTGCCATTTTTACTACTTTGATCCTACCTATCCAAGAGCATGGGAGATCTTCCAATTTTCTGGTATATTCTTTAATTTTTTCTTGAAAGACTCAAAGTTTCTATTAAATAGATTGTTCACTTGTTCAGTTATTTTATGTTGTCTACGACTATTGCAAAAGATGATGTTTCTCTGATTTCTTTCTCAGTCCCTTTATCTTAGTATGTAGTAGGGCTACTGATTTTTTTTTTTTTTGAGTTAATCTTGTATCCTGACACTTTGCTGAAAGTGTTTATCAGCTGTAGTAGCTCCCTGGTACAGTTTTTCAAATCGCTTATGCAAAGTATCATATCATTTGCAAATAGTGAAAGTTTAACTTCTTCCTTCCCAATTTCTATCTCCTTGATATCCTTTTGTGTCTTATTGCTCTACCTAGAACTTCGAGTAGAACATTGAAGAAACAGAGAAAGATAGGGCAGCCTTGTCTTGTTCCTAATTTTAGAAGAATCATATTTTGTTTCTCTCCATTTATTTGATGTTGGCTGTTGGTTTGCTGTATATTGCTTTTATTATGGTCAGGTATGTTAATTTTATCCCTGATCTCTCAAAGACCTTTATCACAAAGGGGTATTGGATTTTGTCAAAGACTTTTCAGCATCTAGTGAAAATATAATGCAGTTTGTCTTCTCAGTTTGATTATATGGTGCATTACATTAATGGATATTCATATGTTGAACCTTATCTGCATCCGTGGGATGTGGCCTCCTTGGTCATCGTGGATGAGTTCTCTGATGTGTTCTTGGATTCAATTTGCCAGTATTTTATTGAGTATTTTTGCATCAATATTTATGAGGGATATTGGTCTGTAGTTCTCTTATTTAGATGTGTCTTTGTGTGGCTTGGGTACTAAAGGAATTGTAGCCCTGTAAAAACAGTTTGGTAATGCCATTTCTGCTTCTATTGTGTGGAATACTTTGAGGAATATTGGTATTAGCTGACTTTGAATTTCTTCTAGAATTCTGCTCTGAAACCATCTGGCCTTGGGATTTTGTTGGTTGGGATTATTTTGATGACTGATTCTATTTCATTAGTGATTACAGGTCATCTTAAATTGCTTATCTGTTTTAAAATTTGGTAAGTTATATCTATCCATAAAATTTTCCATTTCCATTAATTTTTGAATTTTGTGGAACACAGGCTTTCAAAGCATTAACTGAAGATTCTCTGGATTTCCTCAGTGTCCATTGATATGTATCCCTTTGCATTTTTGATTTTGTTTATTTGTGTGTGCCCTCTCTGCCAATGGTTATTTTGGTAAAGGTTTATCTATCTTGTTCATTTTCTCTAAGAGCCAACTCTTTATTACATTGATTCTTTGAATTGTTTTCCTAGTTTCTACTTTATTGATTTAAGCCCTCAATTTGATTATTTCCGGGCATCTACTTCTCTGGAGTCAGTTTGCTTCATTTTGTTCTAGAGCTTTCAACTGTGCTGTTAATTCTATGATGTGACTATCCTTCAGTTTCTTCATGTGGGCACTTAGTACTTTGAACTTTCCTCCTAGTACTGCTTTCAAAGTGCCCCATATGTTTGGGAATGTTGTGTCTTCATTCTCATTGAATTCTAGGAAGTCCTTAATTTCTTTCTTTAGTCTTTGACCCAGCTAAGGTAAAATTGCACATTGTTCAGTTTCCATCAGTTTGTAGGTTTCCTGTGATTTGTGATGTTGAATTCTAACTTTAAAGCATGGTGGTCTGATAAGATACAGGATGTTATTTCATTTTTTTGTACCTATTGAGGTTTGCTATATTGCTGAGTATGTAGTTAATTTTAGAGAAGGTCCCATGTGGTGCTAAGAAGAGGGTATATTCTTTTGTGTTTGGGTGGAATGTTCTATAGGCGTCTGTTAAACCCAATTGGGACATAACTTCTGTTAGTTCCTTGTTTCTTTGTTAAGTTTCTGTCTGGTGGACTTGTCTAATGTTGAGCTTGGGACATTGAAATCACCCACTATAAGTGTGGATTGTTTTATGTGAGATTTAAAGTTTAGTATTTGGGGCATATATGTTCAGAATTGAAACTTCATCTTGATGGAGTTCTCCTGTGATGAATAAGAAACAATCTCCGTTGATTGATTTTAGTTTAAAGTCTAATGTGGTAGATATTAGGATTGCTACACATGCTTGTTTCCTGGGTCCATTTGATTGAAAAACCTTCTCCCAAACCTTAATTCTGATATAGTATCTGTCTTTGAAGTTGAGGAGTGTTTCTTGTATACAGCAGTATGGGGTCTGTCTTCATATCCATTCTGTTAGTCTGTGTCTTTTTATAGGCAAGTTAAGATCATTAATATTGAAGGATATTTATGACCATTGATTGGTAACTCCTCATGTTTTGGACTTGGTGGTGGTAGTGGTGGTATCGTGTATGGATCACACACACACACATTTTTCTTTTGGCTGCTGGTAAAGTGAAATTATCTATTGCCTATGATTTTGTGGGTGTAGTTGGCTTCCATGTGTTGAAGTTTTCTTTTCAGAACGTTCTTTAGGGCTGGATTAGTTGATAAGTATTGTTTAAATCTGGTTTTGTCATGGAATATCTTGGTTTACCCACCTATAGTGATTGAAAGCTTTCCTGGGTATAGTAGTCTGGGTTGACATCTGTAGTCTCTTTATGTTGTTAGAATATCTACCCAAGACCTTCTGGCCTTGAGGGATTCCATGGAGAAGTCAGTTATAATTCTGATAAGTTTGCTTTTATATGTTACTTGGCTTTTTTTTCCTTTGCTGCTCTTAATATCCTTACTTTATTCTGTATGTTTGGTTTTGATTATTATGTGTTAAGGGTTTTTTTTGTGGTCCACACCATTTGGTGTTCTGTAAGATTCTTGTACTTTCATTGGCATGTTTTTCTTTAGTGTGGGAAAGTTTTCTTCTGTGATTTTGTTGAATATCATTTCTGCGGAGTTGGGTTTCTTCTCTTTCCACTATACTCATTATTCTTAGGTTTAGCCTTTTCATGGTGTCCCATATTTCCTGGATATTTTGTGTTGGAAATTTGTTGGACTTAAGATTTTCTTGTTCAATGAGATGAATCTATTTCTCCTAGTATATCTTCAATGCCTAAGATTCTCTCTTCCATCTCTCGTAGTCTATTGGTTATGCTTACATCCGTAGTTCCTGATCGTTAACTCAGCTTTTCTATTGCCAGCATACCTTCAGATTTTAAAAAAAATTGTCTCAATTTCAGCTTTCAAACCTTGCACTGTTTGAATTGTTTCTTGCAATTTTTGTGTTGTCTTACGTTCCATTTCTTTAAAGGACTTTCTCATTTCCTTGTTTAGGTTCTCTATCATCTTCATGAAGTTGTTTTTAGGGTTCTTTTCTGCTTCCTCTGTGTTGGAATGTTCAAGTCTTGCTGCTGTGGAGGCCCTAGTCTCTAGGGGCATCATATTGATCATTCTTTTGTTGTTTGTGTTCTTTTACTGTAGTCTACACATGCCTTCTTCCAGTGTGTACTAGTGGGGTGTCTCACTCTCCTGGTGGGTACTGGACTAAGGCCCTCTTCAAATGTGTTTGAGCAGGTCCAAGACTCTGATGACTCTCCACTTCCAGTGTGTGGAGGTTGGACTAGGGCTCTTATAGATTCTAAATGGGCTGGTACACTGAGATGGGTTACCCAGTGCACTCCCCAGTCTTCAGAAGGCTCCAGGCAGGGCCCCTGGAAGCAGGCAGGACACAGGCCCAAGCTTATCTCCTACTGTGGCTGGAGGTGCACAGGCTAGGCTGTGGAGGTCGTGTTGGGATATTTAATGATCTCAAAATATGAGATGGAAAGTTGTTGATAAGAAAATAATTCCTAAAATTTTGATAACCACCTGCTCCTGAACTTGGATGACTTCCTGAAATGGCTAGCTGACTAATACATTTTTTTTTCAAATCAAATCAGGTATGCACTCAATAGGTGTCTACTCTCCCTAAATTAAAGCTACCCACTACAGAGTTATGTGAGGAAGAAATTGGATCTCTGCTTTACTATTAAACTCCATAACATCATACTCAGAAGAAGAGTTATGCTGAAGTTATTAAAACTATGAAAATGTCAGGAATTAGGGTGATAATAGGAGATAGTCACCCTTAAGAATCTCATTTGTGACCTTCATAAGAAAAATCCTCTACATTAAAATCTAATTTCTATCATCAGGGATTAATTTCCCTCCTTTTGGCAAACTATTCTGCTCAATTCCCAAAGATCACTGTAATCATTTCATAGCCTGTTCTTGGAATCATAAAACATAAGTGTCCACCTACAGTTAATGTACTGAATAAGCTATTCAGGAGACCATCCATAATCAGGAAATATTTAACAATTTTTTATATCATTGAAAGGGTCTTTATATTTGATCATTACACAGAAATATAGTGTATTCTTTTGATAATTTTGTTATTTGTTGTGCTTATTGAGAGAAAGATGATGGATATTCAAAACTAGCTGCAATAGGAGTAGTAGAATAAGACAACAATAAAATGGTCTTATGATCATAAAGATTCATGACTTGCAATCAAGCCAAGTATGAGCACATTATAAACTCAGACTGGTTCAACTTCTGTGTCTATGTTAGTCCCTTGATGCCTCTGATAGGTGGGTTGTGACTTCTCCCATATGCACACATTTAAGTCTTTTAGCCATATGAATTTTATAAACCTCCAAACAATATAGCTCCCCTTACTGCCATTAAACTACAAGACCACAATGTAAATAGAAGTGGTAAAAGCACTTCAGATATTTTTAAATAAGATCTTTAAAACACTAGCTCCAGAAATACAAACTAGAAAAACACATTTCCCCACAACAACAAACCAGACATAAACTCACAGCTGCATAAAAGTGCAGTAGCAAAAAATGACAGAAACTATAAAGGTTTGGACCATAAAATCTCCTTGTTTCATGTTTCATATTTCTTTGAGGTAACCTGCAACCTTCAGTGGTAATGTGCCTATAAAACCTGAAAGAGGGTTATTTGAATTTATTATAGTAGATACAGCTTAAAATTATTATGGAAGTTATTCTGGGATTCCCCGTAATGAAATTTGGAGAGCAAAAATCACAGGAGACATCAGATACATAAGGGAACAAACTTATGTCATGAACATGAATCTCCATGGTAAAATTACACCCTTCTATTTTTTACATCTTTGCTTCATGTAAGGAGGTGACTATGTCTTAGCCAGAAACACCTAATATGCTAGTGTTCTCAGTTCATTTTTGGGTCTAGGAAGAGGTCCTCACATATTTAACAATTTCTCAAGCATTGTTCTGAAATAATAGGACCAATTGCTATAGACTTGCCCAGGAGTTACACACCCAAAAGGACTTCCCAACAAGCTGCACAAAACTCTCTACCTCGTGGTTCACACTCTGGAAATCTCCAGCATCAGGCCAGAAACAGACTTTCCTGAGATTAATACTTGTCTGCTCTTACCCTCCATAGTCACCATGAGTGTGTCATTTAATAACCTATTAGCTGGATGCTAATGGGGGATGACCTTCTTTATACTATGAATGTGTTTTTCTCATTGATTGATGAATAAAGTTGTTTTTGCCAATAGACAGGCAAGATTTACCCAGACAGAAAATCCAACCAAGGATAGAGAAAGGCAGGAGGCAGAGTCAAGGAGACACTGTGTAGATACTAGGAAGAAAAAACACCTGGGAATTCTCCTGAAAGTCAAAAATATGCAGAGATACATAGATTAACAGAGATGGATTAAAAGTTAAGAGAGAGCTAGCTAATAAGAAGCTTCAGCTATCAACCAAACAGTTTATAATTAATATAAGCCTCTGTGGGTTTATTAGGTACTAAATGGGTATGGACCCAAGTGCAACAGAGACTTCTCTATACAGGCTGCTTATTCAGTACCAAAATGATGATTCATAACTGTTGCAAACCCCAGTCCCAGAAAAAAAAAGCGTCCTCTTTTGGCCTCCATGGATCACAGGGTACGCATGCATGCATACACACACACACACACACACACACACACACACACACACACACACACAGGCAAAACAACCATCTGTAAAGTAAGTTGAGAATTTTTTTTAAACTAACATTCAGTTTTCCTCTAATTCAACTTCTAGAAAATCTCACAAAAGACTCATAAAATATTTTTTTTTAAATTTGAACTGTTAGTATGCATTTACTTTACCTTGGGTTTAAATTTTCTTGAAGACATACTTGTTTATTCATCTTGCAAGAAGTTGTTTCTGAAATACCTAATTGTTAATTATCTATTTATTTCATGTTTTCAGTTTTAAATCTAAGCTTGGGCCTGGATTTGCAAATATATTCAGTTACATTTGATAAACTAAACCAATTAAGCTCAGTTTTCACTACTTATCCCTCTATCATTTATTTCCTAAGATAAACATCTCATCTGTCTTCATCAACACTGTATTAAAATGAATTAAATAATTTGTATTCTAGAGTTAATATATACATATACACTCATGTGTATGAGTGTATAAGTATAAACAAATTATATATATATACTCATATACATATGAGTGTATATGCATGTATATGTGTTTGTGTTTGTGTGCATGCATAACAAGTTTGTCCTCTCCATTTGTAAATCCAGCCTGTATGAATCTTGAGATTATTGAATGCATACATTGAAAAGTCAGAAGAAAACTGAAGGAGCTTCTCTTACATTTTCCAAAGTCTAATCTAAATTGCAATTGTGTAATGCATCATATGCAGACTTAATGAGTTTCAGCTTTGTAGAGGTACAGGTGATGAAATGACTTTCGACACAGGAAGAAAGAACACGCAGTCATCACCATCTATTATATTGTGGCAAGAGTATTACTTTATTAAACTAACTGGGTTCTTGGGTTATTGTAGTCATTTTAATTTTTTATTATCATTATGTTGCAAGTTGCATTATGGTTATTCTGAATGGACTGGCTCTCCATTTTTATTGATCATATTTTAATGTTACTTTTATTTCTGGAATGTAGGCAATTATTAGCATTCAGCGAATGTTCACTTAATGTATATTGATTATATTAAAGCTAAGTGAATCTAATTCTACACAGGAGTCCATGATTACCCTCTTAAAGAAAATGTTGTCCTCATACCTTGGTCATTGAAGTAACAACAAAAAGATAGACAATAGATAATTTTTTTTTCTTCCAAGGAAATCTATAGTGAAGCCACTCTTCTAATACCCTTTAGAATAAGGCAAAATGGAGAAAAATAGAAAATAAAATTAACACCAGTAATATATTAAATTTTGTTACAAGTATGTTTTTCTGCCAGTCTTGCGGCAGTGCTGCACCAGCCCCAAAAAACACACAGAGACGCCGTAAGAGAGATAAAGCTGTTGGCCAGTTACTATTGTTTCTTATTGGCAGGCTCTGTCTTAAATATTAACCTATTTCTATTAATCTAAGTATTTCCACATAGTCTTGTCTTATGGGCAAGAGGGTCCAGATTGTGCTCTCTCGGTCCTACATTTTGAATCTCTCCTTCCTCTCCCTGAAACCTCCTTGTCTCCTAGTCCAGCCTATCTTGCTTTCCTGTTGGCCAGCAGTACTTTATTCATTAACCAATAAGAGAAACATATTTGCAGAATAACATCTCCCATCATCTCCTCTTTTCTGTCTGAAATAAAAAGAAGAGTTTTAACCTTAACATAGCAAAATATAAAACCAAACAGTTATCAAATAAGAACCACAGTTAACAATATTTAGTCCATTAACATTTAGCAAGATTTAAAGAAAATATTCCATCGTCTATCCTATCTTTGTGAGTCTAAATTCCAATATGTAACTTACATTTAATCCTAACTAAGGAAAACTATAACCATAACTATCTGTCTTCAACTCCTTCAAGGACCACAGAAGGATAATATATAAACTCTAGAAATGACAGAGACAACTCACTGCCTGGTCAGTCACCCGAAGTTCATCCGTAATGTTCCATCTTCAGCCCATAGGCCATACTGTTTCTGGCAGACTCTTCAGTATAGCAGGGAACTTTAAACTGTCCCATCTGTGTTGGAAGTTTGTCAGTCACTTTTCTCTGCAGACTGTCTGGTAGACTCTTCCATCAAGAAGGAACCCTGTAGCACTGTCCATATTGTATCAGCAGTCACTTTCCTGTGAGGCTTGCATCTCCAGTTTATACAGCATAAAGTCAAACAGTCTAGAATGACCTGTCCCATCAAACTTTAATGATTAGAAGTAATTTTAATGTTTATTTGTTTTTATGCTATGTACATGAGTATTTTGTCTTTATGTATATATGCGTACCATGTATGTGTCTGCTGCATTTAATACCAAAAATGTCTGTCAGATTTACTGGACCTAGAGTTGCAGATAATTATAAGCTGTCATGCAGGTGGTTAGAACCTACCTAACTTAGTTCCTCTGTAAAAAATGCAGATATTCTTAACTGCTGGGCCATCTTTTGAGAATCTTCCAAAATTAGTTATAAAATCAATTATACCTCAGTGGTACAATTGTGTTACATACATAACGGGATACTAACTATTGTATGATTCAATTTTAATCCTACTCAACATTATGAAGTCCATATCTGGCACAATTCTAAGGCCAGGAACCTTATACACAGGCCATATGCCCTAGAGAAGAACCCAGTATTATTTTTCTGCTAATTAGCTATAGGATTAATCCATTCACAATAACTTGTACCTATAGATCAATGAATCTCTTAAGCCTTATATGAGAATTTTGTATTTGTAGAAGATGGTGATTCACACAGATAACCCCAACTTCTCAGGTGCAAGAATGAGATTATAGGTACTCAACCTCAAATGAAGCATACATATTGCATCCACTCGTTTCAAACATCAGTGATCATTACTGAAGAAGGAAGCAGAAAGAAAATAAAACTACTACTACTAGATGTAGCAAATGACTAGTACTAGACAACTACAAGAAAACAGTGCCTTCTAGACACTTCAGGGAAGTTACACATAAAAAATCACAACGGTTATTACAGCAGCCAAAGACCTGGGCAAGGCCAAGCCAGAACAAGTAACAACATGGAGATGGGAGTTAAATAAGCAATCCCACCCTAACCTTGGAACTATTGACAATTGTTCTATGCTGGGACAGGGAAATACACTATTTTTAAGGGTGTAGTCCTTGGTAAGTTGACCACACCCAAGTAGAAAATCACACATTAAAGAATATTTTTAGAGCATAAATTAAACTGGATGTATTTTTAAACAAATCAACAATAAGAAAACCCACAAAGTTTGGTGTGTAGAGAAGGGGATGAACTGGGGAAGAGTTGCAGGAGATGAATATGATACAATGATCTTACATGAAACTATCAAGGAAAAATAGTTATTGAAAAAATAAAAATCAACTAAAACTTAGTCTTTAAAAGGGCTAAGTATCACTGGACATCCATATGGTGAAGCGTATAAAAACTGATCTCAATTAATGTAATTGTGTGATATATTCCTGCACTATTGAGTATATTTTCCCTTTATTTAAATTTTCTTTCCAAATTTACACAAGTATGTAAAACTTTACATTGACTACAGTCTATCTGATTTTTTGTAGTTCCTGTTTTTTAGATCTTCAATTGGTCTTAAAATTATATTGTCAGACAAGAAGAAAATGAAAAGTAAAAAAGAACAACATTCTCACATATACATCACCTTTTTATTAAACTATAAACTATAAAACACAAGTATACATACAAATTATTCTTCTATATTCTCTACAAATGCAAATGTAAAATTCATATTATCCACAATGAGAAAAAACACTTAAATGTACTGTTTCTCTATAGTAACTATTGAAATTAATTTTATTTGTATTTTAATATTCTGAGATGTGTATAGTATCCCTTTAGAACACCTTGCTAGCTACAATGGGTGTATCCCCATATGACTTAGCTAACAAAAAGTAGATGATTAAATTCCTTAATCAAAGAAGAAAATAATTTAATATAAAAGGTATTTCGAATAACAATTACTACTACTTTTTATTGTTGTGTAATGTTTTTTGACATTTAACATATTATAATGCTGTAATTTTGAACCTCTAGTCAGTAGTTTCTTTTCATGTCCTGTAATTTGCATCTTTCTACTCTGGCCATTGGCCAGACATGTATTCTAAATCTGTACATTCACTGGCATTTTGATATTTTTAAAAAGCTACTAAAATATTTACTTTTATTTAATTTGTTTTCTTTTAAATAATGCTTTTAATATGTTTTCAAAACTAGTTGCTGAAATAATCAGGTTTTATATTAAGACTTTACATCTATATTCAATGTATGCATATATGTATCCTTATAATAAATACTTTTATTTCAAATAAAATTTGTATATTTAAGCCACATAAAATTCTAAAAGAGTAGGGGGGAAGGGACAAGTCCCTAAGAGCACATGGGAAATGGGGAGTCAGTGAATTGAGAGAGAACTAGGAGAAAGAGGAGGAGAGCAAAGCACGTGTGACTAGACAGATTAAGTCAGGGAGACAGAGAGACGGGGAGGGGAAACATAAAGGAGGGAGCCATTATTGGTTTGAAGAAAAAACTGAACCTAAAGAAAGGTCTAGAGAACTACAAGACTGACTCCAACTAACAATTCGAGCAACCATGGAAAGGCTACCATAAATGACCTTCCCTGATAGTGAGATCATCAACTAAATTATCCACCATTATGGAGTCCTCATCTAGTACCTGTTGGAAACAGAAGAAAACACCCATAACTAAACACTGAGTCAAATTAGAGTCTAGATGCAGAGAGAGAGGACAAGACCAGGTTGAAAAAACACACAAAGACAGCTGACCTGAACAAGGAGGAGATAATGCCCACCCCCAGACTGATAGCTGGGAACCTAGCAAGGGACTGACTCAGATCCCCTGAATGTGGGTCTCAACTAGAAGGACTGAGCAGTCTGAGGGACCTCAGACAGTAGAAGCAGGATCTATTCCTGGTGCACAAAAGGACCTTACAGACACATCCCCCATG
This sequence comes from Cricetiscus sungorus, assembly GCA_030556225.1. NCBI lineage: Eukaryota > Metazoa > Chordata > Mammalia > Rodentia > Cricetidae > Cricetiscus > Cricetiscus sungorus. The sequence continues at coordinate 7,984,639 of JANBXA010000737.1, read as the reverse complement.
GAGGCATACCCCCTTAACCTAGAGACAGGAGAGAAGTTCTAGTCCCTACTTCAAATGACTTGACAGCGTTACATGACCCAACCTGGATAGCATAGCCCTAAATGTTGAATGAGGGTGGGGGGATGGGAGGGGAGGGTGGCCAGGGTGCATGTCACAAGGGAAAGAGGGTAAGAGGGTGGGTGAGAGGAAGGAATGAAGGGAGGGAGGTGTGGAGGGAGGGAGGGAAGGATGGAAGGAGGAAGGGAGAGGAAATTGGCATCCATATGTAAAATTTTTAAATTATATTATTAATAATAATAAAAAATTTTAAAAGGGTTTTGTTTTTTGTATGACAATAATAGACACTTTTAGTTTGTTTTTTTTTTGATGTAACATATTAAATTTTTTAGATTAATTTAATTTTCACAGAAAGATTGAGACAAAAGTCAAGGCTTGAAGAGATAGCTTAATTGGTAACATGATTACTTTGATAGCACAAGTTCCTGAATTTGATTTTGAGATTCCATATAAAATGGCATGCTTTAAAATTGCAGTTCTGGGTAAAATATAACCTTTTGGTTTTGCTGACCAGCCAGCCCTATCTAAGTTCAAATGAAAGATCTTACCTCAAAGAAACAACTCCTAGAATTGATTATTGGCCTCTACACATGTGAATACATGCTCATATAGAGACACACACACACAAAGGTGTGTGCATGTATACACACATAAAACATACCAGAGAGAGTCACATACCTATATTTTGCAAGTATTTTAAAGTTCATTCTTATTTTTCATTGTTAACTCCTTAATTTTCCCTGTATATTCACCGAGATGTGCTTTGGCAAGATTTGGAAGACATATATTCTTCCATTCTGGTTGGTCTTATTAAGTTTTGACAATGTTTTCATAAAGTTTGTTTTTAAATCATAATTAATCTGTATTTTTTTTGTTTTCCTTTTCTAAATTGCATCTTGGTGTTAGATCTACAAAATCATCAACAATCATAATATCATCTAGATTATTTCTATATATTATGTAAGAAAGCATTACCATGGTCTGTCATCAATTTTCAGTTAATGTTAATAACATGTAAAATTTACCTGAATTTATTGTTATGTATATGCAGCTCCAAAATATCTAGCACATTCGTCAAATACTTTTCTTCCTCCTTCATAATGTTTGCCTTCCCTTGACAAAAGTGGGTGATGATAATTGTGCAGTCCATTTCTGCCTTCTTTGCACTGCTACAATTCTTTGATCAGCAGCACGTTGTATAGCTTTATGTTTGGTAATAGAGTGGAGCAATATCAGTTGTTCAACTTAGTTCTTCACATTCTGTTAGACTGTTTTGGGTCATGATATCTGCATATCAAACTCTAGCACTAATTTAAAAATTTGTGTAAAAAACTTATTAATGTATTTCTAGATAGTGACATATGACATCAGCATGAATTGTACCATCTACCCATTAATAATAGCATAGACTATTAGCTTATAACAAGCCCATTAGAGCTGTAATAGGCCATGTCATCAAATTTAGAACCCCCAAATTTATTACAGCTATTTAAAGACATAAAGTTAGAGCATAATTTTCAAAGAGGAGTGTGCATATACTAAGGAATTTGCTAATGAAATAAGCTGATGTCCCCTTTGAAATATGGTGATAGATATGATTAAAGGCTAAAAGATGGGTTTGTTCAGCACAGCTCATTTGCTCAGAGATTGTGTCAAATAGCTTTGAGATTTGAGGAAAACCAGGAAGTGTTATACTGTTGTTTCCAGTGATTTTTATCTGATTTGGAACATCATCTTTAAATCATAGTTGAATGTGAGTGATATGAGATCAATGACATATCATCAATACTTACATCTACCCATCTGAGGGCACTAACCAAGCTACCTGTTTGATAAATGAGATCTGTTTTGACCTCATAGAGTGATAATTCAAGGTATGTACCACCAAAGACATGCCTCATTTGGAGAAGACAGTTTGGTGCTACCACCACATTTCTGACATAGTTTAATTCTGGTCACAGGAATTTGTTAATTTTGTACAATCAGACCTCATTATTACAATAGAAAAAGCCAGTGATGCAATTAATGTGAAACATAGAAAGTCTGAATTATAATTTGGTTTTGGCTTTGGAAAAGCCCATTTCATATAGTTGTAAGCATTTTAACTAACCTTTGTTTGCTTTGAAGATGCCCAAATATTCTTGCATTTCCCAGATACAGACTCACTAGGAAGGAATTTGGAAAGCAGCCAAGACTCCAAAATCTGCATTACTGACTAGGGGAATACTTTTCTTCTGCCTATGTCAGAACAAGAATTTACTGACCATTGTTTTCTTCAGAACATTAGTCATGGTGGAGATATCATAAAAATGAGTGCTGTTATTGATTTTTATAACACTTTCCCCAGCCAAAATAAAGGTTGACAATGCATATCATAGAAATAATAGCTTTGTAATTAATTTTTGGTATAGGAGAGCTGGGGAGACAAAATACATGGTATTATTATTTTGTTTCTCTTTTGCAGTTTATATGTGAGTTTCTTTATTTAAAAATCATGCAAAATGAATGCCAATGAGTCCATTTTAATGTATGATATGGCTTTATAGAACTGGAATTATTGTTTTAATCTTAAATCAATTGTCTTATCTCTATACATATGAATTTTCACATTTGAAAAAATTGAATTATTTTTACCTTGTATGATTATTTTCAAAATAAAATCATATGAGCTTATAAAACATGGAACACTTACCTACTCCATAATAAATGCTCAGGGAAAAGTTATCATAGATCAGTAAATAATATTTTCAGTCATCACATACTAACACTTGTATGTGCTCTAAAGATGACAGGGAGTGATTTATGCTGCCAGTCTAAGATTGTGACATGAATTATGATGTTTAGTTTAAGCTTTTGATGATAAATAAGAAGTTTACAACTGAAGAGGGGAGCCCTGGTGTGGGAAAAGAACAAGTAAATCTATGTGGCAAGATTTCATGTTGAGAAAAAAGAATGGTCTGGTATGAACAATGGGCAGAAGGAAAGATAGGAAGAAATGGAGCCGATTTCCAGAGAGTAAATGCAAAAAAGTAAGCAATTACGTTATAAACAGCATGCCAGAAGATGTGTATATTGTAACAGAAAAAATGTTAACTATTAAAGATGGTTAACAATTCGTGCACTAGTGATAAATATTGATTCCACTGTTAGAGGTACCATGACAATCTAGCCTGCTCACTGGCACCCACATTCAGAGAGCTGATTCCATCCAATGCTGATCCCTAGTGCACAAATGAACTTTGGGAGCTCATTTGCTACAGAGGGATACTATTTTTGTCCATATACTCAGAGGAGGGCCTAGGCCTTACCCCAAATGATGTGGCAGACTTTGATGATCCCCTCATGGAAGGCTTCACTATCCTTGGGAAGAGGGTAGGGTTGGTTACAGGGGGTTGTAGGATGCATGGGAGGATGGGAGAGAGAAGGATCAGGGAGACTGATATATAAAATGACTGTTTCTAAATTTAAAAAAATGGTTAACAATTTAAATGCATAGATTCATTTATATTTTATTTGCTGTTGTAGTAGTGGATCATGAGACATTTTCTTGCTCTACAGACCAAACTATCCTAAAACTAATGATCTTTATGACTATACACACTGAGAGTTAGGTTGTACAAGGACATCCAGAAATGTCTTCATGACTGAGTAATGCCAATCAGTACCTTATCTAGTCACCATCAGAGAGGCTTTTTTTTTTCAGAAGCAGATGGAAACAAATGTAGAAACGCAGAGCCAGACATTATAGAGAGGGAATATCTGAATTGGAAGTCTTCTTCAAATTTCTCCCCTCAAAGCTCAGGGAATCTGGAGGAAGAATATGTAGAAATATGGCAAGAGCTGGAGCAGATGGAAGACATGAGAAAATCAGCATTTTTAATAAAGGCGGGATGCATATGAGTTCACAGAGACTGAAGCATCTAGCTCATGACCTATATGGGTCTTTACCAGGTCATCTGCATATATTTTTAATCTACTAGCTTAGTCTTTTACGATACTCCTAACTATGAGAATGAAAACAGGTGGGTCTCTGACTTGTGTGTCTGCTCTTGGACTCTTCCCCTCCTGTTGGATTGTCATGTCCAAAATCAATATTGTAGTTTTTGCTTCACCTTCTTATATTTTATTTTGCTATGTTTGATTTTATTTCCTAGAAGCCTATTATTTTCTAATGAGAGCTAGAATAGGAGTGGATTTGAAAGGGAGAGGAGAGGTGATGAGGAGAGGAAGAACTGGATGGAGTAGAGGGAGGGGAATCTACAATCAGGATATTCTACATGAGAAAAGAAATTATTTGCAATAAAATAAAAAGTCTAGGAGCTAAATATTTTAAAGAACAAACAATACTGAAAGAAAAGTAAAGAATGATCATGTTGGTATTTCTAGAGACAGGTTTTCTCATTTAACCGATGTTCACTGAATCTATTAGGCTGACTATAGAGGGAACTCCAGGGATCTCCCTGTTTCTGGATATTCAATGCTGAAGTTACAAGCATATGCTTCAATAACAAGTTTTTATATGATGCTTGAAATTTGAATTCAGATTTTCCTGATGATTCAACAAACCCATTGTTGAGTCAACTTCCCAGATTTCACATTCATGTTTTTATGCACTGATCCTGACAATTTGAGAATAGTCAGAAAAGAATTTTAGTCATAACAACACCCAAGATAAAAAAACATATGTAAGAATAAGTGCACTGTGGTAGTTTGAGTGTAAATGAACATATAACCTCACAGGGAGTGATACTATGAGGAGGTGTAGCTTTGTTGTAATAGCCTTGTCACTGTGTCACTGCGTAGTGTGCTTTGAGTTCTCATATATGCTGAAGCTACTTTCTTCTGGGAGTAGAGACCATGTCACATGGCCTGCACAAGATGTAAAAGTCAGCTACCTCTCCAGTATCATGTCTGCCTGTAAACTGCCATGTTTCACTATGATAAGGCTGAACTCTGAATTGTAAGCCACTCCATTAAATGTGTCCTTTATTAAGAGTTGCTGTGGTCATGGTGTCTCTTCACAACAATAGAAACCTCAACTCAGACAGAAGTTGGTACCAGGGACTAGGACATTGCTTTGATAAGAATGACTGGAATAATATGGACAGTGGAATTTTGGGTTAGGAGAGCAGTGGGGGATTTTAAGGGATATTTAATGTATTATACTAGTAGAATCATGGAAGACACTGGTTGCAAGAGTTATTTGAACTGTGGGGGGAGTCAAGATGAATGTGGTGCAGAGATTGTTCTTGTGATATTTTGATGAAAAATGTGGCTGTCTTTTGCCCTTGTCCAAAGAGTCTTCTTGAGGCCAAAGTGACATGTTTTGGATATATTCCTTTGGCATAGGAAATATCAAAACAGACTAATATAGATTCTGTTCTGTTGTTACTCATGGTAACTATAATGAAGATTTATAATGTAAGCTGAGCAGGGTAAATTACAAAATGTAAAACTGGAGGAGGAAATGAGCAGCAACCGGTGTAATGGAGCTAAATCCTTAGTTCAAGGGGAAAAACAGATTACGAGACAGAACAAAACAAATGCAGGGGTCACCTCAAGGCAACTTGTGAAACAGAATTAAAGAAAAGCTTAGAGCCCAGGGTGGTGGTACATGCGTTATATCTCAGCACTCCATGGAGAAGCCTGGTAGTTTTCTGAGTTTGAAGCTGGTCTGACCTACAAAGCAAGTTCCAGTGCAGCCAAGTTTAGACTATGATAATAACAATCAATAATAGAGAGCTGGTGAAGATGTACTTTAAATGTCTCTGAGTTCAAGGCCAGCCTGGTCTATAGAACCAGTTTCAGGAAAGCCAAGCTCAGGTAGTAACAGGAACCATAAAAACAGAAAGCCGATGAGATGTAATAGAACAAGGCAGCAATGTTGCATTCCAGTGAGTAGCTTTGGCCACATAATTCTGGAGTTAAAGACAGAAGAAGGGGACTATAATATTTACTTCTGTGAGTAAGGAAAGGTGCTTAAACCAGGCATGTGTTAGGGATATCCCTAAGTGGAGCAATACAGAGGCCATTGCTTGAAGCTGTGAAGTTGAAACTTGGATTGCCTTGGAGACTTTAATATGTTGGAGATGCCAAAGCTGTGGGAGATCTGCCAAGGAGCATTGCTAACAGGGAGTGAAAACAGCTTAAGATACAAAAGTATAATATAGTCAACAAAGCAAAAAGGAGTTGGACATCTGCAGAGCATTTTTACATCAAACATGATGATGCAGAGTTTGGAGTTTTGCTAGCTAGTATACAGTTTCTTACTTTGGCTTTGTATTCCTGACTGTGCTCTACTATTGTAGCGTGTATGTTTCCCCCTGACACCATTATGTTAAGGCAGGTTGTTCCTCCCAGCCGGCCTCCTGGTCCTGCCGCCAGTCTGGGCCCTCAGCCACACCAGCCCCAAATAACACTCAGAGACTCTGTATTTCATACAATCCTGTTGGCCAGTTACCATTATTGTTTATGGGCTAGCTCTGCCTTAATTATTAACCCATTTCTACTTATCTAAGTATTTCCACATGGTCGTCTTATGGGGAGCCGCGGTGGGCGTCTTGCTTCTTCCCCGGGCTACATCTCGACTCCTCCCTACTGCTTCCTCTTTCCTCCTTGTCTCCTAGCCCCGCCTATCTTGCTATCTCATTGGCCACAGAGCTTTATTAACCAGTATGAGAAACATATATACAGAATAACATCTCCCATCATACTATACATTGAAAATATGTGATCTGCTTTTTGATGTTGTTGCTATTGTTTTGATTTTATAGGGGATTACATGTAAGAGATTAGATGAATTTAAAAAGAGACTATGAGCTCTAAAAGATTGTTGAGATTCTGATAGAGTATGGGGATTTTGAAGTAGGACTAAATGCATTCCTATTATGATATGGCTATAAGCTTATGGGGTCCAGGGAGTAGAATGAAGTAGCTTGAATGTAAGTGGCCCCCAAATTTTGCTTTCTTGGGGTAAGTGTGACCTTGTCACTTTGGGGGTGGACTTTGAGGTCTCATATATGTGCAAGCCATGCCTAGTACCTCAGACAACTTACTGTTTACTACCCAAAATGTAGAACACTCAGCTACCTATCCAGCAACATGGCTACCTGAATGATGCCATGTGACACCATGATGATGATGGATACCTGCATGATGCCATGTGACACCATGATAATGATGGATACCTGCATGATGCCATGTCCCACCATGATGATGATGGACTAAACTGTAAGCCGTACCATTAAACGTTTCCTATAGAAGATTTGATGTGGCCATGTTGTCTCCTCAAAGCTACACAAACCCTAACTGAGACATGTAACAAGATTGAAGTCTTGTATGCTAACAGAGGAATGTATTTTTAAAACAGACTTAAGCAAGTGAAATGTAATTTAATGATCATGTATAAATGAAAATAATTGGTAAGATGGCAAATATTCAAAACCATTTAGACAATTCAATGAAATGTTGTAGAACATTACATATTTTGTGTTCTAGAACATTTGCTTAAAGATGTGTTGCTTTTTTAAAATGATGTATTAGATAAACTCTGTGAATCTGTGATTTTTTGCCTGTCTAAAATACCCGATAGTCTAATAAGAAGATGAACAACCAATAGCGAGGAAGGAAAAAGAATAGGCATGGCTGACAGGCAGAGTATAAAAAGAAAGAGAAATCTGAACGAAAAAGGAGCAAGATAGAACAAGGAAAGGAAGACATCAGGGGCTAGCCACCCAGCCATCTACCCACCCAGTCATCCACCCACCCAGCCACCCAGCTACCCAGACACCCAGACACCCAGACACCCAAGCCCTCAGCCACCCAGGCAGCCACAGAGTAAGAGTGAAAGTAAGAGTCATAGAACCAAGGAAAGTAAAAAGCTCAGAGGCAAAAGGCAGATAGGATAATTTAAGTTAAGAAAAGTTGGCATTTATGAGTAATAATAAACATCTGGGTATGTGATTCATTTGGGAACTGGATGGTAGGCCCCCAAAGAGTAAAGAATAAAATAATAATAATAAAAAAAGAAATCATCATTCAAACATGAGTACCTTCAAATGTAGCCTTCAAAGTATTAAAGATTTACATGGTTTTTCCAAGAAAAAAACAATACTGAAAATGAAAAATAAATTTAGAGAACTTATACATCAAATTTTAAATGACCACAAAAGCACATTAGTTAAAATAGTCATTAGACTAGGCACACAAACCAGTATCAAGTAGAACAGAATTAGCAGTCCAAAAGAACTTTTAACTGTGGTCTGTGGAAATTAGATCAGGATATTGCATCCTTCTCACATGCAAATAAAAATAGGACAGAACCTGACCTGTCACTATACATAAAACTCGATGCCAAATGCACCAATAATGGAATCATGAATGCCAAAATCATAAGACTTCTAAAAGAAGGTGTGTAAGTAATTTTGCTTATATAGTACTTTTCAGTACTCTATTAGTTATGACATCCAAATTAATTAATCAATTAATACTCATTAAAACTGTGAAATTTTACTTATCCCAAAATATTGTCAAGTAAGTAAAAAGATGATCTGCATGAGGAAATGTATTGTAGGTGATGAAGATATATGATATACCTCTATTCAGCAGACAAATGTCAAAAGCATTCTAAATTTACAATTGGTAAATAGGTGGATAGACAATTCTCAAAACAATCCATGAAATTGGCTACTTAGCACAAAATCATTGGGGGAAAGTTCATTAAAAGCACATTTAGGCATCAATCAAATGGATTTTCAGGTGAAGGCACCTGGCACCAAGCCCAAGAATATGACTTAACCATTGGGTGTCATATGAGGGAAATCCAACGGAATTGGGTAAATTGCACTCTGACTTCATGACCACACATGTAATGTGGCAGGCATACAACCCACAGATACACAAGATACACAACTAAAAACACACCCACAAACAAAGAATACATTTAAATAAATTAAAAAGCATATTGTTATACATTTTCACACCTGCTATGAAGGCTGTAATAAATATATCAGAAAATAGCAAGTGTTGTTGAGTGTGTATAAGATAAGAGTATTGGCACCTTCCTGCCAGAAATGAGTAAGTGGTATGGATGCTGGAGAAAAGATTGGAGACTTATCAAAATGAAATGTCCAATGGCTCTATGAACACTCAATCGTTATAGAAAGATAAGCCTGGCACAAAGAAAAACACACACACACACATATATACATACATACATACATACATACATACATACATATATACACACACATATACATACATACATATGTTCATATGTATGTATGTATATGTGTGTGATATATGTATGTATGTATGTATGTATGTATATGTGTGTGTGCGTGTGTTTCTGTATAATTGAATGTGTTCCAGTCATAAAATGAATAAGATTCACGTGGATAATCTTTGAAAACATTACATCTAGTGAATAGCTGCAAAAGGACAAATATTATTTGGTCCATTTACTTGAATTTCCTGGAATTGCTAAAATTTTCAAGACTCATGACTGATTAGAATTTGGAGAGAATTACTTTTATGAGTACTGAAGAGTTTAGTATTAATGACTACATAATATTTTGAACAAAATTTTTCCCACTTAATCACAGTTAAAATTCAAATTTTACATAATATATTTTCAGTGTAATAGAATCTGTAATGAGCTTGACATGAGGACTGAGCTGTTCTGGAACAAAATGCAATTCTGAAATAAGTATTATTAGCAAATATACAGCTACCTGAGAAAGAGGGGGCATTAAAAATAATAAAAGACTTTATTCAATAAAGCTAGTGCATGCCAATGAACAAACCTAACAGCTCTAATATTTGTCAACAAGAGAGGAGCTAAGAAATATACTTGCAAACTTCAATACTATGGATTAAAGATCTAGCCTCCACTCTTCACAACAGTAGTTTTTAAATGCTACTTTTTAATACATATATTAAAATATTACTCAGGTTCATATAAAGCCCTTATATTTAGTCCATAACCCTCTACTAAATAATGTCTACTCATTTATTTAATTTTTCAAGTCTAAGACAGAGTCAGTTCCTGCAAATCTGTCTGAAAAAAAAATATAAAAAGAGTCAGGCCCTGACCTTGAAAGGATAATAATCATCTTTATATGGAAAAATAAAAGATCCAGGATACCCAAAACAACCCTGTACAATAAAGGAACTGCAGGAGGCATCACCATCACTGACTTCAAGCTATGCTATAGAGTTATAGTCCTTAAAAATAGCTTGGTATTGGCACAAAAATAGACAGATAGACCAACGGAATCAAATCCAAAATCCAGATATTAACCCACACACCTACAAACATCTGATTTTTGACAAGACAGCTAAAATTATACAATAGAAGGAGGAAAGCATCTTCAACAAATGGTGCTGGCACAACTGGAAGACGGTGTGTAGAAGTCTGCAGTTAGACCCATGTCTATTGCCATGCACAAAACTTAAGTCCAAATGGATCAAAGACCTCCTTATAAATGCAGCCACACTGGACCACTTAGAAGAGAAAGTAGGAGGTATTCTCAGCGAATTAATAAAAGAGACTGCTTCCTGAACATAACACCAGTAGCATAGACACTGAGATCAACAATTAATAAATGGGACCTCCTGAAACTGAGAAGACTCTGTTAGGCAAAGAACATAGTCGACAATACCAAATATCAGCCCACAAAGTGGGAATAGATCTTCACCATCACATTTGAAAGAGGGCTCATCTCCAAAATATACAAAGAACTCAAGAAGCTAGTCAAAAAACAAAACAAAACAAAACAAAAACACCAAATAATCCAATTAAAAAGTGGGGTACAGAACTGAATAGAGAATTCTCAATAGAGGAATGCAAAATGGCTGAAAGACACTTAAAAAAAGTGCTCCAAATCCTTACCCATCAGGGAAACCCAAATCAATGCAACTTTGGATACCATCTTACTCCTGTCAGAATGGCTAAAATTAGAAACACCAATGACAACTTATGCTGGAGAGGATGTGGAGAAAAGGGAACACTCCTCCACTGCTGATGGGAGTGCAAACTTGTGCAGTCATTTTGAAGATCAGTATGGCGGTCCCTTGGGAAAATGGGAATCATTCTACCATAAGACTCTACAATCCCACTTTTAGGCATATACCCAAATGATCCACATCTACACAACAAAGACGTATGTTCAACTATGTTTATTGCAGCATTATTTGTAATAGTGAGAACCCGGAAGAAACCTAGATGCCCCTCAACTGAAGAACGAATAAAAAAGATGTGGTACATTTACACAATGGAATATTACTCAGCAGGGAAAAATGGCATCTTGAAATTCGCAGGCAAATTGATAGAACCAGAAGAAACCATCCCGAGTGATGTAATCCAGTCGCCAAAAGAGGAACATGGTATGTATTCACGCATATATAGGTTTTAGACATAGAGCAAGGATCACCAGCCTATAATTCATACTTCCAGAGAAGCTAGGATACAAGGAACACCCTAAGAGATTCTTCCAAGGTTGCCCACAGAGGGGGAAAGGGACAAGAACTCCTGACCATATTGGGAGTGGGGCGGGGACAGTGAGTAAAGAGGGAGAGGAGATCATGAGGGCCAGGAAGGTTGAGAAAAGTACTTAATCTAATTTGTAAACTATTGCTTTAATTTCTCTTCAAGTTTAGTGATTTCACATTTTATAGTTGAAAAGAATGTCATTGTGTATATATACAACATTTTCTTCTGTTCACTGGGTGAATGCTACCCTGGGTGGTTCCATTTCATCACTTTGTTCAACAGTGCAGCAACGAATGTGATATGTTCATTTCAAGTCTATTGAGTGTCTCCTGGAGATTGCCACAGCTAAATCACATGATGATTCTAATTTTGTTTTTTTCTAAGAAACCCTCCTAATGATTTTCATAATCTGTGAACAACTTTAGCTTTACACCACAGTGAAGAATTCTTCCTCATTGTCCACATGTTCACTAGTTATCTGCTGTCATTTGTTTTCCTAGACTTGACAAAAGAATTTTAAAAACTCCTGACTGCAATGAAAAACTTTACCAGAGATAAGAAAGAACCCACCAAATGTGGATAGATCTTTACCAATTAAACATTAGGTGGAAGATTAATATTTAGGATTTATTAAGAACCAAAAATATATTAATCTAATCAGTAAATGCCACAATAAGGTGAATATATAGTTCTCAAAACAGGAAGTACAGATATTCAATAAATACTTGAAAAAGTGATCAGTATCTGAGAGAAATGCAAATTAAAACAAACTTGAGATTCCACCTCACCCCAGCAAGAATAGCCATCATCCAGTAAAATAATTTTAAAATAGTTTATAAGGTTAAGATAGTAAACATAATAGGATATATGCTCAGTTCAATACAAAGACAACACAAATCTAAGATGTATTTGAGTGTATTGAATCAAAAGAGATGATAACAAAAGGTTGGACAGTTAGTATCTGTTATTACAGGAGAAAGATTGCCATGGGTTTGAAGCCAGTCAGGACCAATAGTTCCAGGAAACCTGCAGAAACAGACTAATTCAGAGTTCCTACCATGCAAACAAACAAACAAAAACCAATGAAGATAATGAAGAAAACTTGGGAAAGTCAAAGTCAATGGTATATACATAAAACAAAAGAGAAATAACAACATCAAACAAACAAAAATTAATCATCAAATTATTTAAAGGACTAATATACCATATATTAGCAAACATACATAAAAAATAATATATGTCAAAATTTGGGAAAAAAACTTTTAAGAAATGATAATGAGATAAATAGTTAGAAAATCTTTAGTAATACTCATGAACTACTAACTAAATATGAAGAACAAATTAAAATGGATTTGTACAAATAACAACTTGCATAGAAAACATGACTTGCCATAATGTTTCTCTGTATCAGGATCTAGTTTTGGCTTAGCTGGAGTCTCCAGTGAAGACTGAGATCAAGTTGTTGCTTGGTGTGGGGTGTCCCCAAAACGTTTGAAGGGAGCAAGCCCTACTGCTAGGTTCAGGGCATGGTGGGTGAAATATACTTCCTTCTTAAATCATGACCAGAGGCATCCTCCATCACAGACTCCCCAACATGGTGACTCATTGCATGAATTTCAGCAGAAAGGGAAGAGCCAAGGTGTTGAAAAACACAATTGTTATTGTATAAGTCCCTATAATATTTTAAAATATTCACATAAATATAACATAATTTAGTTATATACTATGTATTTACAAACATATTCACAATTTTATTTATAACACTATTTATGATGAACTCATGTTTATAAAATCAGGAGCTTTATTAAGTGATTAAATTATATCCATAATGTATAATTAAAACAACAAAACCTGAAAATGATATTTAAATGCAGAAATGTACATATGATACAAAGTCCCTGTATGATAAAGAATCAGGGAATTGATGATGGGAGAATTTATTCTGTAAATATGTTTCTCATACTGGTTAATGAATAAAGCACTGTTTGGCCAATGGGAAGGCAAGATAGGCAGGGCTAGGAGACAAGGAGGAAAGAGGAAGTAGAAAGAAGAGGCAGCATGTAGAGCCTAGAGGAAGCAAAGTGAGGGCCCGCAGCACTCGGATAAGATGACCCCATGCAAATACTTAGATAAGTAGAAATGGATTAATCATTAAGACAGAGCTAGCCCATAAACAATAATAGTAACTGGCCAACAGGATTGTATCAAATACAGAATGCGGAGAGGAACAAAGACTTGGACCAGACCAGTGGCAGGGGGTGGGGGGAATGTGCCTGTAACAGAATGGTGTCAGAAGTGGAACTGAGAACTTTCACTTTTAAAACTTAACAAAAGCTTAAAAAATAGTTTTTAGAAGCAAAAGAAAAAAAAGACTAACAAGACTTCTTGGTAGCAGCATTTTTCTCGGTTGAATTTGTTTTCATAGACACAGAGATTAGCACGGCTCCTTTAAGGGAGGTTTCCAAATTTGCATAAGAGTCAAAAAACCGCATTGCTTTTAAAGAGCTCTGCTAACAATTCATTGGTGTGTACAAGAGCTGCAATGAAGGTTTACACTGTGTTTTAAAAAAAAAAATACGTTGGCTTGGGAGAGAAAAAGAAACAGGATACAATGGTTTAAAAAAGAAAAAAGGAAATAGAGTGGCTGGGTATGGTGGCACATGCCTTTAATACCAGCACTTGGGAGGCAGAGGCAAACAGATCTCTGTGATTTCAAAGTAAACCAGATATGCAATGAATTTCAGGACAGATAAAAGTTACACAGAGAAACCCTGTCTCAAAATATGTAAAAATAGAAGTAGAAGAAATAGAGTAATATAAAAAGCCACATAAAGATGAAAAGCACAGAGAATCTTTGGATATTGTATGCTGTTCTGTTATCATTAAATTATTTGACTGCTGAGGAAATAACAACTGATAAAAGAAATGCTGCTGGACTAATCCAATATATATATATTTTGAAAATTCTTTGATCCAAAATTTAATTTCAAGGACAAGTTACTGGGGAAAATTATTTCTACTTTTGTTTCCACAGAAAATGAAAATCTGTGGATTCCTTCCAGACTAATGTGGTTTGATCAAGCCAGACCCCCTGAAGCAACATCAATGGGACAAAACAGCCTGGCAGAATTCAGCCAAGATTTCTGCTGCTTCTTAGGATCCCCCATGACAGCGCCCCCTACCAGCAGGCTTAGTTATAAATGGGTAAAGACCACAAGCAATACTTTTAAAGGTAAAAAGGGGATTATGGTATAGATATGAATGCTTTGTTTTGGAATAGATTTTCATTTATTGATACAAATTTAAGGTCAATTTTTAGATATGTATATTTCTCCTCTTGTTTAGGTATTATGTTTATATAGCTCATTGAAAAATGTAATATATAATTTAGTACAGATTATAGAGAGTTACTTATGATAGTTAAAACTTAGAGTTAAGTTAGTTGGGATTTGTAGATATACAAAGATGTATTTGAGATGAATAGGCATCCTTCAAACATTTCAAAGACCTACAGAATATGGCATTTAAAATGGTTTAGGGTTTTTCTTAACAGTGAGGCACAAATGCTCCTGGTAACACCACCTGTATCAGAAAGGAAGATGGACACTGAAGAAATTTCTTACAAAGTTTGCTTTGAACATGGCAAGACTAGCCATTTGAGCAAGGTATTTTTCTTGTCTAGACTGTTTGACTTTATGCTGTATAAACTGGACATGCAGAACCCACAGGTAAGTGACTGCTAAAACAAGATGGACAATGCTACAGAGTTCCTGTTTCATGAAAGAGTCTTCCAGACACACTGTGGCCTATGGGCTGAAGATGGAACATTACAGAAGAACTTCAGGTGATTGACCAGGCAATGAGTTGTCTCTGTCATTTCTAGAGTTTATATATTATCCTTCTGTGGTCTTTGATGGGGTTGAAGACAGATACTTATGGTTATAGTTTTCCTTAGTTAGGATTAAAGATAAGTTACATATAAGACTTTAGACTCACAAAAATAGGATAGATGATATTTTCCTTAAGTCTTACAAAATGTTAATGGACTAAATATTGTTAACTGTGATTCTTATTTGATAACTGTTGTATGATAAATTTTGTTATGTTAAGGTTAAAACCCTTCTTTTTATTTTATACAGAAAAGAGGAGATGATGGGAGATGTTATTCTGAAAATATGTAATATGTTTCTCATACTGGTTAATGAATAAAGCACTGTTTGGCCAATAGGAAAGCAAGATATGCGGGGCTAGGAGACAAGGAGGAAAGAGGAAGTAGTAAGGAGGAGTCAGAATGTAGAGCGTGGAGAAAGCAAGATGCCGAGCCGTCGGGCTCTGATAAGATGACTATGTGGAAATACTTAGATAAGTAGAAATCTGTTAATAATTAAGCAGAGCTAGCCCATAAACAATAATAGTAACTGGCCAACAGCATTGTATCAGATATGGAGTTTCTACGTGTTATTGGGGGCTGGCACAGTTGTGGGAACAGACCAGTAGTGGGCAGGCTGGCAGAAAACATGCACCCTACATGTACATTCACATATTTTCCTCATGTTTACATGTGTGTGGACCTATGTATACAAATGTGTGTATTTGGTTTATATGTATGTATGTATGCAAACATTATAAATAATATGTTGTCAAATAAAAATAACAAGTGCAGAGAGAAAAAGCATCTGGAGTGTTCGCTGAAAATTCAAAACATATTTACTTGTTTGAGATTGACATAGCCAGGACATATGACAAGGAACGCAACGTCATTCTTGATGTGAGTTTTACCCTGGCTCCTTTTTCATAAATGAGCAAACAATCCCCAAAGCAATGTGAAAATAAATGAGTGTCTTATCCGGCTCTTCCGTCAGCTCAACTAGAACTCCTGTAGAGAACCAAGCAACAGTTTGGTAAGGTGTGTGGTCCAGACTCTCTATGCTAAATGAAGGTTATGCCATTTACTTCCTTAAATTTTTGTTTTATTTTGTTTTTCAAGACAGGGTTTCTTTTTGTAGACTAGCTCTGTATACCAGGCTGGCCTAGAAATCAGAGAAATAAATCTGCTTCTCTCCAAAATACTAGGATGCCACCACACTGCTATCTATTTCTCTGTTTATGTGCATGCAGTAAACACAAACACATGTCTGTATTCAGAGTCTCACACTGACCTAGTTAGCTGCCTGAATTTACAGCTGTGCAACAGAACCCAATGCCATTCATCTCACCAAGTATTTGTGTTAAAAATGGTCAGACCAGTGATTAGGTCTATCCAGATGAAACACAGCCATCTGTTTTGGGTTTTCATCCACTCAAAAGAGGAAGCACATTCCTCATTCTTTTGTGAGTTCCTACAAGTCTCAGAAAAGGAGAAATTATCCTTAACTTTGCCCTCACTGATAGCCATTATCACATACATGGCCTGCTTTGGGTAGGCTTTTAATAACAGCATTGAGTAAATAAATTCAGCTGAATCTATATTTTCCTAATATTATGCTTTAAAATAAATTTCTGGGTTAACTGCAAGTTCTAAATTCCTAGAGAATAGTTTAAATCACAAAATTGTAATAGAAACTAAACATTTAGATGAAGGGACTCTGAATAGTTTATATACTTAGAGTTTTTTTTTCTTTTAATGTCCTCATGATCCCACATCTTCAGATTTTGACATCTTTAAAAATTTAATTCCATCACTGAAAAGGAAGTACCTAACAGTTTTTGTTATGTAAATTTTACCCAGTTTATGTCTCTAGGGATGTGCCCTTTGGAATCAGAGGGTTTCCTTATGTATAATCATTAAATACAGAGAAGGTTACCAGTTCATTCATGGATCCATGGTTTCATAGTTTGAGACAAAAGCTGATGTTCTTAGCCATATAGTTTTACTTTTTCAAATGTATTTTAGGCTATTCCTTTATAAAGTCTTCTCTTAAGTGCTTTTAAGGTTAGGAATTGAACTCATGAGAAACATATCATTTATTTTTGATTGCTTAGGAAGAACACTCCATCTGATTCTTACATTACATATAGTTTTCCAGAATCCACGGCCAGAGTGTTGCCAATATTTATTTTACTTCTTAAAAAAGAATATCGCTCTCCTCATCCCCATTTGTATCATCATCTTCATCCTCAGTTACCTGCATCAATTACTTGTAAATGGCATCACAAGGCTGATCTTATTCGAATTGTACATCTATCCTTATGTTTTGTGTTATTGCTACCTACATCTTTACACTTCTCTCTTTGCTCTCTCTCTCTCTCTCTCTCTCTCTCTGTCTCTCTCTGTCTCCCTCTCTGTCTCTCTGTCTCTCTCTGTCTCTCTCTCTGCTTCAAAACTATTTACATTTCTTTTTAGCCTAAAAGTTCTAGAATTTTCCTCCATATTCTGCTTCTCTGTTGCTGTTGTTGGCTACTGTGGATACAGAGTGCACAGAGTCCTGAGATACTGCAGGTCCTACACTAGCTATAAACTATCTCAGTCTCTTTACTGTCAGCCTCTTTCTTAGGGCTGCAGATGCATTTATCCACTACAAATCTACCAAAATCTGCAAATCTATAGTTAAGTCACCTCACCTGTGTAAGAACAGAAGTACACTAATTCTTGTTTGGTACATGTGATTTCCATCCACTACCTCTTCACTTTGTTTCTATTAACAGAAATATATACTCTTATCAAACAAAGCCCCTTGATCTTCATAACCAATTATCACACGTTTTCTTTCTCTCTGGTACAAACACTTTCAAATGAGTTATTTGCTTGGCACTTCTTGTACTACCCCTCATGGTTGCTCATGAAGGTATCTCCTTCTGATATTCACTGTCTACACCAAAATTTATTTTTAAAAAATCTTTCTTGCCTGATTGCCAATTAGATCACATTTTAAGTCAGTGGCAGCATTTTCAAAACCAATTTTTTCTTGTCTTTCTACATCTAGATCTCAACACTCCCTTTGCTTTTATTCCTAATTGCCCTTTTTTCCACTTTCTTATTTTCACTGTCTTATATCTATGTCTTTGTATTCTCATTCTCTAATGTTTATAAATCCTATGGGTTATAATCACATAAACATCCTTTATAACACCCGATCCGTCCCACTGCACTAGTCAGCCACGTTCTTTTGTGTACATGCCTACCCCTGCCATCAAGGAAGACGCGACTCCGGGAAGATCTTCTTCATGCAGTATTAATCAGGATCTTTGAAACATGTTCTTCTAACCCGCGAGAGCCCGGGGGACCCCTGCACAGGCTTAAATACCCTTGTGCTAACCAATCCCAGTGAGCTACTTGGACCCTATAGATAGGCTACTCTAACACGGAAGCAGACAGGCTGAACAGATAGACTTAACCAAATAAGGGCATGTTTACACCAGAGAGCGCCCACCCTTGAGTAGGTAGAAGGTGGAAGCCAGCACCATCATTAAGGTGTAGCACTTCACCGCTCTCTATGGTTCCCCCTATTTGTTTTAATAATGCAACAGGCAAGGGTAGTGGTCTTGTCTCCAGTAAAGCAGTGGACATTGTAATGACCCTGAATCCTGGTAGTCAGCCAAGTCAGTGCCACACCCGTCTGGCATCTTTTTCTTGGAGGTGGGGCCTCGGACACCAACCCACATGCAACCAGACTTGCCATTCTCGAAGTTGCTCACTTCCAGAGCTAACTCGGAGTGCAGTTCTAAGCCATACAACTTGAACGTGAAGGATCAATACTTGTTCTTGACTGAGAGCCATGCTTGAGGAGACTGTCCTGCCCTAATGGCTGTAAATGCCTGGGCAACCATAGCTGCTTCTGAGCAAACCTCATCTTGCAAAGGCACCACAGGCCCACGAAGGAGATAAGCAACAAGAGGACAGCCATGGCTCCCATTCCCGCCCACTATTTCAGATGATCCATGGCAAAGGGAAACACAATGACAATCCGGCAGCCAGGCCTGCATTCACACATGTCAAATTTACTGCAACGATGGCCATTCACAGCTGTACCATCAGGTCATCAAAGTCAGCAGACCAATTTCCTAAAAGATAGTTAGACAACTGTTGTGACAAATTAGCAGCATGTGTAAAGTTCTCATACTGAATGTTGGTAACACAAAAACCTGGATACTTCATTTCACATCCCAATTGGGCCAGCTGCCACAAGGTATCTATTTGCTCCTGCACCAGATTAATTCTTAGGTTTACAATCATTAAACCTCCTTTTAGTTGAGCACCAATAGTGGATTGAGCATCCAAGGCAGGAGCCACATTCTTGAACAACTCATTTAGATTAGAGGCTGTCTGCACCAATGTGCTCATAGCCACAGCAGCTGTGACTGAATCCACAACTGTAAATGAGATAGTTTTAACTATGACTGCTGTAATGCCAAAATCTCTCCCTGCAGCCTCTACCAAACAGGTCATAAAATCTGAAAATTGTTCCATTGGGCCTTGCAGTATCTTAGTGAGGTTACCATTCACCTCTCCCTTATTGGGTAATGACTTATATGCTTTTATGGCAATCTGATTTACTTGTTCAAGACTTAAGTCATTTTGTATGACTTTCCAGACCTCAGGGCAAAAGAAACACCCTGTACCTCGGCCCCTCCCTTCCTCACTGTGATCAGGAGAAGGCGCCAAAGGCATTGTTCCAGGAGGGTCCCTCCCCTCTCCACATCGCCATTTCTCCTCTCCCTTCTCCCTCTGCCCCTTAAAGGATTGTTTCTGAACTCCTTTTACAAGGGCTTGTAATTCTTCCTCAGCCCAGCACACTACCTTGATGTCTCCTGAAACTGCAAACGAAGGTGCAATGGCATCGCATTCACTCAGGAATCTTTCCAGTGTGCTTTTCTTTATTTTAAGTTTCTTTGACAAAAGTAGCTTCTGAAGAGCCAGAAAAATTGGATGAGACTGAAAAGTCCCCATTTTAAAAATTTTACTTTCGGTTTGTTACAACCACTCGCTCAATGCCTGAGACTTTATTGCCACTTAATTCCGTGGTCTTTAGTTTGGTCCCAACTTACCTGGGACTTTTATTGCTCCTTACAGGAGACCTTATAGCCTCTTTACCAAGGGCCTTATCACCTCTTTACCGAGGGCCTTAAATTTGGTCCCAACTTACCTTGGGAACTTGCCAGCTGCCCTGACTGCAAGAAGTTCTAATCTGAAAAATTCCCAGTACGGGCTGCCATTTGTGCCACGCCTGACCCTTGCTAGCAAGAACAACGCGACTCCGGGAAGATCTTCTTCATGCAGTTTTAATCAGGATCCTTGAAACATGTTCTTCTGACCCACGAGAACCTGGGAGACCCCTGCACAGGCTTAAATGCCCTTGTGCTAACCAACCCCAGTGAGCTACGTGGACCCTGCAGATAGGCTACTCTAACGCGGAAGCAGACAGGCTGAACAGACTTAACCAAATAAGGGCTTGTTTACACCAGAGAGTGCTCACCCTTGGGGAGGTGAAAGGCAGAAGCCAGCACCATCTTTAAGGTGCTGCACTTCGCAGCTCTCTATGCTTTTGTATATCTCTTTCCTGGAATCTGAGCTCACAAGAACTCAGTCTGGAGTAAAGCACAGTTACACAAGATGGAATGTGTACCTGTGAAACATGGAATGCTGTCACTGGCATATCTATACTAGAACACAGCTAATATATATATGCCATAACCACAAAGAAAGACAATAAATAGTTGTTCAATCCATGATCTTGATTGAGCTCCTAGGCAACAGCTAGTATTGTTTCTGTACTGTAGACCAGGCTGGCCTTGAACTCACAGGGATTCTCCTGCCTGTTCTCCTGAGTACTGGGATTAAAGGTGTGTGCCACCACTGCCCAGTTTAAATTAATAACAATTCATACTCCTATACCCTTAGAATACTGCTACAGTGATGCCTTGATTTGTAACTTTGGACTCTGCACTTCACACCTGTGTATCCTGCTGCTAAGTGAGGCTTTCTCTGTTTCTAATAGGCATATGTAGCTCCTTCTGCCTGGTTAGCTAAACTAAACCCACCATCTTCAAGGAGGACAGCCATCTCCCAACATTTTACATCCCACTAGATAGTCATTTCATAATTGCCAAGAACTGGTGTGGCTAATTGATTTGCTTCTCATTAAAAATGCATGCTTATTTCTAAATAGAATCTGTCTATGTTACTGAAGATGGCCTCATACTGGTAATTCTACTGTTTCAGACTCCCAACTGCCAATAGGACCATATGTATCCAGCTCTGCTTAGCTTTCATGATTTCTTGCAGGCAAATATATTGAACAAAAGAAGAAAAAATATTCTTCAATTCTATGCACATATACTGGTACTCACTATATTTCTGATATTTTTCTGCCTGAAGTTTTGTATTCAGTCACCTGACCTCATAGTATGTATTTTAATTGCAATAAGACATTACAAATTCATATAACAGTTCTTCTTTGTGTAGACCACTCGTCCATTCTGACACACATACTCCCATGCCAGAAAGTTTCAAACTGTGTATTAGTATGTGTGTGGGGGTGTAGGGGTGTGGGGTTGGGTGTGAGAAACATACATGGGTCTTTAATAGAAAATCATTCTCTTTCACAGAAGTGCTCAATTTAAAATTATGCATAGTCCCCATTCTCCTAGGATTATCTACTAAAATCCTCTTCTCCTATGATTTCTCTTAATGTGGAGTTCCACACATTTCTAAGACTGCCTGCAAAGCATGAAAGACATTGCCAGAGTGTAACAAATACACAGTGTAACTGAAGAACAATTACTATTATTTTGTTTCAGTTGATAAAGTATTTTCTTTATATAATCACTAAAATGAACTGCTGTTGTTGACATAAAGCCATGAGATTGAAGTATGAGTCTCATGAGTGTGAGAAATCTCTGGCTACAAGTGAGATCCTTTCAGAATCTGAAGGAAGGGAGCTGTGCTTCAGCTCGCTCTTCCATGAGCTGAAGTTAATGGACAATTCGTTAGAATAATAAAATATGAAAAAAATTTTTACAGCTCGCTCAAAATGAAAAAAATTTCACAAGTTCCTCCTCAGTGCTGTTTCAATGTTTCCTAGAACTAATTAAATGCAATTCCATCAGCCACCCTAGCACATGTTTGTCTGTGATATAGAATTTTAATCTAATTTTAATTTTAATTTAGACTTCTGCGTCTACATTTATATGATATCTTATTCCCTATATGTCATGTTATGTTTATATCATCCCTTTGTTTCAGTGTTGTAACAGCTATGTTCTATAATTACAACAAAAGACTATACATGCACAAATACCTTTGGTGTTAGAAAACTAAAACCAGGAACCAAATAATTGAAGTCACATGCATAAAAATTTAACCAAGAAAACTTTGCAGAGTTTTAGCATTCTGCAAACTTTTTAAACAGAAGAGAACACAATAAAGTTCTAAGACTCCCATGAGAACAAAGTAGACTGGCAAAATTTTAGAGCAAGTATGATAAGTATTAGTGAGAAGAACATCAAGATCTGGCATTCAAATAACCAAAACCAACTTTACACATCTAATAAAAGTAATGTAGGGCTCTTTTTACACACACACACACACACACACACACACACACATACATACATACAACACACACACACACACACACACACACACACACACACACTCATGATTCATCTATGGGGCATGGTCACAGGAGAAGTGTGGACGTCTATATCCCAGACAGTAACAAGATACACAATGGGACAATGAGAGAGATACAAGTGGTAGTCATGTTTTGTTCTGATGTTTTGCAGAATTTTCTTGTACTATTTTTCAGTTCTTGGGAGATGGATTGTGTCGCCTGAAGCACGTTGGGAGACAATTGGTATATAAACTGGGTAGACTTTAAAAAATGGAAAATGGTAATCTTTTAACGGTGCTTAAATTAAAAAAAATGCTTAACTCATATATATGTACACGAAGATTTGGTGGAGGAAGCACGGTGATTACTTTCATGTGTAAAATTCTTTTTCAATGGAGATTTGAATTACTATAAGGCCATTCATGTGCCAAAAGAGAGAGGTTCTACTAATGTTAAATAAAATCTACCTGACAAATATTAGATAATAATGACTTATCAGCCTCCCTGTAGAGTGTGGAGGGAAATGGGATGGGATTGTGGTCGGGGAGCATGGGAGGGAGAAAGAGAGAGAGGGAAGGAGGGGAAGGGAACTGGGATTGATATGTAAGATAAGAAATAAAATAAATAAAATTAAATGAAAAAAACTTATCAAATGTATTTAAGTTAAATCATTTTTCTAAGGACTCAAATGAATAGAAAGGGGTTTGAAGCCATTGCAACATGTAAGCATAAAAGTTTTAATATCCAAGGACCATACTGGAGTCTAGGATAAAGAGAAGAACTTTAACAACAGCCCTTGTAAATAAACTAGATCAATCTTCAATTCCCAAGTATTGGGAAGATGTGAGAATCCCCTTCCAACCAATGGAAACTTGATGGTTCAATAAATATCTTCCTATCAGCGAAGGTCCATGTACATTAAACAACCTCCAGTGTTGGGGATTCAATGCTGTTGGCAGAGTACTTGCCTATGGCACAGGTAGTTCTCTGCAACCACATAAAACTGAGTGATAAAGTATACATCAGTAATTCTAGCACTTGGAAGATAAAGCAGGAGAATCAAAGATACAAGGTCATCATTCTTGGTTATATCCTAGCCTACATGAGATCTTATCCCAGATAGAAATGCATGAGTAATGAAACATAAGTTCGTAAGTACACCCAGTCCATAGCAAGGAGGACAAAAAGGAAAGCAGAGGCTGAAAAATGAGCATAGCAGTTGGAATAGCAGCCCTCTTTAAGCTACGCAAAATTAATAATATGTCACAGATAAATATTAAATCTAACCCCTGGGAGGAAAAAATAGAATAATTTTATAGGTCAAGTGGAGGAGAGGGTGGTGTGAGAACATGAGGATCATGTGGGAAGGGGGAAGGGAAGTGACATTGAGGGAAGGAATGAGGGCAGACACAGCTACAATTAATGGGTATTTGTACTAGGTTTGGAAATTATTGCAGCAGAACCTTTCTACAATATATGAAGGCCAATCAAATTAAAGTCTCCAAATAAGGAGAGAAAAGGGACCCCTACTGGCAATGTCTTTTCACCAAATGAGGAATCCAGTGGCAGAACTGAATTTCATCCAAATGAGTTACTGGGGTCCCATTGAACACTTCACACAGTCCAGGCTGTTGCTAAGACAATAGGTTCCTCTCCACAAACTGACAGCAAGGCACCATTGCTGAAGACAGCACTCACACAGGGGATAGACAGATCTGGTGCCTACATCAAACTTTGTAGTGTCTATGACAGAAAGGTACTCTGCAGCCTACTACAAGAGAAAAGTAAACACCAACCCAAACCAAAACCTTTGATCTGTAATCTTTGCAAAATATGCCAGGGTAAATGGCAGTACAAATCTTGTGTGAGTAACCAGCTGATGTCTGATTTGATATAAGGATAAGGTCTACTCCTCAACATGGAAACTGTACCTCACACTGCTTAGGTGACCATGAGCCAGAGTCCGGATAAACCATAGAGTTAGGATAAAACAAAATATTACTGTTTTGTTTTTCCTTTTTATTAACAATAAAATATTCCTAATGATATTCTGCTAAACTAATATATTGTTGCTTAATTCAGCCATCATCAGAGATACTTCCTCCTGCAGCTACAGGAACAATTATAGAGATGCACAGCCAGACATTACTCAGAGAGAAATACATTGCAACACACAGCATTTAATGAGATGTCTCCATTAAATTTCTCCCCTTAGAACTCATGGATCCCTGAAAAACAGAAGGCAGGAACTTGGGAGACAGAGAGCACAAAGGATGGCAGAAGAACAAGGCCCTCTTAAACAACCTAGCAGAGCTCATACGAACTCACAGAAACTGAAGCAGTGAGCACAGGGCCTACATGGTTGGGGCTTCTATTTTTCTGTTGGTTTGTAATGTCCAACCTTCACCTGATGGTTTTTAATCATATTATATTTTATTTTGTTACATTTTACAAAATGATATATAATTTCAATAACAAATTTAAAGCTAACAATAATATTTGGTTAGAGACTAGAAAGATTTACACAACTATATTTGCAGTATTAGTAATTAGTCTGCACTACTTTATAAAATTGAATTGTGTGTGTAGTGTTTGGTGTGTATGTTTACCAAAATAAAAGCCAACAAATAGATCTAGTGTGAGTGAAATGTGAAAACTCTGAGGATCCCAGATGGCAGATTGTGTAAGAGTCTCTAGCAGAAGACAATCAGGTTTTTCAGTCTGAGTTAAAAAGGGCCAGAAAAGTCTGCTGTTCCAACTCAAAACTATCAGTGGGTTTTCCAATTTTCTCAGGTTTTTACAGGTTTGTGTCCTCAATCAGGAGAAGGAGACCCACTCATATGGGTAAAGCCATTGATCCAAGTGTTCACCTCATCCAGAAACACCTTCCCTTTTGTCATTTGCTCCTTTGGTGGAGTCACATTGGTACACAAATTCTCTTTCACCCAAATGTAAAGACTTTGTTTTTTCAGTTTCTCAATGAGACCTAGAAGGCTTAGTTGGTTTCCAAGAACACACTGAATACCAGAAAATGCGCCTGCAGCCCACTGCATGTGCAACTCTTTGTAAACACCGGTAAAAGGAACACGAAAGAAGAAATCTTTAGCTGGATACCAAACTGAGAAACCCCTAATATTTCTTAGCCATCTTTTCTTTAGTTCTTACTATGTGATAACAGATGTGGCAGCTACAACTGAAAAAACATCTATCTTATGACCTGGCAGAGTTTTTACATTAAAATATTAGCAATGCCATATTTTCTACATAAATAGACAAGCAGAAGAGAACAACTCAGGGCTCAAAACAGTAACACGGTATTTGTGAGTACAAACCAGTAATCTATGTGGAAGGTGCTTCGTAATTTACTTTGTATATTTGTGGAAAGAAGCTGATAGCAACTACGAATTCTCCCCATCATAATAGTGCCCATGAATTTATGCTTAGAATACTCAAGGTTTCCCTTCATCCATTTCTTTCTATATTGTTGGCTTTGATTTCACCTTAATTAAATGTAAGTTCATAGATATATAGATTATAGAAAATATCATGATAAATGGCAAATATCAATTGAATTCTGTCACTGAAACCCAGTAATGCATTGCTTAAAACTGCATTTAATTCAAAATATTTTTATTTCCTTCAACACGATTTGGAGGAATTTCAGTATCATTTAGTTATAGTACATTTATAACTTAGAATCATGGTCATTGAAGAAAAAGAATAGTCTACTGGGGTGTTAAAATAAACTTGTGCTCTGATACCAGTGAAGGATAATCAAATCATATTCCTTAGAGTTGGATTGACCTAAGCTTTTTTTTCAAAGTGCATCTAACATGTAGAAAGACTGACCAGAAAGAGAATCCCTAATGAGACAAAGTCATGTGTGGTTAAATGGCTTCCATAAACATTGATTTCAATAACTTCATGTCATAAGACCTTTGCCATAAATTTAGTACTAAAACTTCATGGCTCCTTCAGTTAGCTGGCGACAGACAGGTAGCTCAAAAATATATGTAAAGCCTTCCCAGGTACTTGTTACCAGATGACTTATGAGCAGCAGTCAAATCATTTAATAGATAAGTTATACTCATGGAAGACTTAGTGCTCTTCACCATTGAAATACCAATAAATAATATATATATATGTATATGTATATATATATGTATATGTATATACATATATATATATATAAACAAAACGGATTTTACAATTTTGTTAAAAACTCAAGGTTTGTTTACTATTAAAGAAAAATAATATATATTTTCTACTTCTTGCTTTTTATGTTTAATTAACTATGTAAGCAAACCAAATTTTAATTGTATAACTCAGGGATATACAAGTAAAGACTTCTGCCACCCCAGACCTCGAAAATATAAAAGTAAATTAACACACTCATAATTTAAGAAACAGAGAAAATTCACATTGCATTTTATTAAAGGGGTTATGATGAAGAGGGGTATTTTGTCAAAATCCAATTCAGACATCCCTATGGAAATTTGAGAGAGTTGGGAGTAGACAGTATCCACTTATCCAATTTTTGCCTCACCGTGTCTTTTTTTATTTGAATTAATCTGGGTAATGAAGACTCAAACCAAATTATTGTGGGTTGATTACCCATGAAAAGTGGGTTAATTGTTTAATAGCCATGGGTGTAAGTGAGTGTAGGTATTTTAATATACATAAAGCTTGAAATGACATATTTGATGATAACATGAAGTACATATACAATGAAACAAATAATACAATTTCACATTAAAAGTTGATTAATCTTCTTAATAGAGTTATCTAATTGTCTGTAAACCAGTTACTAAATACTGGAAAAATTATCATCTATTATAATTGTTCATGTAAAACTACAAAAAAAAAATGAAGTGGTACTTGGTGGTAAATAACTAAATCTCCATTTTGAGAAATAATTGGAGGAAAACATTTTAAGAGCCATTTTCAATCAAAGTCACATATCACTAATGGTGATTTCCACCATTTGTTGTACTTGTTCCAGGGTTTCAGTACATTCAAATGCAGTCATCTACATTTTTATGCAGTTTAAAGGGAAAGGTACAGGAAAGGTCTATTGTTACAGACAGATATCCAGCATCTTCATTAGCCATACACAAGCAACGGACCTGATCAGGAAACACCAGCTGCAGCCATATCTTCTAATTTACTTCCCAAGGTCATGAGCCAGGAGAGGGTATTAAACACAAGATTCCAGACCTAGCATCTTTCTTCCAATTTCAATAAAGGTGCACGGGACTCTAGTGAAAAATGTCAGCATCTGGCTTCTTCTCTTGGCAGAAACGTGGGCCCAATTAAAAAAAAAAAGTGGTAAATGGATCTATTACATTATGCTTTTTCTGCATCTGAAAAAAACAACATTAGATCACAAAGGCATAACAAAAATAACGGCCACCACCAAAACAGATAGCATGTGTTAGAGTGAGCCTGCTACATCAGCAGGGAATCTGAAAATGTGGGCAGAAAGCCATTGCAAAGTTCACCAAGTTAACAAGGCCAACCCAAAGACACTAGGTGATTACCAGACCATCACTAATTTTCTTCTGCTTTTGTTTTGTTTTGTTGTCCTCCTTTCTTCTACTTGTGCGTTAGCCAGTTCCTTTCACTTTTTATGAAAGCTAGGACAAGAGGTGAGCATAGATATTCAAATTCTGGAAACCTGAAGGAGACATGAAGAATCTCCCCTGTAAAGTGAATTTCAGAGGACATTCTCAGTAATTAGTGTTTGAGAAGCACAATTTTGACATGGAATGCTTTCATACAGATCCTGTGTGCTCTCTTCAATTAAGTCACACACACACACACACACACACACACACACACACACACACACACACACACTGACCCAATAAGCTCAATCAAACCTTGCCAATTTTGGTAAAAATAGGACTTTTACTGTGCTTGGACTGCATGTTCCCTCTCTCTGTGGGAGTCAATAACATTCTTTTTTCACAATTTAGCAGTCTTAAGATGATCCCAGTTCTGTGGCACAGAGGGCCTTAATTACAGTTATTTTTCATTAACTCCTCCCCGGTGCATTAAGCATAGGACTCACAGCTCAGTCACCTTTCTAGAAGATGCCTGGAAGCAAGGTAGGTCTGGAAACCCTCCACTATGGGACATCAAGGTAAAACAGAAAAAAAAATAAATAAAAATAAGAAAACAGAACAGTAAAAGCTCATTCAGAAGCTACTATTCCAAGAGGGTGGAAGAGGCTGCCATTGGGGAGCTGTGATAGAGTTCATTTAGAGACACAAACAAATGGAACATTAAAGAAGCGAGACCAGACTGAGGTTCATGAGGTTTTAGAGTCTTACCCGAGGAAGCTGTCTGGTCAGAGGAGAGTCAGACTGCTCAGTTGTCTTCCCTTCACGCCAGCCAGATGACTCACCTTAACAACAGGATGCGCTCCCTGTGGTACATATTAATTTTGATGCTTGCCTGAAGCCACAATTCCTCATTCTCTGTCAACCAGTGTAGTTAATTATGTACTGCAATATTTAAATTACAATTCTGATTATTTTAAAAAGATAATTAGACTTAAAAAAAAGAGAGAGAGAGACAGGGTTGAAATGAAGGTTGTTGCAAAGATTCTAGTTATAGCAGGAAGACAATGTATGTTCCCAGATGTGAGAGTCGTCTGTGGCATACCAGAGCCCACAAGGAGATGACAATGCAGGCCTTGGAGCTGGATGTTCACTTTAATTATGGAGGGGCCATCTGGATCAGATGAAAAGAGAAAGCTGGGTGAATTCTACTACAGAAGTTGACAAAGTATGAACTCCAATAAATTACACCCTTTGTTTTTGCAACCATTTTTAATTCAGAATTTTCACTTTGCCTCCATGCAAATTAAAAGGGCATATTAGTAGCTTATGTCTTCCATTCTTTCAAATTTTATATATAGTTATTTCACTGTCTGGGCTGTCTATGGACTTTCTTTCAAAGCTATAAAATTTCTATGAAGTAATTTTGTGAGTACTTTGCCAATTTATACTTGCCACAATGAAGCTACTCACAAGCATTTAACCCAAGTACTTGTGCCATTATTTGATGTCCTAGTACTTGTGTCAAATAGAAAATACATACACAGCTATTAAAATCAGCCATTAACATGTTTCTCTAACAATAGCAATGACATTTTAGCACTTGTTAATAGCTTATTTATATTTTATACTATTTCCACTCATCTTTGCACATCTGATGAAGTCAGGTGGACATGAACAGTCAAGTCATTTGTGAAAGAATGCCTAGTGCTTAGAAAAACTCTAGGAGTCAACTGTATCCCAAAACTGTGTTGCCTCTTTCCTCATTGTCACTCTGCTAAATATCGCCTTTCCTTACTCTGTCCTCTGTCCCTGTCCCCCTTTCTGCCTCCTTCTTTTATCCCATCATGTGTTGGTTAAGCACAGATGTGGGTAACTGCGTGGAAACCAAGAGAAGGGGAAGCAAAGAGTTATAATTCACACAGTGTGATAAAAGTGATGATAATTGTATTTTACTCTGTGATAAGAGGTTTTGACAAAGACTATGGTTCAGTAGGTTGTAATATCCAATAAATGATTTTCAGACCACCTTCTAAGCCATAGTCACACAGACCATCATGTGGTAAATCAGAAAAGTGGTAGCCAACAAACATTTGTGGTCACGTGAAACCAACTAGATTTTCAGGGCTCCATTATGATACTTTATATTGGCAATAATATAACAGTTGAAACATTGGCTTTGTTTTCAGACAGATTCAGGTTCTAACATAGGTTTAGTACATGATAACTGTGACCTTACACAAAATTATTTCACCAGGTTATATCAATTTTTGTTACCATAAAGTAGAAAGAATCCAGAAATTTTTCTCTGAAACTTAAATGACATAAAGCATTTGAAATATTCACCAAGCCTCGTTCATATAATCCCCAACTGTTATCATTATTATTATCTTAAAACTGAAATAGTCAATTATGGTTATTTAAAAAAAATCACTGTTGAGTAATTTGGATAATTTTTCCTTGTGCATAAATAACTACTGGATGATTTCCCCCCAATAGCAATTCAATCCAACAAAGCACAAGAGAAGTAAACCAGTCTGTTTTTTCAGTTCTTGAAAGGACACTCTATATTTCTCTAAGTGCAAGATTGGGGGATGCAATAATGCCTTTAATGGTTAAATACACTCACAGCTAAATCAATAAGAATGCAAAGAAAAAGCCGCCTATGACTAGAGGCAGGGATGTAATCTTTACATCCCATTGATTATAACTGGATTCACAAAGGGTGAAAGAAGCTGTTGGCTCTTTTGAAGTGGCTACAAGAGCTTCTACCTAACCAACAGGGGATAATCTCTTGCTCTATGGACCTTTGTAAAATGGTTTGCCAGGAAAATGCTTAATTCCCCAGACAATGCCTCCCACATGCCTGCCTGCTGTCTTAAGGAGACAATAATCAGTCTGGGAATAAGGAAAATATCCTAATGAGCTCTTCATAACTGCTTGAAAAAAATGACTCAAATCAATCTTTGCAGTAATAAAATAATTTGCTTGAAAAGCATCCTGAGCACTATGAACTTTAATGTCTTATTGTTGATTGACCTCTTGACACATATATTGCCTGTTCTGGGATAAGTACCCCCACATGGAAAGCATGTGGGGCCAGATAGGACTCTAAATGATTTGATTATGTTTACTCTGTCTTATTTCTTGTTGAAAATACAATTTTAATTTACAGTCTATATGCCATTTTTGTATAAAGAGATAAGATTTGGGTGGAGGAAGGTGAAATCTTAAAAAAATTTCCCTGAACTGAAAACATGAGTTTTGAAAACTAGAGTTCTATTTGTGTTCTGTTTTTATAAATTGTGTGGCTGTTCTCACCTATAGTATAAAATGGAGACCAACAGGATGAATTTAAAAATGAATCTATGGTATTTTTTAAAATTGGAAAATAAAAGCAATAAATATAAACCCATGTATAGAACAAATGTCTCAGTTTATAGATTCCTTAGAAGGAAACAGCAGGTCTTATGCAGTGTCTTTCTGGAGTAGAGCCTAGAAACCACAGCTGTCCACTTGAACTCTCTTTCACCTAGACATAGAAACAGTACCAGCAGCTAAATGGTAGATGCAAGTGTAAAATAGTTGCACAATGGCAATGTGGCAATCTGGAAATGGCCCATTCTTGAATGAAGTGCGGGCATGTAGAATGGCTTTGACTTCTGGATGAGAGAACAGCCATACTTGACATGTGTCATCATTTTCCTGGCTTGCTATTTTGACAAGAATCTTGGCTACCACTTTGTTCACTGATCAAAGCCTCTGGTTTTGCTGCTGTGCTTTGCTCTGTACCAAATCAAATGATCTATATTTCCTAATAACAAAATCTCAAGTCTCCCCAGGGGAACGACCAGGAGATTAAAAGTAATTTGGAGTAACATATTATAGTGCATGTCATAAATACTCCTCCAGTTTTAATTTTGTTTTAATAAGGTGTTTAATATCTGCTGATTATAAATCAAAAAGGTATTAAAAACTTATTTATCAAAATTTTAAGCTAGTAAACATAAGATAAGCCACGTAAATATCACATCATTTTAAACATTCTTTAAATAAGCCAGAGAATAGAAAATATGTGCATAGTTATTCAATTACAGCTATTTTTATTTGAAGGCTTGAAATAAATATAGTCTTCTTAACATAGAATTCTAAAGACCAATAGAATATTCA
This sequence comes from Cricetiscus sungorus, assembly GCA_030556225.1. Taxonomy (NCBI): domain Eukaryota; kingdom Metazoa; phylum Chordata; class Mammalia; order Rodentia; family Cricetidae; genus Cricetiscus; species Cricetiscus sungorus. Next base: position 7,951,805 of record JANBXA010000737.1, on the reverse strand, counting down.
AAGCATATTAAGTGAGATTTAGCAGCCATAAATTTGATGTGTGTCTATGATATAGCTGCTCATCTTCAATAAATGGGTTCCTAATAAGCAGTTAGTATTTATTGAACAAAAGCAACTGTTACGATGAATAAATTAAATCTACTTAAGACACTTCATCCAGCACAGAGAGGTGGTGAGATTTCCTAGTGTTATGGAAAACGGTTGTATTAATACTGGAGCGATGCCAGGGTTCTAACACTCGTCTCCGGCGAGAAGCATGTCGTGTTGTAGTCCTCTGCAGCATGACGGACATGGCACAGCAGGGATCACTGCCACGGAGAATCAGCCCAGAAATTCTGGCAAGACCCTGTTGCCTACAACAGTTTCAGTCCTTAAAAATCAACACAGAATCCATGGAAAAGTCTCCTTTGGCTTTCAAGAAGTCTAGATAAAAGATTCCCAGTGTTGTAGCGATTTTGTCTCTGTGCTCTCCAGTTATCAAATCTGCCGTTCCACCCAGAAGCTGAGACATCTTAGCCACTGGCACGACTGCAGTTTAGAGGTCTGGTCACCAGCTGAAGTACAGTTTCTGATATTATTTGAGTATCCACCGTTGACTTCACATCATCATTCAATTCTTACATTAGCACTTTTACAGAAAAATCCTTATGTTTCAATCATTTTATCTTGGCATTTACTATATCATAAGCTAAAATCTGATGCACTAGTCAGCGCTGTTGCCAAATATCTGTTCATCCAAATGCTGTCTGTTATGGAAGTGAACCCTTTCAACAATAACCTAATTAGTTGTTCAAGTTTACATGAATGCAGAGCTGGTATTTTATAAACAAAGATTATTTGACTCTTAAATAACATCTAGGGCCAGGGACATGAATCAGCAGTAAAATGGTTGCTGTATGGGATGCCTTTGGGGAAATCACCAGTAACACAATTAGTGACTGAATGGATGACGAAAGTATTAACTAGCTGTGATGGCACATGCCTGTACTCTAACACCAGGGAGGTAGAGACAGGGGATCGGGAGTCCAAGTTTAAAGACCAGGAGCTTAAAGCCATTGTCATTTGGGGCTCAAATCAGCCAGTCTACATGAGATTGCCCCTAACAGATAAATGAATGATAAACAACAAGCTAGTCACGTAACATCTTAAACTGAGTGTGTTTGTTCTGGTCAGTAGTTAAAAGGCTTGTGGTCATGTAAGGAAAGTTATTTTAAACCACCATTGTCTTTTTTCCCTTTTCTTATTCAGCACCACTTCTTCTGGTAACCTTTTACTATCTTTAAAGAGACTGTACTGTGAATCTTATATATGTCAGGAAAATGTACGTTGTAGTTTATATGGCTAGAAATAATAGTTACATATGATAGTAAAAGTAATAATTGAAATTTCTTAGCCTTATATCTGGAAATTTTGAGCTTACACACACACACACACACACACACACACACACACACACACACACACACGTAGATATACAGAATGGCAGAGATTGTAAAATGCTTCCAAAGTCTCTGGACCCTGGGAAATTTAAGAGTAAATTATTGAAGGCAGATCCTGACTATGAAACAGCAGGCTCTAGCGCATGTTATGATAATATTCCCATTCAAAATCACAAAGTGAGACTTCGGGTCTATGTGGGGGTTCATACACTAACTAAGCATGTGGTCCTAACTCTAGGAGGATGAAAACAAACACACCCATACTATACATGCAAATACCACACTGGGATTGCCCTCACTGCAGCTATTTCCCATTCATACTCACTTTACCCTGGGATTCATTGTTTGATAAAAACTCACCTTTTTAATAACCCTGCCTTCAGGTTATAATGCCATAAAAAATGCCGAACTTGCAGCAATGTGGATATTTTGTTTAGATTTCCAAGTTTTCTCTCAAGAAATAGAAGAACAACAACAACACAACTGAAAGAGTGGAAAGAAGAAACCATTGGAGACAAAAGCACTCCCTCAATAACCAGAACTCATCCTGCCTATGCCATTTCTGGGTAATGTTAGAAACAGACAAAAGCTAACATGAAAAGAGCACGGGGAATAAATCTAAGTTGACCTTCAACACCCCCCTCCCCAGTTTCCCAGCTTGCATGCATTGCATGATCCCTGCAGCTGTGAACATGAGCAATCTCACTCTTGCGATTAGATTTTGTCCTACAGCACAGTTGACCTTAAGATAGGGAGATTATATATGGATTCCAGCATAGTCATAGGCACACTTTGTAAGTGAAGTGCTTTCTTGGCGTGGTCACACAAGAAAGCTATTTAAAACATGAGAAGGATTCAATTTGCTATTTCTAACATGAAGATGAAGAGGTCATGTACAGAATGCTGACAGCAGCTCCCAGCTGACAGCCAGTAAAGAAATTAATACTTCTAGCAACACTTAGTGTAGATGGGGAAATCCAAGTCTAGGTGAGAACTGCAAACTTAGCTAGCATCTTGATGTCACCCTAGTGAGATTCTGAGCTGGGGAATGATCCACAGTATGTCCATTCTTTTTATGTATAGGAACTGTAGAAAAATAAGTTTATACTTTATTTTTCTACCTCTAAGTTCATAGGAATTCATCATATACCCATGGAAAACCAATACAGAGGTAAAAATAGCACTGACATTATTGACATAAGACAGGCTGGAGAAATAAGAAGGATTTTCAAGAAGATAAATGAGTTTGGTGACTGATCTCTAAAATCACAGGCAACAGGGATGATAACAGGCCCTCTAAAATGGTAGGGACCTGCACTGGAACTGCATAGAAACAAGACAGCAAAACAGATCAAGGAACACACAATTCCTCCTAAGAATGGTGCTTTTAGTAATTGCCCTCAAATTGATACATCTTTCCACCCCTCCCAAGAAAGAAGCAAGACCTAAGAGTGGACTGTAGTTACAGAGATTGAATTGACTTCAAGTATTTGAGAAGGGGGATGAATTCCCCACAGTAAATAAAGAAAAAAAAATATAGAAGAGGTAGTGTAGGGGCTGTGGTTTCATTGTTTTAATATGTAGCATACAGCTTTGAGCCTAGTTGAAAATCATTGCTCAGTAAAAACTTATTGAAAGAAAGATTGAACTGTTGGATGAATTATTAATGTGCTCTCTTTTACAATTTCAAATAATCACATTTAACTTGACAGCAGGACACCCAAATATGTAAGAGCAGCATACTGAAACAGCAAGAAAGCAGATACTGAAAGTCTATAGACCCATGTTTAAAATGTATAAGAACTCGCCTTACCTCTGTTCTGTTTCTCTGTGTTGTAGCCAATATGTAGCTCATAGAAGCATTAGAAAGAAAGAATGATAAAAATCTATGCTTTCTCAGTATATTTTTGTGTAGAGAGTTATTAAAAATTAAAGCTATTTAATAATCACTACACAAAATATAAATTGATATATTATCTCTTTTTGTTATAGTCTTAGAATTTCTTTAATGACAGGTACAACATCAATGAGGTTCTTACTAAAAGAGCTTTATCTACAAGGTGGCTCAGACATATTTGATCAAACTGTATTTGTGATTATACTATGACTATCTACCTGAACATTATTTCAGATATCCATATATGTTGGGGAGTAGATGACCAAATGGAAATCAACATAAATTCACTTTGGGTATTTCAACATATTTATTATGTTCATTCCTCTTCTCAAAGTCTATTATACATCACTAGACTCATGAATCTGCTCAATGACAAAAGATGTTGAGAGAGTTGATACTCTTGCTGTTCCAGGAAAAGAAAGAAAAGTTAGAAACTTTAGCTTTTACTAATATTTTCTTCTACTAAAGATTCATCTTTGCTTGATTTTTATTTGACTAATTTTAGTACTGTTAGATCACAACCCTTGACAGTAATCAAATTGTTCCCTCCATTTGAATCATATTTTCTATGGACAGTGATCCATGTCGTTTTTACATAGAACCCATTGTACTTTTATTATGGCTTGTTCTGGGAAATTCTCTTAGATACACACAAAATTGAATACCAATGCTTTCAAAGAAGAGAGCTTAGAATACCTAGGAAACTTAGCAGCAAGCTATATAAACAAGAGTTGAAGTAAGATAGGGATTCTGGATCAGGAAATGAACACCCTCAGGCAGCACATGACTGTAGTCTTCTAATATTTGAGGAGCAGTCAGGAGGCCAATAATCCTATACTCTTTATATAACCTTCAAGTAGAATGATGTCCATTGTGTGGGAGAAAATGTCAGGCCTACCTAATTTTCTTAATTAAGGAAGATCTAGCAGAAGCAAACTGTTGTGTTCTAGATGGACTTAGGAGGTAGTATTAGTACTGTGTCAAAAACACAAATGTTTCAAACTATTTGATTACTATTTAAGCTATTTAATATTCAGAAATATCCAGGAAAAATGAATTCAACATAAAATGGAGAATGGACATAATTCTTCCTATAGAGAGGAATCAAAGAAAAGGGTAGAAATGGTTACCAATGGGGGTCTGGAAATTATAACACTGAGCAAAGAATGAATATATATATTCCAAATATGAAAGTATCTGGCATTATCTTGCCCCATTAATATGTCAGTATCAGGTATCAGTTTAGTAGTTTGTATTTTGGGATATTTAGTAGTTTGTATTTTCAAGACAATGGTTTTCTCAACGATAAACTGTAAGACTTTGCTGCTTGGTTTTCCAGTATGGCAAGAGAAAGTATGAATCCAGGAGAGATAGAAAATGAAAGAGTCCGTAAAGCGGGTCTAAGCTGCCAATGCGATAAGCCGTTGGGCAGAGAAGCATAAAAAGTCACACAGTTGGATTCTAGTAACAGCTAGAATTAAAACACAAACTAACTCATGTATTGCATACATCAAACAACAAAATTAACAAAAATATCAAAATCGTAGCGGTAATATAAATAATTCCAGTTTGTGTTCAACCCTTTTGGCAACACTGCCAGGAACGGAAATGAAACTGGTATGACTATATCAGAGCATAGTAACTGAGGTGGTGTGGTGCCTACACCTATAACCCTGGTAAACAGGAAAATGAAGAGGAGACTCATCTGTAGCCACTCCGAGCCACAAAACAAGACCCTGCCTAAGCAAATAAGTACAGTTGAAAGGGCACTTTGTGTACTGCTTTCTCATTTTGGAGTCTTTCGACTGAAAAGAGAAGCATCATGAGGGCCCCTGTTTCACCCACCCAACTCTCTCATGTCTCCGTTTTCTTTGGAATTAGAAATAAAGTAACGAACAACACAATGGTATTTCAGCTTGCTGAAATAAAACAGTTAAGTCTTAGGGTGAGAAAAGCATTCTGTAACCTGTTCCAAGGATGGAATGTTTCCTAGTGTAAAATACCCTCGGTAGACTAAAAACTTTCTTTGGAACCTAGGACCAGAGGGAAAGCCTGGTCCTCATTAGCTGGATCAGTAATGACCTACTCTTACATTTTCTGTTTCTTTGGAATTCATTTGTTTTCATTACATCAGGTGGTTGTTATTATGATGTGTTAATGGGCTTCAAGCAGGGCTGTCCTCTGTGGCTCCAGCTCTGATTACCAAAATGAGAGTTTTGATATTTCTTATTATACCAACACAGTTTGCATTCCAATTGTTAATATTCTTGTCCACCAGACCAGCGTTCGCAATTTCAAAGACATCTAAAAGAAAGAATATATGAGAATCTTAGTTTTATTTTCAATGTCAGTTCCATTTGATCTAATTTTCATATTTTTAATTTGTCTTTTGAACTTTAGCACCAAGCTTCAATTTTTTTATGTTCCTAATTTCATTGTTAGGAATGACTTCATGTTCTAAAAGTGTTTAGAACTTCTTTTTTTTTTTTTTTTTAAAGAGAGTAAATCCACCAGTAATTTCTCCTTTTCTTTTCTTAATTCCTCTAGGTTCATTTTTCAGTTTTAGCATAAACATCGGTTCCCTCACTTTTATTTATTTATTTATTTATTTTTTATCTTACCTGTAGAATCTATTCCCAACCATCTTGCATTTGATCACTTTCCTCAGGAGGATTAATAGGACTTCCTGTAGCTGACTTTCTCTGTGGTGGTTTGAATGACAATGGCCATGGAGGATCACATATTCAAATACTTGGTTCCCAGAAGATTAAACTGTCAGGGAAGGATGAGAAGGTGTGGCAATATTAGAGTAGGTATGTCATTGGGACAAGCTTTAAGGTTGTAAAATCCCACACCATTCCTAATTATCTCTCTCTCTCTCCCCCTCCCCCTCCCTCCCTCCCTCTCTCTCCCCCTCCCCCTCCCTCCCTCCCTCTCTCCCTCCCTCCCTCTCTCTCCCCCTCCCCCTCCCTCCCTCCCTCCCTCTCTCCCTCCCTCCCTCCCTCCCCCTCTCTCTCTCTCTCTCTCTCTCTCTCTCTCTCTCTCTCTGTCTTTCTGTTTGTGGGTTAGGTGTGAGCTCTCAGACACTGTTCTGGCACCCAGCCTGATCAGTTGTTACCATATACTTCCCACCATGGTGGTCATAGTCTCACCTTCTTAAATGTAAAAATTAAATCTTTTCTAAGTTGACTTGGTCATGGTGTTTTGTCATGCCAATAGGAAAGTAACCAAAAGTGAAAGTTGGTACCAAGAGTGGAATATTGCTATGACCATGCTGTTTTGTTTTTGGTTTTGGTGGTTGTTTTTTTGTTTAGTTTTGATTTTGAGGACTGTGGTTGACCTGGGAACTTTGGACTAAAACATGAGTATGGCTCAATGGCCCATTCAAGAAGGACATTAGAAGATAGTGATGCTGAGAGCAATCTGGACTATTGAGGCAAAGCTAAAGAGGTTTCAGAGGGAACAATATCAGCAACTGGTCTGGAGGCCATTCTTGTGATATTTTGCCAAATAATGTGGCTGCTTTTGCCCTTTTCCTAACAATCTGCCTGAAGCTTAACTGAGGCATTTTGGAGTAATGCCATTGGTAAAAGTGATTTGGAAGTCACCTAATGTTGACTCTTACGTGTGGTTACTAGTCATCACTCTCATGCAGATTTATAATGAAAAATGGCAAGTAGAGAAAGAAGAGATAAAAATGTATAGTTTGAGAAAAAAGAGTGCCAAAGTAATTTAATTTCAGAGCCTAGGTTTATGCTGCAGAAGATGAGGAAAAATAGAGAGTGTGGTGCCTTAATGGTAAGATTCTTCTCAAATAATTCTGTAATGTATGAAAATAAAACGCCTAGGGAATTATCTGCTCCTAAGGTCAAGAACAAATCAAACTTATGCAGATGCAATTTAAGCAGAGGTCTCATTCCTAGCAGATGGCTTAACTCCCAGAATTGGCCAGTTGGATCTGAGTTTAGAGGCTTGAATGATACAAGAGTAAAAGGGCTGTGGAATCTTCCTTCTTGGTTAAGAAAAGTGGCTTAGTCCAGGGTTGATCCAGAGAATTCCCTTCATAGAACCCTGGAGATCACATTATGTTGAGACGAGGATGTGAAGCCTGGATTGTGTTGAAGTCCCTTGGATATTGAAGGTGCCAATGCCATGGAATATGTGCCAGGGTATGCTGCAAGCAGGTAGTGGAACTAGCTCAAGAGATAAGTGTAGTGATAACTTTTTCCACTGCCACGTCAGCCCCAAATGAACTTGCACGACTTACATTAATTACAAAAACTATTGGCCGCTGTCTCGAGTTTCTTACTGGCTAGCTCTGTCTTAATTATTAACACATAACTATTAATCTATGTATTTCCACATGGTCTTAGCTTACCAGGGAAATGCTGGACCTGCAACTCTTTAGCCTGCTATGTGGTAACTGCTCAGCGTCTCTGCAGAGAAGTGAGCCATTTTTTTGTTTGTAACCTACTTATATCCTGACTCTGCCCAACTGTATTTCTTCCTGTATGGCCAATAAGCCATCAGTGCTTTATTCATTAGCCAATAAGAGAAACATATATACAAAAGATCACTCCCCATCAGGTAAGCCTGTTGTTGTCAGCAAAACAGGAAGGTCTGAACCACCTAAGCCCTTTGATATTAGACACAAAGCTTCAGGATTTGGAGTGGCCCTGATGAGTTTGTCTTGCTTTGTCCAGTATTTCTCCACTGTTCCTCCATTTTTTTTCCTTTCAGAAGGGTAATGGATATTCTGTATCATTGTATGTTAGAAGAATGTCATTTGTTTTTTAATATCACAAGGGATCATAATTGAGACATAGCTTTGACTCTCTGAAGAGATTTTTAAATGTTTAAACTGGTTAAGACTGAAAGACTGCTGGGATTTTTTGAAATTGGACTACCTGAACTTTGAATTATGATATGGCCACACACCAATGGCAGGGGGCAGGGAGTAGAATGCAATGGTTCAAATGAGAATGTTCTGCATAGCATAGGCTCCTATACTGGCATGGAGTCACCCAGCTGATGAAAATGTTTACAAAAATTAGAAGGTGTGGTTTTGTTGGGGAACTGTGTCTGTGGAGGCTGATTTTGAGATTTTAAAAGTTATTGTCCTTTGCAGGCAGCATTTTAAGGCTTGCTCCATCTCCCTATCTCCCTGTCTCTCTGTCTCTGTCTCTCTCTTTCTCTCTCATTCTTCAGACTTTTCTCCTCTTCAGAAACACACATATCTGCCTTCGTATGGACCCACCCTCTGTAGTGTAAGCCTCAATTATGCCTTCTTTTTATAATAAATTCTCTTGGTCACAGCAATAGAAAAGTAATACACAGTTTGAATATAAAAAAACTGGCAGAAATTACTTCCAAGAATTGCATATCATCAAGTTCTATTATTAATTTGATATCAATCTTTATTTTTTTCACATACCCAAATAAGACATGGGATTCTTAAAGCCAGAAGAGAGGATAGGTACATCTTCAAACCCAGAGAATGGGGTCACTTCTTTTCTGATTAAGACCAGTATTATTTTTTCAAAAGCTCACATTGAATGGATCTTACAAATTGATCCTGTCTACAATGCATATTGTCTTTATTTAGGGCCTCCCAAACATCTGATGATTACTTCCCACACTGTATTGATAGGAATAGCAAATTCTCTATTTAACTGGATAATAAACTTACTTCTACAAATGGCTAAATCCATGTTTATACATGCACGATGAGATTAGTGTTTACCTAAGGGGACTGTGTCTGCTTACTAATGTGCACTTTACAATAACCTAAGAAAACACAAACAACCTTTCCACTCCCAGGAAATGGCAATTGTGGTAACTGTAGCAGTATTAAGCAGCCTTGCTACTCACATTCAATTGGATGCAAGTGTTTTGTCCCATGTCTGTGGAAGGAATCCTTTATGCTTCCTTTGTTTGAGGAATGGTGAGTGTCCTGCTGTCTCTTCCATGGGACTTGTGGTGAAGGGCTTTCACTCTTCCTGCTTCAGGAAGCGCTCAGGTCGACAGCATGCAACTTTACCTAGTTTCCCTTTTCCTCCACCACCTCAGAGGTGGCATTTCTCAGACAGCTATTTTTTTACATTTGTGTGGGTGTTTAGCTTTGTATTCAGCCCCAGCCTGAGGAGAAATCCCATGAAGGCTTTGTCCTTCAAGGTGCATTTGTGTATGCCTTCCACCCTTTAAATTATATGCCTCCTTGCCACTGGTTAAATAGATATTTTGAGTGTGTCCAAGAGCTGACATGTCCTTTTGCTCCTGGTTTTGGGGGTCAGAGTGCATAACACAGATGTTTTTAGATATTTGTGATATGGAAATTTTGAATGGTGCACTTGAAGACTCAATGCATTGATGTGTTCTGGGGAGAAAAACCACAGAAGTAAACTAAATTTAAAAAAATACTATTTCACAAAATAGTAATATTCATATGAAGTTCATTCCTACAACCAATTCACTGTGTGAAATAAAATATCTAACCAATGTCAGAAATGATGGGATATTTTCTTGAATTGAAAGATGAGAAAATCAAGATTAAATAGATTTTGTTTCCTGTATTCACCATGAGATTGGATCTAATCAATACAGGTCATTATAAACATTTCATAATTACTGCTGAAATCAAAGCCGTTACATCAAAACATTAAAGATATCAGAAATTTGTCAACCAAGGTATTCTTTCTGGCCAATGACATTGTTGAAGATTCAAAAACAATAAAGAAATAAAAAATGTCTTAAAATTAAGAAAAAATAATGTTCAAAGGGGGAAAAATAACCAACTATTAGAAGTAATCTGTAGCAGCATTGTTGTCAAAAGGCAGGAGTGGCAAGTGAATAGCAGAAAAGTGGTCACAATTCCTAGTGACTATGGGGGGATGTATGGCAAGCTAAGGAATGTGACCATATTCCCTGGTGTCTACACAGCAGATAAATGACAAGCTAAGGTCAGATGAACTGCTTCATGTTGCTGAAGTGTTTGTTTAACATTATTTATGTGTGCATATTTCTTCCCTAAAATAAATATGCCCTCTCATTTTTCTCATACTTTAATATTTTCCCCTTTTGATAGTGATATGAGTAAATGGAGTATTTCAATTTTTCTACCCCGTTTCATAAAATTATGGTGATGAAAAGCTATTGTTGGGATATGGAAATTGCTTGGTAAATAAATTGCTTTCCTCCAATCATGAGTACCTGAGTTTGAAAACCCAGCATGAGTAGAAAAACCAGAAGGCATGCCCTTTCCAGTGGACTGTAATGCCAGCACTCAGGAGGCAGATATAGGCATCTGTGGGATAACATTAACTAAACTAACCAGAATTGGAACGCTCAGGAGTCAGTGACATATACTGACTCAATTAAAAACAAAAATAAAACAAAAAAACAAACAATAAAAAACAAACAAAAGCAAAACCAAAACCTACATGACATCGTTTTCGGACCTTAACATGCATGAATATATATTATACACATGCACCTACAATCATAACCATGTAAACAGATCATTAAAAGAGCATCTTAATATGCATACCCAATGCCCATACACTCATACTAAGGCAAAAATCAAAGTAGGATTGTTAGTGGATTTCATTGCTTGAAAGCCATAATACTCAGCTGGCAATTCAGTATCCCATAAAGTGTGAGTTTATTAGTAAAATCAGGATCTGCCTATGTGTATAAGTAAACTACAGTTGACCACACATTTATCAAGGACAGAAATATCTTCAATGACACTTGAGGCACTTATCTCTGAAATGCAGAATGAAAGTAGGATGGTTCTACAAATGGAAGGATAACAGGATAAATGCAGGTCCTGTCCCTGTTCACAGGGGAACACAGCAAGACTACCTTCATAAGCACATGTGTGTTCAGAATGCTTTTCTTTATGTCTACGTACACAAACATTTACATACATGGGTAAAATTATCACAGGATGAGAGCAGGTAGTCACACAGACGTAGGGGGACAACAAAACAGTGATGAGATTGCTTTATATATGAAAATAAAGCTATGTCAAGGAAAATGACGAGCTTCTAATACCCATGCCCATGTCTCCACACTGTAATGGTCACATAGATGGTCAATGTTTATTTTCAACATGATAGGATTTAGTATAGCCTAGGAGACAAATGTCTGGGAGACTATGACTCTGTTTTCACAACGTGGTAATTGAGGATGGAAAACTTATTCTGAATGTGGGAAGTGCCATCCCACTGGTGGGATGTTAGACTTCAAATCTAGGAGACATCAAGATGAACCCAGGCAATACTAATCCTCTATTCTTTAACTGCAGATGATGTATGAACTGATGCCTCTCACTTCTGAAAAGTACAACCTTCCACCCTAATGTCACAACACGAGAAACAACTAATAAAACCCAAGAAAAAAAAATCACCAATAAAATTCTAAATCATAATCACTGGAACAAAGCAAAATGAGCAAAGAGATGAAGATGACAATTTCCAAAATTCCAGAGTTAATGATCCAGGTCATCAATAGTTAACAACATAGCACACCCCTGGATAGGACCTCACAGCCTCAGGAATGATGGCATTTTGTTTCAGAGAACTATCTAAGCTTGACTCTAGCCCAGTTAGTTTTAACATTTTACCTTTGAATATTTTCACTATGAATAAAATTAATACCCTACCCTATGCTGTTTTGAAAGCACAGAAAACACTCTACAAAGTAATGATTAAACTGTCCTTATAGAGCTAAGTGAAGCAGAAAAAATTATAATTATCTTCATGTAACATTTAATCCTTCTATTTACCTATATTAAATAGATTTTGAAAGTGTTATCTACCCACAGCATTGACTTCTGGATCTAATTGTGGTCAGCTGGAGAAGTCCTCCTTAGCAACTTCTTCAGAAATATTGGTAGTAATTTTTTCATTGATCACATTTTGATTATTTTATAGCTTAAGAATTTAAAAACGAGACTGTAGACATGGATTAGCCTGTAACACAATTGTTATACAACCACAAGGACCTGAGATTTTATTTCAAGATTGGCACACATCCAAAAATGGACATGATACTCTAGGATCTCTAATGGCAGAGTTGGAGATGAAGAAAAGTGTACATCTTGAGGCTTTGGGGTGGTCTGATCTAGCCAATGAGTGAGCTGTGCTCATGGAAAAGCCTCTGTTTCTAAAAATATGCTGAAGAGCAACAGAAGATGAGATCTGACATAAATCTCTGGCACCATATTTGCACAGCCACTTGTAGGCACGCTCACATGCATTGACACATTCCCAGGATCTTTAGTATAACTTAACAATGAACTACATAATAAACTACTTTACCCAATAATAATCATTAAACACTGGTAATAGAATAGACCAATCCTGGGCTTTTTCCACACCAAAACTTTCTGTCTGCATCCTGGCCTTTGTTATACAGGCTATAGCTGGCATGGTCATATATCTGCACAAAGCAGAATTTTATTCTAAAGATTATTTCTAGGTTTCTTTTTGTGTTTTTGTTTTTTCTTCTTTATACCAAGTCCATGAATGATAAAAAATCTTAAATTACTTTTTACTTTGGTATTGGGAGAATCAAAATGTCCCATGAGGTATGTTACTTATTTGCTTACTGGATTTATTCTTTTAGGGGATTTTCTTGACAGCAGAGCGCTTGTGTGCTGGGTAACTTGCTATGTATCATTCATGTCATCACCAGGATCGTTACCTCCTAATTCAATGAAAAATAAACTATGAATTTTCTGTGAAGTAAAAAATGAAACATGCACTGGAAGTTTATGTTACTATTCTCATAAATTAATAATACATGTAGAGAAACCAACACAAAGCAATACTGGAGTGGGTTAATCATCTTCCAATTCTTCCTTCATCTGTGCCCAAGATTTGGGCTTCATCAGTTTGAGAACAAATCGTTCCTAACACTGATTTGAGGACCTAGTGTAAATTGTGAAGCGAGGAATGTGAAAAAGCCTACTGTAAAGCTGACAGAAGAGGAGTGTGAAGCCCCGCGCCTCCCTAAGGAGGAGGCCACGAGGCCACATCCTTCCCCAAGTGGAGCCGATGACACCACCCCACTTCCTGTGGACTCAAGGCTGGCTGTCAACTGGGCAAGGAGAGGCTCACTTTTCCTAATGGTGTAGCCACTGGGAAACAAAGTAGGATAGGAAAGGGATTAAAAGGGAAAAGAGGGAGAATACCAAAGATGAATATAATTTAAAGGGGATGATTGTAATCACAATATACTATATGATTATATGAGCCCATCATAACAGATTTAAAACATCCTAAAGCCTCTCTCCCCATGAACCTTTTAGACACACAATGATTTTGATAATAAACTAAAACAGCTCACAGATAATGACTCTCTCAACATCGTTATTGTTCACGGGAAGACTTAGAAGAAAGTGAGGAATTCTTACACAGAATTCTTAAAGAGACCTGATCAGTGCTTCCCCTCTGCTATGTGCATTTTATGAACAAGTACACAATTATGTACTGAATCTGCCTCAACCAAGGCTGCCGCTTCTTGTGAGCACAGTACTTCTAAATTGTTTGTATAGGGATGGTATAGAGTCAACCTAGGACTTTAGCCACACCCAAACTGAGGTCGTAGAGGTTGAACCTGAGACCTTGTGAGCCGGGGAAATATTAGACAGGGGAAGCACTAAGATATAGCACTGTGTTTCCCAGGGGAACGTTTAGAAATGAGGTCAGTGTCCAAAGCAATGAAGGGTGAAACCATATGACCTCTAAGTCACTTTCAGGTACCTACATCTAAACCTTATCCATAATTTATTTACTAATTAATGTTAACGTGGATTATTTTGGCATCTTTCTGTGCCAAACAGCTCACCTTATCTGACCTTAAGGTAACTGCCTGAAACAGGGCAACTGAAAATTTTTTAATGCAAATAAAAGAAGAACACCTCATCCCACTTTCCTGTTCACCTGACATATTACAAGGAAGCATGACCCAATGTCTTATTATTTCTAGGGGATAAATGTGGTACAGCTCTGGTTGCACAATCATTAGTATCTATTAACTGTTAAGTAAATGTTAATGTAAACTAGTAAAGTATCAGTTAAATTCTGTGTTTGTACACTTCTAAGATGGAAACTATATTCCAACAATGTACATAGCAAGTATCAATAATAAAACATACAAGTTCACCTTCTTTCTTTGACAGTCTCACAAGTAATATTTCCCCACACATCTGAAACACAAACCAATAAACAGTTAAAGCTCTATCTTCTCAACTCTCCCATAACAGAATCTACTTCGAAGATTCACATGGCATCATACCGGGAATAACTAGACTCATCAGGAAGATTATAACCCAGAATATAACTCTCCATAAATATTAAAATTTATCTGGCCTTTGCAAATGTTCATTCTGCTTATTATCTGCATACTTTATGTTTCAAATGTTCAATATGATTATTTTAGTATCCACCAAAGATAGTTCCTTGAAGGGTATGTGTTCATATCTGCTGGAAATAAATAGAAAAATATTAAAAGGCACGAAATTTTAAAACAATAGCTTTAAGGTGTTTTATAAACAACAGATGGTTTATACTACTTAAGCAAATATTTGCTCTGGGATGAGAAACACTACTAAGAAACAATATCACTATAAAGTAATGTCTCCCATGCAGTATGTTGTAATTAAGGCAGGGATATGCAATATGGAAATCAGATTTTGTAATGACTTTTCATAATATAGGAGATATGAAGTATCCTGGTATATAGGCGCACAAAACTAGGAGTAAATTATAGAAAATGTGTTCAAAAAATGTATCTCAGAACTGTAGAAAATTAAATATCTATTTACATAAAATAGGCATGTACCACAACACCCCAATACATTGGCCCATATAAACCATTTTACTATTCCCTTCTGAGGAGTTACAGCTTCTGGCCATGAAAAAAAATTTAAAGAAAAGAAGAAGATAAACAAGAAAAGCCAAGTTTGGTGTCAGGACAGATAAAAGCAAAGATCAAGCCAGCCCAGTTGCTGGGTCCAATAGTGGACCTTCTTCAAACTGGTCTAATAATGGACTTCCCCCAAAGTGCTTCCCGATTAAGCAAACCCTCATCCCTTCTCATCCTTCTGTTGCTAAATAAAGACATCAAACCCACACGAAGTGTCTCTCTTTTGTCTGTGATCTCATTAGTAAGTAGAAGTCATGAAGCTTGGAGCACAGGGAGTCCTTGCAGAGCCCAGGAGAGAGACACCAAGGCAGGAGCAGGAGTGTGTGGCTGGGCTTCCTGATGCTCTCTTTGGACCTAACTGAACCAGTGGGCTACTATCATGCTAAAGAGCAAGCTTGCTATGCATAACTTCGTATGGAAAGTGAAAATAACCTATGTTCCTCTGGCAATTATTTTACAGTAATATTCAAAAGTCTAGATTTTCCTGGAAAAAAAATACCTACATTGAGTTATTGGTAGGAGTCATATATTCTTCATGGAAGAAAAAGATCTTACTCTATGCTCCTGTAGTAATATTGTACATTGTGTGTAGACTTAAATCTCTTACATCTCCTTAAAATTTAGACATTTTTTAACTAGCATATTAACATGCTGTCATAGTAAACATGGTTTTCACAGCAGAGTAGGGAAAAGTACTGTTACAGAGGCCGATGTGACCTTGCTGAGTCACACGTTGTAAAGTCATGCAAAGTTGAGTGAATACAATATGTTCAAACACTGTACAGATATTTAGTGCATAAATTATCTAATCATTTGTGCAGCAATTTGTATAAAAGTAAATGCATTCTACATTTAGGGGAATATCATAAGGAGAGAACTTACATTCCTCAAGTGCATATTCACCAGCTACATTCACATCTGAGCATGTTGTAGATAAATTCTCTGTAACTCTCCCATAATCTTCCAGTGAGAGCTTCCTTCCTCAAAACTCTTGTCTCAAAAATAATTCTGTGTGGCCCTGTCTGATTTAATCAAATAATACTTGCTGTCAATTTGCATATTTCCAAGGTAGTTCCATGAACTACATGCTTTTTGGGAAAGCAGAAACATATACTGTTCTGCCTAAGCATAATTCCAATTTTATAGTCTGAATTATTGTGAACAACAAGTTCTTAAATGATAAAAGTGTGACACTCATTTTTCTGGTTATATTCTAAAGCTCAAACTAAATATTGTTTATACTTTTATACAAATGTAAAGTATTGAATTGATTGATTTGCAACCTTTTCACATTTGAAAATGGTGATCATGACAGTGATAACTCAAGATCAATTTCTGCTGGGCTGGAGTGTTTCCAGCATGGCAGAACCTTGGCCAGATACTGTGCAGAATTCAGAAAGTGTTCTGACTCCTAGGTAATTGAAGTAATGGTTTATGGTTCTTCACAAAGACTACATAAAGCCATGGAAACTAGGTCAGGTATCATGGAAGTCAAGGGTAAGAGTATTCTAAACCAAATCCAAATTACATAAGTGAGCAGAAGGATTTCTTTTCTATTTAGTGTGGAAAGCTACCATAACCAGAGTTGATTGGAGCAATTAGATTTTTTGGAAACTGAATTCTAAAGGAAGAAGGCAAAGAATGAAAAGACACAGGCTTCAAGAAGCAGACCCAGATGCAAATAATGTTCCTGAAAGGATAGTCAATTCGTTTTATTGCTTGGGGATCAAAATGAAGATACCTCAAATCAAATCAAGTCTTGCAAGAGAAGTGGGATTTCAATTTTTTACAGGTTGATTAGATTCTATTTTCACTGAACCCTGTGGACTTGGTGAAAGGACTTGAAACTCCTTTTGGTGCTTTGCAAGATTTCCTGACATGTAAATTTTCTGCAAAGGGATTGCTCTATATATTAGTCACCAAACAATATCATGGAGAGAGCAGATGCAGCAGTGAGTTCAGAGTCAAGGGTCTAAGCCACCTTTGTGATATTCTAGGTCTCTCACCATCTGAAGAAAAAGAAAGCCCCAACAACAGTTAAATGCTGCTTGGTGCCAAGACCCTCTTCCAGGACTTAATTCCTAAAGGGTAAATATTCCTTCTTGTTTCTGAATCCCTTAACACCAGGTGCACAAACTCCAAGAATGACTGGTTCTGGGCCAGTGAGTACTTGGCAGAGCTGAATTAACAAGAGGGGAAGCAATTAAACAAGAGGAATACAAACCATTCCTGCAATTGAATTCTTGGGTTAGAAGTACATCTCCTGACCACCTATGGCAGGTGTGAGTTCTCAAGTGACCTTGTGTTTCTGTCAACGAAGGTGCCTACCACTCTCAGCTATATGCTCCAAAGGCAGAACTGTGAGGTGTTTATTAAAATTATCATCTTACAAGGCACTCAGCATCGCTATGAGATCAAAGAGCTATGTGAGCATAAGCAACAGGGGGAGGTCAGACTCTACTGTGGTCCACTTCATTTACACCACGTGAATGTACGTGGGGGAAAATGGGTATTGGCAGACAGGATTGCACACTGGTGGATACATTTGGGGATGAAGTTTCCTATGCTCAGCTGTGAGTTACTGGAGGAGGCCTCAGTGGGAAAGCAAGAAGTGTGAGGTCTGTGCTTTTGAGTTCTCATTCCCCAAATGACTTCCTTGATGTCTTCTCAATTTAAACCCAGAAATAAACAATTGCTGAGTGTGAGTGTTGATTGAAAGCAGGAAGGGGAAGACAATTTAAGCAGGCTGTTTCTAAAAAGGCAAGATCCCTGAGCCTATATGGATTTGAAGAGGAGGGAGAGGGTTCTAATTGGATTTTAAATTGTATTAGTATTCAATCGAGTTTTGGGATGCACTGTGGTTTGCACAAAGCACAGCAAGCAGACTTGTTTCAAAGCTGACCTTTATCAGACAACAGTGTAGTTACTTTCTTCTGTCGCAGAGAAAAAATAAACAGCACACCAAGACAAGTCCACAAAATTTTAGTTACTAAAAGAATTTTTAAAATGAAAGAGATACACTCCCTGAGTAGCTGAAGTCCAAGATGTAGAGATGGAAGAGACAATCCCATAAGCTTGAGGAAAAGGATGATGGTCTGCTGTGGAAAAACTTAGGCCAAAACCACCTTTCCCAGGGAACTTGAGGAGAGGAAAATCCGCCTACGATGAAACAAAAGGAAGATATTAAACAGAATTGAACAAACAAGCAGTAAGTATTCTAAAACTTCATGACAGATTTCCTACAATGGTCTATTTAATGCCCCTTCTCTCATCAAGACATTTTTCTAGGTATCAAAAACTCTGGCACGTTCAGAATCTTGGCTCGAAGGCTAAGAAGGAAATATAGCACTGTGCTTTTCTAGAATAACATTCAGCTATATCTCAAACTCCATTTCCTTTTTAATTACAAATTTCTTACCTGAGCCTCAAGTGATTCTAATGTTACCATTAACCCTGGAGGCCCAAGTTATTTTATGTTCAGCAGCCCGTACTGGAAGTGTGGTTTCTACATGGGTAATTTCTCCCTCTGTGAACTTTAACTGTGTGGATGGCATTGGACCAAAGTTCCTTGTTACTTTCACCCTATAGAGAGATGGGTGCCCCAGGGAAGCTTAGAAATTTGAAATGAACTGCAGATTATATTGCCTTGAAATACACTGGCAATATGGAATTGGAGACAAGATAGAATTTGAAGCTGGGGTGGGGGCGCTCTAAAACTGGTCATTCCAGCAACGATTTGCTGGTGCCTGCTTGAATTCTTAAACTTTCATTTTAGGCAGTATTGTTTGTACAGCGCTGCTAAGGATAATTAGCGATGAGAGTTTAAAGTGAATCTATGGGAGCAAAGTTATATATTTACTATCCTTTAGAGCATTGGCTAGCTATTGACCCTGATCATATTACAGGTAAACAGTATGACAGATTCTCGGTACAAATGCTTTCTTAACAACATTTCTCACATGACAGACATGATCAGTGTATCACAGAATTCTGGCTGTTTGCACTGGACAGTTATAGCTGGATGATTGAAGTAGTTTTCTTCTCCCCAGCACATGACTAGAATTTATTTCACCGCCTACTAATGATTTAAAATGATCATGTGACAAGAACACAGACCTATTAAGGCATGGGCCCCAGGACAGTGAGATGAGAGAGTTGTGCTTCCACATATGAAGAGAACGGCCTTTATTGTGCTCTAGCTGGTTACAGAAGGTAGTGTCGCATACAGAGAGATGAAAAAAATGTAAAAAAATATGCAGCAGAAATTAGTCACATAAACAGTAGATCTAAAATTCAACAAAAGAGCCTGGAAATCTAGGGACACTGGGCCCATTAAAACATGTTAGAAAAGTTTTGTCTAACATAACTGGAAGCCATAGCTTACCTGTTGCATACTGAACTCAAGGCAAGAGGGCTGGAAAGAGCAACAAGGGTTTAGCTACTTTTTGAAAATATGACATAAAATACCAAATGAAAATGGAGACCAGATGTCAAAGGCCATACTAAGCTGGAAGTCCAACTAAAATTATTTGTATATTTGCAATGACAGATAATGGTTTCCAGTTCCAGGTAACTCATGACCCAGCTTTTCAAGAAAAAAAAAAAAAATGTCTGAACTGTTACAATCTAATCTCTGGTGCAGGTCACCACGAAGAAACCTTAGACAGAAACAGAGAGTAGTCTTTCTTATGATATACAAAGCTCATAAATTTCCAGTAACATGTCGGAAAACTGTGTTTGATATTTTCTTATATACTGAACTTGAGCTGTGTACATGGTATGCTTTATTTGTCCATGTAGGCAAAGTATCATAGTCGAGGTATCAAAAGCATCTTCATGGAAAAGTATACAGGATAGAAACAAGGTCTCAGAGAGGCTTTTCAGGTCCAGCTACACTAAGGAGGAGAGGCAGAGTTTTAAGACTTGGTGAGGAGCTTGTTCGTGGATCGTATTTCAGCCTCTTCAGCCTGAACTAGAGATGAGAGCTAATGGTGGGCTGCTTTGCTTTTTGATAATTCAGCTTGAACCCCAATATCAGTCTCTGAGTCTTATATTTTTCATGTTACTGAAAAGTAAAAATCTATTGTTTTATAATCATATATATTATATTTGTATATTTGTAAATTTTATAATACATACATACACACACATATCTCTCTCTATATATATAATTAGAGTCATACAATTATAGTAATTATGTTCACCACAAAATTTATAGTTTGTCAAACAAAAACCCCAGTGTTTATTGTGTGATACCATCCCTTCAGTTGTTTGTTAAGAGTAAGAACCTCAAAACAACACAGGGCTTGCTCTTGGCTTCCCCTCAGAAATTGAGGACAAGAGATTCTTGCTTAAAATATCACACACATTGGTCACAGGACATAGAGCAATCTAAGTGGGACCAACCAGGAAATTTCCCTTCTACTAGTTAGCTGTCCTAACATGGGAAGATGCTATACAGGCTTCTAAGGAGAAATTGTCAACTATTTAGCATGCAAATTCTGAGAATGGCAAAAATGACTAGTGTGGACTGGTATGACCATGAATGCTGTAGTGGCACTACTGTTATGGAGATAGCCCAACCTCTTTCTGCTTGGATTTAAGACCTACTCCACAGGATAAAGCACACTGTAAATCTACCCAGGAATCCATGGTTAGAGAGTAGGGAGGTCATAGGCTTCAGATCTGAACTACCACTCTTCTAAAAGGACATATTATAAAAATTGCTGCCTTCCATCTCCATGTACTTTACCTTCTCCAAGACATGAATATAGGAAATATCTTGATAATGTTCTTAAATAAGAAGGAGACAAAAGTTCATCAACAGAACTGAAAATCATGTAAGTGCTGGAGTTTCTATCTAATTATACTACTTCCAGAAGGCAAAAGTCTTAAATTCTAGGATCAATGTTTCTCCTAGTAAGGTTTTACATACATTGATAAATCAACTATACACCATCAGAATGAATGTGTTTTTATAACATTCAGAGGCTAGAAATACTGTCCTATTACTGGAAGCATTTAGAGAATCTATTATATTAAAGTGAAGAATTAAAAGAGGTCACTTTCATGTCTATTATATTATCATTCACAGTATCCAGTAGCCAAGATGTTAACTTATATAAGCTTCCATCAACATAGGACTGGAGAGAGAGAGAGAGAGAGAGAGAGAGAGAGAGAGAGAGAGAGAGAGAGAGAGAGAGAGAGAGAGAGAGAGAGACAGAGACAGAGACAGAGAGAGACAGACAGAGAGCAACACTCAGCCCTATAAAATGATAATGTTCAGTTCAGGTGGCATGGAAAAACCTAAAATGTATTGTATTTAAGCAAAAAAGGGGTGCTGTGAAAACTATCCCTCCAAAGTTGATTTCACTGAAGTAGAGAATGGAAGATACAATATCAGGAGCCCAGAAAAGAAGGTTTTCAAAAGAACATGATTAGTAATGAAAATATGATAAAAATGTAAAATACACCATGATTTTTGACACAGAAGAATGACTATGATTAACAAATCACACTGAACATTTTAACACTAGTAAAAGTGAGGATTTTGGATACAATTACTGCAGATAAGGATAATGGTGTGGTGTGATGGGTTTGAAAGAGCAGGCCACGGTCCTTGCACAGGTGAAGTCATGTATCCATGTATGAACAGAAGAAAATGGCAAACACAATGAAACAAGGAGAAAGGAAGATGTGGAAGGAAAGGAAAGGAGTGTCTAATGGGAAGTGAAGAGAGAAATAAAGAAGGAAAGTGAGGGAAGAAGTCATGAAGGCAAGACAGGAACACAAAGAGAAATGCCCAGGAAGCTCTAAGTGGCTTTAACACTCATTGCCTTGTTTGTGAAGGATGGTGAACACTTTGCAAGATATTTCTCAGCCGTTTTCATTTCGTCTTCTGCCGATTCACTGTTCAGAACCATCCCACAAATTTTTAATTGGGTTATCTTTTTATTTTCTTGATTGTTTTTTGATATCTTTGTACAGTCTGAATATTAATTTTCTATCAGACACATGACTGGCTAAGAGTCCCTTCCAATTTGTAAACATTCACTGGAATGTTTTCTCCATTTGCTGTACAGAGCCCAACTGTTTGATGATGTCCCATTTGCCAATCTTTACCTTAATTCCTAAGCCCCTGATGAACCTGACTTCATCTGACATGTCTGTTCTTTCTGTGGCTTAATATCATTTCATAGCTATAGTTTTAATTACAGTTAAATCTCAATAGCAGCTAGAGTCAAATGTGATCCACAATAACAGTCATTTATATTTTGGGAGAATAAATATGGTATAAAATAGAATATTATACATGTCTGCTATATGAGTTATACTAGGTGGCACAGGTATCAGAGTTTAATATTTTTATTTCCCAGGAATTACTCTCCAATACTGTATTTAATGATATAAAAATGCATTTCTAGGTACTGGAATTTGATGACAATTCTTAGATATTTAATAAGACTTATAAAGCTTCTTTATTTTGTATGAAAGGAATATTTATTGTTTACTATCAATAAGTTATTAAAAATTATTTTAAGTTGTATGTAAAATATTGCTAATCAATTGATATATAAATTCTAAAAGATACCTTAATTCACCTATAACATTACACTAATTGCATATTAGTACATTCACATCTTGGAATACCTGCCTCACTTGCCTGGCTGATGGAATGATAAAAGAATTTGGTCCTAATAGATGCTTTGCTCTTTGCACTATATTTCATGACTAGTGTAGCAGTTTTGGACAATGAATACTTTTACTAAATCCTTAATAAATTATTATATACATAACTGGATGGTGGCTAAACTTTAATGAAATTTTTAAGTTAAAATAAAGCTATGAAATAGCAGAAGTACCTAATAATAATTTTAATTTCAATTTATTTATTTTTGATTTATTATATTTATGAAAATTAAATCTATGAGATTCAACAACAGTGCTGACAGTAATTGTTCAGCATGAAACATTATGAATTCCTTTCTAATGCCAAACATTATTTGCTCTTGGGAGATTCTTGGAACAATTGCTATAATCAAATATATATGTGATGTATATTTTTCATGCTGTAAAACACTATACAAAATTACAAGGTTTTACTTGAGATCTCACATTCATTCAGTTTTCACTCTATGTTTAGAAAGTATATTATATTAACAAATAGCAATGTTCACTCAAAACTGAATATCTCCATAAAATTCTGTTTGAAAATAGGCATTGAAACACTCATTTGAATGACAGGAAATCAAAGAGATTCAATTAGATTTGAGCAGTTTGTCCTTGTGAGTCCTACAGACAATTTATCTATGTGGAAAATGCTTTGGTATATGCAAAATGTCGGGGTCTCTGTTGTCAGTGCTCCTTGATAGCATGACAAAATAATTCCTCTAGCTCACCTGACTCAAATAAGTTCTTCTTGCCTACTACAGTTGCTAAGACACACACATTCTTTCCGCAATCTGGACTTTAGTAGCAGGTACAAAAGAGCACAAGTTTCAGAAGCCTACCAAAGAGTTGCTAAAAATGGTTCACATGCTGGGAGAAGACATGAGGCTCCCTCATCAGCAGTACAAGAAAGACATTATTCTTCTAGTCCTCTATCATCTTCCAGGACTGCCGTGATTACACTTGGAGCTATGGCCCTGCACACTGCTGCCTGTAGCACTTTCCAGTGGAGCGTAATAGAATGCTGGATCACTGTTGTATTTTTAAAGGCAATTAATATTTTATTATGCACAGACTTTTATCTGCACTATTTGGATTCCTCTTCTCTATTTAAATCTTGTGATTTACACAAACAGAACTGCTGTTCTTTAAACTCCGCAAATTATCAAAATTAACAAATACTTGTTAAAAGGAAGCACAAGCAGCCAGGGACCCTAGATTTTGAGGCAGAATTAACTTGGAGGCCACAGAGTGAATCGATTATATCACTTACTTGACTAGGATAATGTGACAATTACCTACAAAATACTTGAGATATGTAGAACTAATAGATACCCCAGGTCTACATGAGAGAATGATTAATTGTCTGAATAAACACAACCAGCATGTTTTGTATGACCAAATTAGACATGTGTCTCATGATCTTGAGGGTAGCGGTTTGGGTCACAGACTTCACAAATCAAAAATGTGGTCTAGGCACATGCTGCCCTAGTTGTGTTTGTGGGTTTCTTCCAGATGCCAGAAGAACAGTCTGTAGAGGAAACAGTGAAACCCTCAGCTAGGATT
This sequence comes from Cricetiscus sungorus, assembly GCA_030556225.1. Lineage (NCBI taxonomy): Eukaryota > Metazoa > Chordata > Mammalia > Rodentia > Cricetidae > Cricetiscus > Cricetiscus sungorus. The sequence continues at coordinate 7,927,301 of JANBXA010000737.1, read as the reverse complement.
CCCACTAGGACCTCAAGCCTTGATCCTATTGGACACTTAAATGATCATTCATGGCTGAGTATGTTGAGGACTTACTCATCGTTTCAATTCCCCAACTCCTGGCCGTGCATGCAATCAGGAGGGTACCCCATATGATAAAAACAAGATTGTTTCCTTTACTATTTTTATTTTATTATTATCATCAGTGATTCTTGTGTGTGTGTGTGTGTGTGTGTGTGTGTGTGTGTGTGTTCACATGTGTGTGTGGGCTTATGTGTGTTTGTAGGGGGAGGGTTGAATAACACAGTGAGTTCCATGAACAGCTTTCAGGAGTTTGTTCTGCTCTTCCACTTTGTTGAGGCAGCATCTCCCTCATTTCTGAGACCACTTACTTTAGAGAGTATTTTTCTGCTAGACTGCCTGGTCCCTCCACCACACCAGCCCCAAATAACACACAGAGACTCTGTATTTGATATAATTCTGTTGGCCAGTTACTATAATTTCTTACTGGCTAGCTCAGTCTTAAATATTAACCCATTTCTACTAATCTAAGTATTTCCATGTGGTCATTCTATCGGAGAGCGGCGGGCCGCATGCTGCTCTCTACAGGCTCTCCATGCTGACTCCTCTTTCCTCCTCATCTCCTAGCCCCACCTATCTTGCTTTCCTATTGGTCAACAGTGCTGTATTCATTAACAAGTATGAGAAACATATTTACAGAATAACATCTCCCATCAACTTACTCTAGGTTAGTTTACCGCTTAGCTTCCAGGCAATTTTCCTATCTCTAACTCCCATCTCTCTGTGAGAGTATGGGCCAATACGTCCAGTTTTTCAATGTGGCCACTGAGCAAGAAACTGAGATCATTTGGTTTGTACAGCCACTTTTACATGCTGTGTCATCTTTCAGATCAAAAGTGTCTCTTCACCTCTGTAAAGACCTGGAAACAGACATGCCAAGCACTGAAGGACATGCGGAGCCCCGTAGGGTCAGAACAGAGAACAGTCTCCATCCTTAGCAAGATGAGGATTTCCCAGGGCTTCTCTGAAAGCACTCTGCAGCTGTCTTGAAACATCTAACTTCTACTGATGTTGTTGAGAAAAAAGGTAGGAAGAAGGTGAAGACGACCCAGGGAAAAGGTAAGAACTGACTGAACAGGTTAACTCTTCTCTTTTCTTTTGAACCCTGGAAAAGTAGGGTTATATCGTGTCTAGTAAACAGAAGGAAAGGGTGGAAGACATGAATTCAGGCTGTCACATTAACTTCCAACAACACTTAAAGAAAGCATGCATGTCTCATGCAGAACTTTAAACAAACTTTAAACCCTGTCCATTTGCACAGATTCCTCTCCACATTTAATTTGTAACTCATGTGCTTACTGAGTCTTTGAGTGCCAGTAGATTAATAGAGGAAAACATCCTATGAAAAAATTTATTAAAAATAAATGAATTACCACCAAACAGGATGCATGTTTTATACTCAGGAACAGTATAAATAACTTAATTCTCATTTACTAATTTATTTATTCTTTATTTATCTATTATTTTGAAGTAAGGTCAAATCAACCTACTGTTTCAGATCGGCTAGGTACCCCCTCTACACTTGAGCCACAGCTTTAGCCCTTATTGTTTTTCTGAGATGTGATAAGTTGCTCAGACTTCTTCAGTAGCAAAGGAAGGCCTTGAACTTGGCATTTATCTTTGCCTCCCATGGACACTGCCTATAATATCAGATGTAAGTAGGTAGCTTGTTATATCCTGTATTAATAAGTGAATCTAAGATAGCCTTCTTACAAGGGCTTGGAAATACATTTCTTATTTTCTTTTTTTATATATATTTTTATGATTTTTTCTTATTTTACATATTGATCCCAGTTCCCTCACCCTCCCTCCCATGTCATGTCCCCAGACACCTGTCCCATCCCCCCCCATTCTGCAGCCAGGGTGATGACTTCCAGCAGGGATCATCAAAATCTGTCAAGTCCTTTGGAGTAGGGACTAGGCCCTCCCTCCTGCCTCTAGGCTATGGGAGCATCCCTCCATGGGGAATGTGCTCCCAAAGTTCTTTTGTGTACCAGGAATACATCCTGGATTATACATTTATAAAATGGTAAAAATTAGTAATTTGCAAGATGGCTCAGCAGTGATAAGCACAGAAGCAACTTCTCTTCCTTTCCTCTTCTTGCTCACTCTCTTCTTTATTCTTTGCCTAAAATGAAATGTGTTTCTATTCAAATGATACTGCATTTAAGAAGCAATATGTGGAGAGAAAACTACTTACTGTTGTGTTTTTAGTAGCATTGATGTTTGAGGACTACTCTAAAGAGTGAGATACTGTGTGATTTTGTTTCCTATAACAATAAAACATGAAAGCATCTGAAGAGGACTAACTATTGTCAGAACAGTTTCTAACACATGCACTGAAAATCCCAGTTCATACCGAGTGATGCCAACAATGAGTGGAGTTCAGTGCTAAATTACTGGTCTATCATTCTCTCTCTCTCTCTCTCTCTCTCTCTCTCTCTCTCTCTCTCTCTCTCTCTCTCTCTCTCCTTCCCTCCTTCTCTCCCTCCCTCCCTCCTCCTCCCTCCCCCTCTCTTTTATTCTCTCTCACTCACTCTCTCTCTCCTAATCTCCCCTCACAACAACTCAGTATAGATAAGGCCCAATTGGATCATTTTATGAGACAGTAATAACAAGACTTAAAGAATTTAGTCCAGTACTTAACTTCATATAAAGACTAAACAGAAAAAACAAGGGACAGTGTGAATCAAGCTGCCTATAATATTCTTTGTAGGCTCCTCAGGAGCAAGTAATGATTAAGTTAGTCAATTATGATAACTTCATTCTCTTTGTCATTGATTGATTGATGTGACACAAATCTGGCAAAAAAGAAAAGAAAGACATCAAGAGAAGTTTGCTCTGGATCTTTAAGGAAAAGTTTCTGTACTCCTCATAAGAGAAGCAGTAAGGGGCAATCTCTAATTTAGTAACAATCCTGTGACATCAGTCTGACTCACAATTATATGGCAATTTCTCTGTGGTGATGATGGATGTGATACTCTTTGGGCAGTGATCAAGGCACAATGAGAGGCAGAAATGAATGTATTCTCTGATCGAGATCGGTTCATCTTTGGTTTATGAATATGGAAATCACAAGAGAATATTTGATGGGGGTAACATCTTGCAGTGTAACCCTCTGATACAGGGAAGTTAAGAAGCACAGTGGGCCTTATAATCTAGGTGGTTTAAGGACCTGGAGCACAGACAGCAAGAGGTATAATTTACATCCTTTAAATATTGTCTGTGCTAGACTACACTTTTGTCATTGAATTGCAGTTAGATTGTCCAGAATTTGCTGACGTGTCTTCAGTATCATTTCATTCTGCAACCAATACTACACATTTCAGAAAAGATTGCCTTTCTTGTATTAATGTCTGCACTGTGAGAAAGTCGGGGCTGAGATGACTTACCGTTAGTATAACATGCATAAATTTATCAGCTTTCAGAGCACAGTCTCCTAAAGTTGCATAGGTTCTTCCCCAAACTTAGCCTTTTACATTTTCCTAAACTTAGACTGCCAGAAACTCTCTGCTTGCCCAGTTCTATACTTCCTCATGGAAAACACAATGGAAAGAAAATTCAGCATAGTAACACAGATGAAAAATTACATCTGGATTATAACTGTATTCCTCATCTAATTCTGACTCTGATTACTTCAGTTCTAATCTCCAGTGATTTCTTCTGTATAATCAGAGTATCTATACAAAGTGTGTACAGGAAGCCTTCCTCAATGACTCCTAGATGACTGGAAATGGGGCTGAGGATGAGCCTGTGTTGTGGTCAGGTAGTCTTAAACCCAGGACCTGAATCTATTTCTCTATTTGGATCTCATACAACAATAACCTGGTGGCGTTTTGAAAAAATGGGCCCATAGGTCTATCAGGAGCTATGACTAGTGTGTCACTGTGCCAGGCTGAATTTAAGATGTTCTATGCTCAGAGTAGCGCACAGTTTACACCCTGGTGCCTGCAGGTCTAGACATAGAACTCCCAGATCCTTCTCAAGTACCATGGCTGCCTGCATGCTATGATAGTAATGGATTAAATATCTGAAACTGTAAGACAGCCTCAATTACATGTTTCACTTTATAAGAGCTATAGTAGCCATGGTGTCTCTTAACAGTAAATAAAAAGAAAACTACCAAACTAAGACAAACCTTATATATTTTCTGCTTTTAAATTAAAAGAAAAGGTAAGTATATAGGAAGAAAGTAATTCAGAAAAGCAGGAAGGCCTGGAAGATATGTTGTACACACTTTTTAATTAAATTTTATCATTGTATTAACTACTCATTATAAAAACTCTATTTCCTGCTAATATTGTCTCTTGGAGTAGACTTCTCATAATAAAGATGCATTAAGAAAAATAGATAGCTCAGTCTCGGCCACAACTGGGGTTGCAGTGATCAGGTAAAGACAGAGACACACTTGCTGTGGATACAAATTTCCCTTCATAAAACATCACACTGATTGAGCATTTCTCAATCAGTCAACAAGTGTGCCAGGACTCAGAAGGAACTACTAGATCAACACCAGATCCTCCTTTGCTTCACTCTGGGTTGGACTGGTGCAGGAAGCAGGCACTGTGTTGTCCAGGAAACAACAAAGATGAAAGGAATATGCTTATGCTTCCTATTTCTTCAAGACATTTTTCTCCTGTCTCCACTTCAGTGTAGTCAATAATAAAATAAATACGAACAGATTTCATTCTTAGTATTTTAACTTTTTGCATTTGCTTTAAATTCTTTATCTGATTTAAGAAAGAATGACTCAAAACCCCAGTGACCAACTCTTTGCAAAGAGCCTTCAGTGTCAACAAAGGTTCAGGGTACTGTGCAGTGATACATCAAACACTTAGTGGTATTATTGGAATATGTGTCACAGTCAACATTCTTAAATCTTGAGACATAATCTATGACAGTGACATGTGGCATCATGGTCGATGATAATGGTCCCACACTGCCTTTTATGAGAAGGGTCACTATAGCATTTATACTGAAATACCCAAATGTCACAGAATAAAAATTGAAATTGGAATTTATACAGTGAATAAGAACATTAAAAGGAGCAGCACAATTTAGTCTAGCTGTGGTAAGTGGTTTACATTCATCATTCCATGGATAGCCCATGAGAGCCCTGCTAAGCAGACACACTTGCCATCTTACTCATGATAAACTGAGGTTGAGGAAGATTAAAGAAACAGCTTACTTTTTATAACAAAAAGAGCTAAGATTTTAATCCAACTTTAAAATACATAATATCTCACATGTTTTCACAAATTCTGCTAAACAAAAATAAAAAGATAAAAAATATTTGAGGTTGCCATAGCAACTGTTTTCCATAACTGGGTAAGAAGGGCCTTGGTGGGAGCAGACACTCTGCTCTTTTCCTTATTTCTTATTTCTTTTAAGGAAGTTTAGACTATCTCACCTCTGAAGTAATACCTTCACTTTTCTTTAAAATCGTGTTGTTGATGAAGGGAAGTCTTAGAATCAGGCTGTAACACAATCTTCTGTGAGTTCCCATTGTTAATGAGTATCATAGGTAGTGCAGATTGTTTACTTCTACTTCTTAAGTTCCATTTTCATTTTTAATTTCTACAGTAGTTTCTCAATGAAAACAATAGTGTGCAGGAGAGCAGAACAGACATAGAGAAACAGGGATGGGCTCAGCCTCTCAAACTCTCAGGACTGTGGTTCAGCCATGATGGAACAGTTGGATTGTGCAGGTTAGCCTCTCTCTCTCTTCTCATCTTTTAAGTTCCTGCTCTTCATCCTGCACTTCTCTCAGTAACTAAGTATAGGCTGAAGTAATTATCCAATCTGTTCCTTGTTGACATATGCCCTGATTCTGTCTGCAAACAGCTATTGTTTCTAGTCAATGTGTAAGGAGTGGAGAGACTTCTCAGTGGTTAAGAGCACTGGCTTCTCTTTCAGAGGACCTGGTTTCACTTCCCAGCATCCAGCTACAACCACCGGTGACTCCTTTTCCAGGTAATCCAGTGACTTCTGATCTCTTTGAGCATCAGGCACACACATATGTTTACATATGCATAGAGGCCAAGCACTCACACACAGAAAATAAAGAAATACATAATTTTGAAGGAGTCAATTTCTAATGAGTTTGATCACAAATAAAAGTAAATAGTAAATGGCTTATGAATACAAAATATTATATTTAATAATGTATCCAGAGACTATATTTCTTTTATTTATTGAACTAAGAATCCTTAGACATTTTGAGGTGGTGGGATAGGAGCTATTAATAAAAGTAGAGGCCAATAGTATCCATATTCTTTCCCCAAAACTGCCAATCCTAGCTGTTGTCTCTTTAATAGTTCTTATTTTATAAGTGTGTTATAGATATGTTTCAAAAATAAGGGATTTGTATTTTTAATATTGTATTTTTTAAATCATTTGCCAGCAAGGTAAATTTAAGCAATTAATTCATCCCATTTCCTTTTAGGAGAAAGCACCTAGGCTATACTGGTCAGATATTATTTTGTGGTCACTACAAATATCAAATGAGAAAAATATTTAATATTTAATGCTATATTTGTCACTAAACATATGTGTAAAAACTGTCACTGAGCATTAGGATGAAACTCTTCGATCTGTAAAATTATGAGGGTAACTTCCCAGAGCCAACTTAGATATGGGTCAAAGACTTCCCTAACTCTTCTCCTGCTGTCATCTGTGAGCAAACCACTCTACTGAAGTGAGGTGACTATCCAGAATGCTCAAGAATAAGTTGGAGAAGTCCGTTTCAGAAAGAAATATGTCAGGACCCAAGGAGCCCACTCAGTCACAGAAACAGTACACCCACCCCCAAACATCCTACTGATTAGTTAAGAAAGAGCTAAATGAATGACCCACTAACAGGAGGAATTGATTCAGACTTTTATAAGATTGGATGAATATTTGAGTGAATTTGTCATTTTACAGAAGAAAGTAAAAGGGAACACTTAAGATGCTATCAGCCAATACTTTCTGTAGTCGATGGAGTTTTAAAGCCTGGTTGGATGATTTACAGGATGTTTACATAATAACATTTTGTAGATCCTTCTGATTTATGAAGTCTTGACTTAATAAAATTAATAGTATTATATAAAATACAATCCAAATTTAGTAATAAGCTTACTCTCTAATCCAATCCAAATATTTAGCACCAAAATAAGAAATTTTAATAATCTAATTCAATAGAAAGAATAAATGAGCCCTTTTGTTTGATTTCAGACATTTTAACAGAAAGAGTCCTGATTAAATATAATAAGTAGTGCTTTCTATTTTCATTACTCTTTGTTCTTCCCTTCAATTTCTGATTGAGTAATTCTTCCATTAAAAAATCCAATTATCTGTATGAGAGAGTTATCCAAAATATTTGTTAGTAAAATAGGGCGAAAATTGTCTTCTTTCTTCAATCTATGTCTCCAAAATGGACAGGGAGGTAGGTCAAATCAAATGTAATTGTCTGTGCTGCATTCTCTAATGGACAGACTTTTACACCTTAGACCTAATGTGTATACACAGGCCTCTTGAAAATAGCATGCTTTGAGCTAATGATGTGTGTGGCTAAATATTTTTACAACTGCATGACATTTATAAATTATATTTTAATATTACAATTATTTTAGATGATTGCCCCCAGTGCCCTTTTATTTTTAGAAAATATAAAGCACGTCTGGCCCACAGACACTGGAAACCTAAGATGGTACAAATTGGACTCATTATGTTTCCACCCCCGCCCCGGTGATTCTCCTCTGTGGCCCCTTGCTCCAATAATGGGGCCAAGCTCCTCCTGGTCACACAGGCCAAGAAGCTCCAGTCATCTTTGCCTCTGACCTGTACTGACCTTCTGAATTCAATGAAGCAAATCTCCCATGTTTGACTTTGAAAAGTTTTTGGAGTTTGTTCTCTGATTCTCAGTGCCTACACAAGCCACCATTCAAGACCTCATGTATACAAGACCTCAGTTATAATATGAGAGTCTGTCGCTCAGCTCCCAGGCATGAGCATGTTCTAAATTTCAATACAATTCAAACATTGATAACATTATTTCAATCATACACATAAGTAGATGATTAAAGAAGGCAAAAACACACATGCGATATGAAAAAGAAAGGGGTTCTAGGTGTAGAAGAAGAAATAGAGGCATGAGAGATAGAGGAGAAGACTGCTGGGGAGGAGGAAAGGCGGCCAAACCATGTAAGGAATAGGACACCTGGTACTTTGTAAATTAACCAAATATATATATATATATATATATATATATATATATATGTGTGTGTGTGTGTGTGTGTGTGTGTGTGTGTGTATGTATGTATATGTATATATATATATATATATATATATATATATATATATATATATATGAATGCTTGAGTACTCATTGAGGTCTATGAGGGTGTTTAATTTTTGCTCACTTGCTTAATTTTACTAACCTCCAAATATTTCACTGGCTGTTTATAAACACTCTACCCTTATCTTCGGTGATTTTCCTTTAATGGGTGATTGAGTTGCCACTTTGTTCAGAATGGGTTAACCTAACTGTTTTCTGTATCACATCACTGCTTCGTTGGGTGATTCTTCAACCAGCTGCGTGGGTTTCTCATTCATATCTTAGAAAGAGAACCACCATCCAGGATGGCTTGAATTGTGTCAGATATGCATCTTCAATCCCACTACGAGGAGGCTGAGTCCTTTCAATGTAAGGGCTTTGTCTTTGGTGGTGATATGCCTCCTACAGAGTCCTTTTAAGACCACAAGCTGGCTATTTAACATTTTGTTTGTTTGCAGCCACTGAAGATGCTGTGCAGATTGTATTATAAGAAATAGTGTTGTCCAGAATGGTGTTTTTGTGTTCTAGTGGCAGATAGCTATCCAAATGCAGTATTATGGTTAGAGTACAGTTCTCCTCCTAGTGTGACAATGTGATATAAAACCTTTTTCAATGTCATGCATATTAATATAATTTATCCAACTTTTAAAAATAAAAAAAGACAGACACACACACACAGACACACACATAGACAACGTACATACATACATACATACATACATACATAATAAACACACACATATACATATTCTCTGGAGAACTTAATGAGCAAAGGTAGAGACAGATGGAGTTCAATTGGCTAATTTTCTGCCCAGCTGCCTTGATGAAATATAGAGATGTTCTGACCCCACGCTTCTGTATGCTAAGCTTCTCAAATATTCAGCCTTCTTTACTGAACCATTATGTCAAGGCTGATTGGCCAGGATCTAGATTAGCAGACACTGTTCACCTGCTGTCCCTTTTGTTCTCTGTTTCTAGTGTGAAGGAAAAGATATCTAAAAATAGACCAAAGCCCTGCAACTGCATTGCATTCCTGAGGACACAATTAGATCTTGGGAAATGACTAAATCATTTAACATTTGTATGTAGTTCAAAGCATAATAGATGCATTTCTAAATTGCTTGCTCTTTCTTTACCTTTCTATACCTTTAAGTCTTTAAAAAACATTAGCTTCAAAGAAAATTTGCACATTTAACCTTTAAAAATCAAACAGTCTGAAGAGTTTCCTTATGCTAAAGTGAAATGAGAAATTATTTTCATTCTCATGGGTCATTCAGGCTTCAAATAACTTAATTTCTTCCCATGCTTAAATATTGTGTGTAGACATATTTGCAGAAATACTTGCTCACAAAGTTTTAGTGTTGGTAATTTACTTTAGTAGAGAGAGGAGATAGGAAGATGCAGGAGGGGAGAGAAAATGAGGGAGTTTTTCTAGTAAATTAGTAATTTGAGAATTTCATCCAAGCCGTTTCATACTAGTCACACCCATCCCACAGCTTCTCCCAGATCTACCACTCTTTTCTATCTACTCTATTCTTTCTCTCTTTCTCTCTTTCTCTCTTTTTTTCTTTTCTTCTTTATTTTCTTCTTTCTTCCTTCCTTCCTTCTTCCTTTCTTTGGCAACCCTTTGATTCAATTTATGGTGCCATATATAGTTGGAAATATTGGCTTTCAGTGGAACATGGTTTATGTACCAGGCCATACACTATTCAAGAAAATTGACTGTCCATCTCCCAGAAGCTATTAATTGCCCATCACCCAACATCTAAGGGTGAGACTTGTTATTAAAGTCATTTTAAGAAACGCCAACATGCTACATCCCATCTCCTTAAACTTACTGAGGCTTCTCTATCAACTGAGCCATTTCTTTGCAGTGCTTTCTAAACTGGACAGTCTGTCACTCCTTCATTATATATCTGTGCGTGTTTTCCCCCAGGTATCTGTATCAGAATTCAAAATTGTACCAATTATTATCAGAGTGGTAAATTTAAATCCAATAGTGATATACTGAATTAAACGATTTATAGATCTAACAGGGGAGAGACTCATAAAGGAAGACCTAGTGAGAACTCTCTATCACAAAGTAGGGCAGAGCAGACATGTACCAGTTGCGATTTGATCAAGGGAAAAAAACTCCAGTAGCTGTTCAGGGAGGGAATTTTCATGTAAAAAAGTAATAGCTAGTGATGAAGGAATTGTCTCTAAAGGGGTCTCCCACCACAGCAGGTTAAGGCTGAAATCTGGGTACTAAGCACATAGAAGAGAAGAGCTCCACTCCTCTCTTAGGAATCTCAGTGGACGGTTTCATTAGCTACATTGACAGGATAAGATTGATGGAGGTGACATGGACAGAGCTGCTTGCTGTACTGACAGAATGACTCACCAAGAATCTACCTATGTGGGTGCAAAAAAAAATACTAGGGAGCTATTAAGGATGCAGTGTGCTTTCCAGACTGTCTATGACAAACATAGACAGAGCCTGGAGACATTCCTCTTCCTCCAAGGTCTGTCTATTTTCCCTCACACAGAGTTTAGATTCGTGACAACTGTCAAAGCAGAAATGTTAAGAAGAAGGAGTCCAGAGGAAAGATGCATGGATGGGATTTGAAAGAAAGTGAGTCAGCATACTCAGGACAGGCACTTTAATTGGTGGTAATTCACTCCAACCTCTGTGGGTCTCTACATTCATATTGATAAATGCCATCAACTCCCATGTTTCCATGCACAACGACATTTAGAGAGTCAGAATTCTCTTATACACATTCAACCAACAGAATCCAATAATTACCAACACTGCTGATCCATAGACCTCTATCAAAGACAGGGCAAAAATAGAATAAACAAAAATATCAATGTGGCTGTCTAATATGTTATACTACACTACTGCATGTTGAGATAGTCAGCATTTAGAATATATATTTTAGACTTATTTGTTAAGATCAGGAAGTTTTTAAATTTCTCTGATCTTCAAAGATGTAACTACTCTTTTATATAAATATTGGATAATTTTCTGAAAAATTATTTCAGATATGAATGTTTTTGTTTCAAAGTTGTTTTAATATATTAATGAAGTATTTGTTTCTTATTCATGTCTATTTGCTACTTATATTATCAACTCAAAAATCTTTTGAATCACCCCCAGGAAATACTCAAAGGAAGATAAGAGGTAAGTAATTGGAGATTGTCCTCTCTTTCTTTAAACTCTATGGATAAAAGCAAACAGCAATTAAAGCAGAAGTCCAAAAGGAAATTTATTCTGTGGAGCTCATTTTGATCTTTAGGATGTTGAAATATGAAGCCTTTGAAAACATACTAAAGGAAAAACTTGGGCAATTTGGTCTGGCTTCTGACCACTGTTTATTGGCTTCTCAACATAAGCAAACACTAAAACTATTTTCTCTATGTATTCAGAAAGTGAGCCACATCTGTATTTCAAAAGATGTTAATTTTTGACTGGGCCTATTAGGATCTTGCAGGCATTGATAACAGTTTGGCCCAACATCTGTCATTTCTACAAGAGTACATTGAAATAATACCACCTTATCATAGTTACATAAAATAACAAGAATTGCCAAAGACATAATTAAATATGTAACCCATGCATATAAACCCTGCCAATTGCAGATTTCTTGTAACAGGTTCCATATCACAAGAAAAAATATTAATGAGTGTGTAAGAACTAATGTGTGAAAGTATGGATGTGTAGCTCTAACCTTAAATATTGTCTCTCACCTTCCACCTAGTTTAATGACAGTTTTCTTATTCCGAGCTTCATTTCACAAGCTAGGCTTCATAACCTCTTCAAACTCATAGTAGCAATGCTAAGACTACAGATATGGTACTGCAAGCAATTTCATATGCATTCTGAGGATCACAGCTCAGTCTTAATGCTTACACAGCAGACACTTTATACCCTAAGGCATCTTTCAGCCCCACAGGAAAATATTAACAAGTTAGAAATAGCAATGGCATCATTTTTGTCAAGAACAAATGAAAGTATTGGCTGTTTTTACACTTCTTCAGATATATTGATGAAGGTGAATAAGATTAATTCCTTCTGAGAATCATATTAAAGACAGTTTTAAGCTTTCTTTCACATACGATGATGGCTAATGTTGACTGTGATAGAATCTGAACTTACCAAGAATTCAATCTCTGCCCTAAACATAGGTGCCAACATTCCTTGGAATAATATCCTAAAATAAATAAAACAAATAATTACTCAGCAGAAAAAAAAAACAATGGAATCTTGAAATTCCCAGGCAAATGGATGGAACTTAAAGAAACCATCCTGAGTGAGGTAACCCAGTCACAAAAAAAAAAAAGAACATGGTATGTACTCACTCATATATGGATTTTAGACCTAAAGCAAAGGATCACCAGCCTATAATTCACACTTCCAGAGAAACTAGGATACAAGGAGGAACCTAGGAGATTCATATAAGGTCCCTCATAAAAGGGGAAAGGGACAAGATCTCCTAAGAATATTGGGAGTGAGTTGGGGGGGCAGTGAGTGGAGAGAGAGTGAGGAGGAAGATAAGGGGAGAAGAGGAGAACATGTGGGACTAGGAAGATTGAGTTGGGAGATGAATAGATAAGAACAAAAAAAGAAAAAACAAGAGAGATAACATAATGGAGGGAGCCATTATAGGTTTGAAGAGAAAACTGACACTAGAGAAATACCCAGAGAGACCTACAAGGGTGATTCCCAATTAAAAATCTGAGCAACAGTGGAAAAACTACCTTAAATGTCCTTCCCTGATCATGATATTTATAACTAACTTATCCACCATCATAGAGCCCTCATTTAGTAGCTGATGGAAACAGAAGCACACACCCAGAGCTAAACACTGAGCCAAACTGGAATGCAGATGCAAAGAGGGAGGAAGGATAAGAAAATGGGGACAAGTCTGGGCTAGAGAAACCCACAGAAACAGCTGACCTGAACAAGGAGAAGCTCATGGACCCCCAGACTGATAGCTGGGAATCCAGCATTGGACCGACTCAGACCCCATGAAGATAGGTTTCAGTTAGAAGGCCTGGGCAGTCTAAGGGACATCTGACAGTGGAACCAGGATGTATCCCTGGTTCATGGAAGGACTTTGGGAGCACATTCCCTATGGAGGGATACTCCCTTAACCAGGAGACAAAAGGGAGGGCCTAGTCCCTACTACAAATGACTTGACAGATTTTGATGACTCTTCCTGGAGAGCATCACCCTACATGTGGAAATGGGGGTAGATAGGATGGGAGAGGAGTTGAGGGCATGGGAGGGAGGTAGAGAAAACTGGGATTGATATGTAAAATAAGAAAAAATAATAATATATATATGTAAATATATATTTACAAATAAAGTAATCTGGACACCAGCATTAGTTAATTAATTGATTACTCACTGCCTCTTGCAATCAGATCAATGTGAGCAGCTGTCACACATTCATTTCCATGCTTCCTCTGTTGTGATGCACTACTGTACTCATGAAGATGATTCACATCAGTACTCCCCTGCTTAAGTTGTTGTTAACTTAACCTCAAAAGCCTTTGTGACCTCCTTGATCCTATGTTAACAGCTATTTTTATGAACCATAGAAGTAGAGCTGCAGACATAAATGTTATAAGCTTTCTTGTTATTGAAATTTCTGGGGAAACCATTAACATGGTTTGGGAATTTTGGCCACATACATTTTGCATTCACTACTGGAGTTGTAGATTACTGCTAATAAGTAAAAAGTATCTCTTGGGTATTTATTTATTTAAAACCTTAGAACCATTACGTCTCTCATTCATTATGGTTTTCAAACCTCTAGAATTGCATGAGGAATTCTAGAACCTTTTTTTTTGTTAAATGAAAGCTTCAGAGTAATATCCCTGAACCTCCTTAAAGTTTTTCTTTTAGGGCTTACAAAGTTCTCTTTCTACAAATGGACTGCTTGCATTAACCTATCAAAAAGAAATGCTTGGCTTGTGTCTTTTCAAAATGGTTTTATGGATCACAAATTTAGATGTAGTTATAAATTGAGGTCAGGTAGTCAGTCAGATAATGAAATGAATATATTCATTTTGCACTTACTTGAGATTGTACGAATATTGGAAGCGGGAAGAGATCAAGCCATGATACAAACATACAATCTCTGGTGCTCTGATATGCTCTTGTTGAATTATTATTTACTCTCCAGTTTCTTAGTTGTGCTGTATCCAGTTGTGTCAGCCTGAAATTCAGCTGATGATAACAAATGGGTTAAATTTATAGGAAAGATAGCCCCATGACTCCATTCATGGCAGGATTTTATTAAACGAAGGGGTGCACATCGTTGTCTTTTGTTTTGAAATAAGGCATTCAACACACTTTACACACTAAATTTTAAAATAAACGTGACTCTGAAATACACCTGGAAAACAGAGAAATCCCATGGTCCTGTGAGCTGCAGGGTGCTTTCCTGTGATCTGTGGTCCACAGAATCTCTGAAGTAGCCTGTGCTTGGTTTGTGTGGTAAAGTGCTAAATATGTTATTCTGATTTCAACATTCATGGATATGTTGGTATTCACATAATACCGAAGCTCCCTTTTGAACCCAAACTATCGTTTCAGGAGCCACATTATCCACAATATTTAAGATGATGTAAAGTAACGCTCATTCATCTGCAGGGAATGCAATCCAAGTCACGAGCAACCAACAATAAAGCAGAGCATTTATGACTCCATCCTGCGATAGAAGTTAAGCTGAAGTGCCCTCTCTCTCAAAATACTACACTGTACTCCCTCTTCATTTCAGGATGATGTGAGGCCACCATGATAGGATGGATAGTGGACAATACTACAGCTCTGTGACAGTGTGGTCCTTGGATGGGGTATCTGAGACCTCTGGCATGTGTGGCACACGGTCTTTGTGTCTTTGTGTGCTCCACAAAGGGGTGATCCGCATCCTGAGCACACAGTATTTCTGTACACTGCTCAGAACACTGCACAACTTAAACTCATGAATTATTTATTTCTGTAATTTTCCATTTATCATTTTCAGTCTGTAATTGATCATGGGTAGCTGAAAACACAGAAAGTGAAACCAGAGATGAGGGGTGACTCGTGTAATAAGTAGGAGCATAAAAATGAAACATACATAATTTTAGCATAGAAATAGGGTTAAATCAGCCCGTGTATTTAAAAAGTAATTAAACGCATATTTCTTTTAGTGTCTGTAATAAAGCATGTTTAGTCAAAAATCCTGAATTAATCAGGTAAAATGCATTTTGTCTTAAGGTCTCATGTGCTCATGATACTTGAACGTATTCACTTAAAGAGGCTTGTGATAGCAGATCAGAGTGAATGAAAGGGACAGGAATGAATTTAAAGCTTAGGGGCTTGGGGACATAGTTGGCAAGGTTCTTGCTGCAAGGTTCTTGCTAAACAAGGCTCAAAACCTAAGTTCATACCATCAACATCAGCGGGCAAATTAAGAATCCTAGTCCACTGCTCTCCACCTTGCTGTTTGAGACAGATCTGGAACTCACTATTTCAGTTTGTTTTGCTAAGGACAGGGCTCAGGGGGGACTCACACTTCTGCTCCCCTCCACTGGTGTGTACGTGCTTGGAGGTTGATGTCCACACCACCACCACCGACATACATGCACTGAACAAAAACACCCTGCAGAAAGCCAGGAGGAGGGTGGTCGTGAAAAGTATTTGCCAACATTGCACAGTGGTAGGAATCATATTCATATACTGAAGGATTTCCACTTGAATACATTACATAGGAATTCTGTGTACTATATTTTGTTGTGCAAATGAATGTGTATCCTTCAATGCACTCAACTGTACATGCTTCATTACAGGTGCTACAAATTTTCTAAAAATGTCCAATTTAATTACACCCTAAAACGAATGAATGACTGTACCACAATTCCGTAATGTTTTCTTTCGGTAATTTGTTTCATGGTGTCAGGATTGTATTTGGGGTCAAACACGGGAGCAAAACATGTAGACACACAGATGTTTCATAGTTCTCATTGTTATGCGTTCGGTTTCAAAGAAGCCAGAGCCATTTTTGGTGCATATGAATGAGCAAAATGTATAGAAAATCACTTCTGTGTAAATGCATGTCATCATTTTATTGGCACCATGAATATGCAGACAAATCACAGCAGTGTTGTAAATATAAAAGGACACAATGAATTTTCTTTTGGCCCTCACTATCACATCGCTCCCATCTGAGGTGCATCATGTATTTCCGAGGGGGGAAACCAGGAGATTCTGACCACCCCTCCCCCACAGGCCCTGCTGCCATCAGAGTGTCAGTTGGTGTTCACCAGCACAAGCCTTGAGAGACACTGCAAAAGTTGCTGTGCTTGGACAGCAGCAGGCAGGGAAAGCACCAGTTCTCTGGGTTTAGAGACAATTGCTCTGAAGTGTCACTCATCACTTGATGATCATAGTTGTTTTAGGTTTTATTCCAGACTTCCCATAGCCTTCATTTTCTAATGTTCCCAGGTGTGTTGACTGCTCCTTCTTTGTGGTTAATAATTCCCAGAAGGAGACTCCGAAATTTCCTGCACAGGCTTCTGGCTGAATCACCTGTCCTCGAGCAATGTGAGCCCTTTAGTGTTTTACATATTAGAAGGAGGGTGCGTGAGCTGCTGTCCATCTCCCTTCTTTTGCTAAAATCCCTGCCAGATCCATGAAACCAACAATGCAGGTTACTTTCTTCTTGAATACTGTAAACACTACTACTCACCCACACTGCAGACTCTTGATTGGCTACACACACACACACACACACACAGAGAGAGAGAGAGAGAGAGAGAGAGAGAGAGAGAGGATGCTGACAATTGAGTCATGGTCTTGGCAAACATTAGACAATTACTTTACTACTGAGCCGGATTTATTCCCTCCTTTTCTTTCCTTTTCTGTTTTTTTGGTCTCACTAAACTCCCAAGGCTTTCTGTGAACTCACTCTGTAGAGCAGACAGACCTTGAATTTATGGTTCTTCTGTTTCATCCTCTGAGTGGATGGGATTACACCCCAGCCACTGTGCTTGGTGATTTCCTCTTACTTATGAGACACTATTGAAATTTCATGGACACTGTCAGGCTTTACCTCCTAGAATGTCCTTTTCCCCATTATTTCATTTTCCTCACTTTTACATTTCTTATTCATCAGCCAATTTGAGCAAATAAGAGTTTAGAGTCCATGATAAAATGGCCTACTGAATTCTGGACCTATGTTCCTATGATCTGCCCAGCTGACACTCTGTAATATTTATGGCTACCAAAATCAATTCTGATGCCTAATAAGAATACTTGCTCTGTTATTTTCCAGGGTAAATGTTACTTTTTTCATTTTAATTTCCCAGAAGTGGGAGGAAATGACTTGTATCCATGAATTTCTCTCAGATTTCAGTATAAGCTATACATTGTACAATGTATTACCATATAAGGCAACCATAACTCATACATTTTCTTTTACCTTTTATATCGATAGGAATTCCTATTCAGTGTGGGATTACTGAAGGAACATTTCAAAGTTTCAGATACCATGAAAGCCTCTGAAATGCCAAGGACAGCCTGGGAATTGTTTCAAGGTGTGGCTGACTCTCATCAAAACAGAGTATCTTCGTGGTAAATGCTATTATAGTACTAAGATAGGTGCTTCAGAAAGATGCCTCCAAATAAGTCTGAAACTTATTTGAAGCCTGCCAATTACATGACCAGATAAATAGGGAAAGCTGTTCATGAATCTGAAGGGCACAAAAATAAAACTCTTAAATGAAAGAAATAAGATGAAATGCCTCCCATAAAATCAATTATTGCAGTAAAAGGACAGAATAATGTTTCAATATTCATAAGGCAGCTTTTCAGTTGAGTTCCAGAGGGGAAATAACTTGGAAGTTACCATGTAGTTAAGCTAATAAATTAGAATTTGTTTTGTTTAGTTGTGTATTGTGTCAGTGTAATAGTCACATAGTTGAATATTTCACATTTGTGTCACTAATATTTAATTATGCAACTTCCCCTTTCATGGAGAAAGTTGCTTCCATATTGTTACACACATGTTCCAGTGTGTAGTTTGCTGGGCAGCTACAGACGTGCACAGCTTCAATCTCTGAAACATTTCTGCCCTGAGCACTCGGAGTGGAGGATGCAATGTCCCAAGCCAGCATCAGGCATTCTGCAACCTCATTTCATGGCACAGTGACCACGTATGTAACTCTTGGGTTAACTGTCACTACCAATGGAAGCTTCTTTAATAGGGGCTGAGAGGTGTCCTATATATGAGAGTGATGTTAAGAACTTCTGGGGCAGTCGAAAACACTTGCTATCTTTGGTCTTAGGAAATAAAAACTAATGAAATGAAATTTCTGTTTTAAGTACAAAAAGCAAAGCTTCCCACCTGCCTTCCTTGAGTTAAACTCTTATGGTCAGTCTTTTATCTCTCTGTCTCTGTCTCTGTCTCTCTCCCTCTCTCCCTCCCTTTCTGTCTCTACCTTCCTCCTTCTCTCCCTCTCTATCCCTCTCTCCATCTCTCTCTCTCAATTGATCTCTATCTCTTCATTTTTATCATTTAGTCAAAGTCATTTATCTATAATATAATATACCAACAGAAGGGTGATTAATATGGACTGAGAGCCGACTCCATCATGACCTTAGCGCTAATTTCCTTATGAACATTTCCTCATTAAAATGTACTCACCATGGTCCTATGAGAGCAGTGCTTCTGCTGCTGTTTGAGTATTCGGGAGGGATTTAATTTTGATCCCAATAGCTAGTACCGAAATTCTACTCTTGAGTGGAGTGGATAAGAATTGAAATTACCTTATGGCATAAGAATAGGAATGACAAGATCCTGACAACAAATGCAGAGGTAGACCCTCTTGTCTGAGAAGAGACCGGGGGAAGACATGAGGAAGAAATACTTTAATTATTTGGCAAACATAAGGAATGTCATAGATCAGGCGCTGAAGGAGTGTGGTATTCCTGATGGAGTCATATCCTAACTGACCTGTGAACAAAATCTATTCCTGTCCTGGACCATGAAAACACCTCTTTCATTTCTTCTCTCACCCGTGGATTAGCAAACATTCTAAAGACTTGTACTTCGAAGAAGCTTTTTTCATGTTTAACATAGGAAAGAGCAACATTCATAAAGAAAAAAATATACAGGAAATGAGAGCATATGATTAGAAGAATGCTCAAGAAGTTCTAAATCAGAAAATGATTGACATGGAGATCGTTAGACCCTACAGAGGGTCTCCACATTTCTGTACAGCTGGTAAACAAATACAGAGTCATTAGAATCCCAATGTTTACAGAAGTACACTTGCTCATGGGACTGTAGTCACAGAGAACAAAGACTTGATTTAAGCACTACCCCGTTGTATTCAGCATTCATACAGATAAATGAAAAATGAGAATAGGCTTCTCACAAAGACATCTGTGCCAGGCAACCATGGGTGGTGTGATACTCCTTCTGCCACGGATGCTCTAATTTAAATAAGTCAAAGACTTAATTTAATTCCATAGAACAAGAAGAATTTGCTTAACACAACTTCTAGAATTTAATTCTATTTGATGTTTCATATATGATCTAAAAAGTCTCTACCTAAACACTAATGTTGTAATTTTTACTTTACCTATAAAAGCATATTTTTAATTATGACCCACTTTTATTGAGTCTTTAGATTTTAAACATTTCTTATGTGCATAGAATGTGCATAATAATGTATAGAATTAATGCCTGATGCATATATATATAGTAATATAAAATCCATATACACACTTTATGGCAGTTCCATTTAACAGTTCTGGGTGTTTGTGTGTGTGTGTGGATATGTGTATATAATATATATATATATATATATATATATATATATATATATATATACAATTTTGTGTGTATGCCTCTGGTTTCATATGATTAAAATGGAACTAAAAAATTATATTGTCTAATGACACAGTAGCTATTTATGTATAATAACCAACACAAAGCACAATGTTACATTGTTGCTAGTGGCACTAGAATAAACATTATGTTTCTTGAGTTATGTAGAATGTGACACGTTACATTATCATGGTACATAATACTTGATAAGGCTAAGTAATACTGTGAATTTAGCCATTTGCCATTCTGTTAATCATCATTTTAAAGTTTGCTTCTACCTATAGACAACTCTATCAGCTGTCAAACTGCATCCCCTGTATCCTTGGGTTAGTCAGGACTGCACATCTCCTGGTCATTGCAACTTGATTGCATCACAAGGCCATGTGGAAAATTGACCTCAGATCCCATGAATACTCTCTATAATTCTTGCTAAGTGGCAAACTGTCTAATGGAACAGACCTCCTATTATAACTCCATCATGTGATAAACTTAAACGTATAGATGCACTTTATTTACATTAGCTGATTTATGAAAAAGGAATCAATGTAAATAATTTACATATATGACTGATTTAACATATGTATACGTATATATATGTGTATATATGCATACATATATGCATACATAGACATAGACATAGACATAGACATAGACATAGACATAGACATAGACATAGACATAGACATATATGCAGCTATGTATTAGCAGGAGCCCCCAGAGACCAGAAGAGAATATTGGATGACCTGGATCTGGAGTTTCACAAAGTTCTCAGATACTCTGTGGGTGCTGGAGAAGAACCCAGGTTCTTCTGCAAAAGCACTAAGTTTTCTTGAAAGCTGGCCCTTCTCTCCAGCCCCACTAGTGCAGATTTACAAGTGCATTTACTGACCCATCCTGGAGGTCTAGAATTATTGTTTGCTTCTGCTATAGATTGAATATTTTGAAATCAATAACCCAGACTTCATATGTTGAAGTCCTAAATGAAATACTCTGAGGTGACATCTCTGTAGAACCTTTATGTTAAGTTATAAAGGGGAAGCCATTAAGTATCTGAATGAATAAAATCCCACAAAGCAAGGCCCCCTCCAAGTATCTGAAGAGACCCCCCATTGACACTCTTCCTTCAGCACCTAGTCTTCAGTTATCTGCTGCAGAACTGTGAGGTACAAACACTTTTATTTAGGCATGTGGTAGTTTAGAGTAACAACTTGAATTGACAAACATATGTATAATATTATTTAAATAAATTTTGTTTATTAACTTTAAAAGTGTAATAAATTAGAGCTATCAATTTGAGACACATTATCATGTCTATTTTACCTGTTGCATCTTTTCATATGACATAATCAATATTTAACTACCTAACAACTTGTAATGAAACAAAAAAAATGTGCCTTGCTTTAAAAAGACAATAGTACCTTCCCAAATCAACAGAGAAAATAACCCAGAACAGCTGTATAATAAAGCACAGCTGTAGGACGCTATAATAATCCACGGTTATTTGGAGGCAAAGTCATTTGAAGAGACCTTAGGAAACTCGGTAGCATCTAGGGATTTCTACTAATATCTGGGGATTTCTACTAACAACACAAGACTGATTTCTATTGCAAACTGTCATTTCATGTTTAATCATAAAATGCCATGTTTACTATGTAAGGAATGTTGCTTAATGTTACCTTGGTGTTCTCAAAAGTAATGGGGTCAATGGAATATGTTCATGTGTCCATTCATGTGTCTATTGTAAACTATTCTCTTTGAATAATTATGTCACAAGGGTAGGGATTATGTCAACTCCAATATCTCCATAGAAGGCTGGCAGGCTGTAATCCCAGTGAGGAGCCAACACTGGATAATTTCTCTCTGTTGATCAGGATAAATCTCCTGTCCCATCCATGAGCATGAGTTCACACTGGGGCCAGTTGGGCACAAGAACAGAAAGAGTCAGGTGTGGTATGGGGAGGAAGAGGGTACTGAGAAAGGGGCCTGGAACTGAGAGGTATTTGGGGGCTGAGATAGCAAACTAAAATAAAGTTTCTCCATGCAATCCACTGAAGGGACACACAGTTGATACATTTACTCTAACCTATTCTACTTGACTAAATTATTTAATTCTCAATGTATTTAAGACTTTCCTGCATAAAAGGAGGTTTTAGGATTTTTTTAAAAATAAATTTTAAATGATTGTGGGGGCAGATGAGCCACAGAAAATTAAATAATAGAGAAACAAAACTTAGCTATTTTCCTTATCCAGGAGCTCCTTAGGTATTAATATTAGCTTACAAAATTTTCATTTATATTTTACACTTTCATCCTGAAATGATTATAAATACAAATCAAAGACTTCCAAACAAACCATGGTAAGCAACAATAGACAGGAAATTGAAGTCTTCATTATCCAGGTTATTGTGGAGTGACTACTTACTCATTCATAATTTTCTAGGACATTTTGATTTGTTTTTAACTTTTTTAAACTTTATTTTTAAATGAATTGTGCAAAAAGTTAAACATAAGGAAATTAGTATGATAAAGCTCCATATACCATAATGAGATTTAAATTATGGACTCATTATCTACCATATATATGTATGTGAGTGTGTGTGTGTGTGTGTGTGTGTGTGTGTGTGTGTGATATCTATGTATCTGTCACCATCTATCCAAATTTCCTTCCATTTTCCAACCAATTCAAAGGTCCATAGCACACCTCTAACAGAAGAACTAACCACAAAAATACCATGCCTACATTAAAATGAAGGGCTTTAATATCTAACAAATCATAAAGAGTTACAATTTTCTCTATTATTCTTAAAGACATAGGATGAGTTAGGATTCCAATTTGTTCCAAAGTCTTCCTTAGATTTTTTATTTATATGTTTTTGTCTTTGTTTTTGTTTTGAAGTCTGTCCTGGAACTCACTCTGTAGACCAGGCTGGCTTTGAACTCACAGATATCCACCTGCCTTTGCCTCCCAAGTGCTGGGATTAAAGGCATGTGCAACCAACACTCAGCATCCTTAGATTTTTTTCTCTCTTTCTTTCTGGCCTCTTTTATTTTATGAGTTGATAGGGAGTGTCCATTTTTATATATGTTTCTCTTATTGGTTGATGAATAAAACACGAATTAGCCCATAGCCATGCAGGAAGTATAAGCAATGCTACAACGTAAGGAGAATTGTGGGGAGAGTACACTAACAGGGGTAGGCAGAGAGATGCCATGTAGCGTCTGGAAGATAGGATGCCGGCATTCTCCAGTAAGGTAAATCTATGTAGAAATACATAGATTAATAATGATGGGTTAATAATTAAGAGAGAACTAGCCAGAAAGAAGTCTAAGACATTGGTCAAATAGTTCATAATTAATAGACTCCTGTGTGTTTATTTGGGACTGAAGGGTGAGAGGACCAGCCTGGAAAGAAACTCTGTCTACTCATTTACTACATTTACTCTCTGTATGGGTTATTTTGGATGGAACTCTGTCCCTTAACCCTTAGTGTTTCATGTTTTGCACTTTGATGATTGAGTCTCTATGATGTTGTTTAATTCTCCCATCTTTTTTATTTAGGGTAAACTATTTTGGGGACTTGTTTTGTTTCCAGTTTGATTTTATCTAGAATGGTTCACCTATTTAAAAACCTTGTGCCTTTCCATTCGGAGGAAAGAAAGGTTAGTTTTTTTTTTTTTACATTTTCTTGTGTTTGTCAACTGTTCTGATCTATATATTGTTACAGAAAATTTGTTTCTGTACTCTAAATTTTCCATTATAAATTAAATGTACATATTTTACAAGACATTTTACAACACCAGGGGGGAAATGCAATAGATACTAGAAGTAAAAAAGATGGCTCAAAGATTAAGAGTATTTGTTACTCTTATAAAGAACCTGAGATATGTTCCCAGTATCCACATGTGGCAGTTCACAACTGCCTGTAATTCTAGCAGCAAGATAATCAAATACGCTCTCATGGACTTTGTGGGCACACACACACACACACACACACACACACACACATACACACACACACTGAAAAGTTCTGAAACAAATGATTCTAGTGATTCATTCCTTTGTTAAACATATTACATTAAAATTGCACAAATTTGAGAGATTGCACTGAGTTGGGTATTAGAGATTAATGGGACATATTCTCAGTTCACAATTCAGAAAGATATTGGTCAAAGAACTATACACAAATGTATTAAAATATGATCTCCATTTGTGTAATGCAGATGAAGACAGAAATAAACAAGTACTAAACTCCTTTGAGGAAATATTGATCTAAAACTTATAACTCAATATGAGCATTGTTCCCCACATTGCTTAAAAATTTTTTAAAGAAATTAGAGCACTTTCTGAAAGAGTAAAAACTAAGAGTAATGTGTCCACATAGTAGTCCAAAATAAAAACAGTGAGAATTTTCTCTGTTAATTATGATTTTAGTTTTATACAGTTATAACCCCTCTCATTTAAATAGGTCAAACATATTATTTAGCAAGTGGGTAGGCTTAGAGATGACAAGGAAATCAAGTCATAGGTTAGTGTGGAGGCTGGAGACAAAACTCCCTCATCAACTAACAGATTGTATTTTGTTTTCCATCATTCTTTCCTCCAAATATGTTCATATACTATACCTTATCTACTTTGTCAGTACTTTAGGAACATTTTAAACAATGAGTAAATAATGCATACTCATTTCAGTGAGTTGACCATTTCTCTATTGAATGATTATGTTGAGTCCAATTAATCATTAAAAAAATAAAGTAGAAAAATCTTTAAGATTATAGCTCATTTTGTGTTTTCTATCATTTCCTCTAGAGCATATGTGATGGAGTGGTGGCTATGGCATTGCTAAGAAAGTGGTGGCTAGGGCATCATTGAGGGAGTGGAGACTAGGGTATCATTGCCAGAGTGGTGATTAGGGTACTGTTGATGGAGTAATACCCTTTGTAGGTAGGTTTCCTGCCTTACAGTCTCTGAAAGGAGGAACAGATGATAAAGAAGAACCACCAAACTTGTAGCCCCACGCACTTCTAAGCAGACATCAATCCACTTGTAAGAGTAAAGATCCTGTGGTCTCAGCACCTACTATTTTGCTCACTACTGCATCCTATCTCAGAGATTATTGACTTGCCAACAAAATTTGAATGGAGAAATATTTAAAGCAAGACAGATATTTTGGATAATGTTTTAAAAATAATTTTCCATTTATATCCATTTTCCTCTTTGAAATAATAGGCAAAATTATTGAAAGCTTGTTTCACATACTTCACATGAAATATTGACTGTGAGCCAAGAAAAAGAAATTCTTGTATTTTACTGTCTTCACTTTATATCAAGGGAAAGAGTAGTCACTATTTCAGATGTAAAATTGCATTATGATATCTAATATTATTTTAAAGTTATGTCTAACCACATATGCAAATTTTTGAAATACCCACTTCACAAAACAGAATGTAGAATTGTTTTCTAGAGAGCAAATAAAAGGCGAAGTAAAGAACTGTACACAAAGATTTTAACACAGAATAAGATGCTAGTGTCAAACTTCTCTCAACACTGTGTTAGAATATACCATAATGAGAGCAAAAAGGTAGGCAGATTCAAAGTTCTCTTTCTCATGCCAACCTGTAATAGCAAAGCACACTGGCAATATTGGGAAGATCACTGAGCAAAAATGTAAGATCCAAAACAAAAAACTCTTGTCTATTGCATGAATAAGCTTATTGTACAGTCCTCCACACTTATTAATGACTTTGGGTGGGAGATTATAGCAATATCCATGTACTAGTGCTTTTTGTGAAGTATTATAAAACCTGTATTAAAATCAGCTTAAAGCTGACTATAAGCCATAATTTGCTACCTAGTATATTTCAAAAGCAATAAAAGAATAAATACTGTACATTTGTCACAGTGTTTTTCACCAAAGATCCTCCAAAAGTGCATAAACCAAGAGAAGTTTTTAAATTTACTAACAAGTTGTGTTTTCAACCTGCTCAACACACTGGAATCTGACTTTATTAGCCAACTCTGTAGCACTATGCATGGTTTGGTTTGAGACATTAAAAGTATATTCTATCAACAAGAGATTATTACCATCTTAGGGACCGGTCATTACGACTAAATACATAAAACTTGTTAGGAACTTCGGAAAACTTCCCTCAGTTTGTGCATTTTTGGAGGATCTTTGGTGAAAGTGATTGGGTTTTCAGCTTCTTTAAAATTTAATTTTAATTGGTTGAACCTTCTTTCACTTCTTGACTCTTATCTCAATTTCTCTCTGCCTAATCTGATTAAATCTTCTTGCATCTATTATTTCCCTTTTCACTTTAATATAAAATGTATTCTATTACCCTCCCTACTTTTTTTAATCCTCTTTTTTCCCACTTGATCATGAGATCCTGTCTAGGTTGCAGCCTTTGCACAAACTGGCTCTCAATTAAATAGAAACACATAAACACAGGTTGTAGAGAGAAGAAAATTAGTAGATTTGTCTTTTTGAGTGAGTTGAGGGTTTCTAATACTGTAAGTAACTGTGGTTAATGATACTAGTTTGACCATTTATGAAAGCATGTAATAGTGGCTATGTCCATGTGCAAAATGAATGCTCATAAATTTGTGTGTGATTAGTATACAATGTACACATATTACACATCATTAAATTGTAGAACTTAAAATGTATAATTGTTGCTGACTAAATATGTTAAAAACTTAAATTAAAATAAATAGAGATGTCTTTGGAAACAAGTGTCCAATCTATAAATGTGTATCTTTGATATGTCTATTATTTAAAACATTTTTAGCTTGGGGCAGGACCATTCCCCGCTACTATGAAGTAAGGCTGAATATGATATCTCACCATAGGGAATGGCCTCCAACAAGCTAGGTCATGTACCAGGCTTGTATCATGGTACTGTAGCTTGTATGTTTTCCGACAGCTGGCCCGCCGCCAGTCTGGTACGCCAGCCCCAAATAACACTCAGAGACTTTGTATTTGATACAATCCTGTTGGCCAATTACCATTATTGCTTATGGGATAGCTCTGTCTTAATTATTAACCCATTTCTACTTATCTAAGTATTTCCACGTGGTCATCTTATCGGGGAGCCGCCGCTTCTTTCTCCATGCTCTACATCTTGACTCCTCCTAACTACTTCCTCTTTCCTCCTCCTAGTCTCCTAGCCCTGCCTATCCAGTTTCCTATTGGCCAATAGTATGAGAAACATATTTACAGAATAACATCTCCCATCATGGAATTACTGCCAGGGGCCTCAAGCTTCACTACTGTCTCCTACATACAGATGACATTGTTTGGTCCTGTGGGGTCTCCACAGTTGTAGGTCTAGAGTTCATGAGTTTCCAGGAGCTTGGTTCAGCTGTCTCTGTAGATATCTCCATCATGATCTTGACCTCCCTTGGTCATGTATTCACTCCTCCCTCTCTTCAACTGGATTCCCAGAGTTCAGCCTGGGTGATGTATCTCTGTAACTGGTTTTATCGGTTACAGAATGAAGGTTCTATGATGATGGTTGGAGTGGATGGAAAGTAGGCTGGGGGAAAGGGGAGCAGGAAAATGTGTTGTGGGATTGTAACAACTGAGAGTGGATTGCAAAAGGAATAAAAATACCAAAAACAAAAGCAAAAATTATTTTTAAAGTAACTTCCAAATTTATTTAATTAACATATAACTAATCAGAAAAATCTTGTAAAATTCAAAAGTCAATGCAACTCAAGAGATTCATCAGCAATAAAGCGTGCTTAGCGCTCTTGTAGCAGATTTGAGTTTAGTTCTCAGCCATAATTTTAGCATCCAGTTCCAGAGGACCCAAGTCTTCTTTGGGGCTCTACAGACATCCACCCACATCTGCAGTGCACGCAGAGACAGGAACATATAGACACACATACATACAGAGACATATACATTTTTAAAAGTTCAGAAATGTGCTACAGTGATCTCTTCAGAACATTAGGGAACAAGTCTCATTTGAAATGATCCCTTACATGGCTTTTGCTAGTCTCTCTCCTGCCAGTCAGAAAACACAAATCTGAGACATTAATGATGAATGTACGCCCTTTCTTTTGCTTTATTGCTTTTATGAAAATCAAACAAGCAAACAAAACTAGACAAATCTCTGCTTCGCCATTTGTGTTTGTTTCATTCAGTTTTCTGTCCTTGCTTCAATCAAAGGCCTAAACAGTGCAGCCCAAGCAAAATGCCTTAGACCTCAGTGTAGAATTAGGGCTTTCCCCTTAGCTAATTAACAAAAAGCGTCCTCATGCAAGATGGCAATTTGTGTGTGTGTGTGTGTGTGTGTGTGTGTGTATCCTCAGCAACTTGAGATGCAGAGTTGTTCCTCTTCAAACTTTTCTGTTTTTAGTTATTTCCTGGGCTCTGTATTCCTAAAAATCCTTACTTCTCAGGCTAATACCCAGTGTCTATTCCCCTTAAGATGCTTTGATTATGGAATCCAGAACAGAGTTTCCATACGATACAAGAGTGCAACTTCACATGTGAATTCACAGTAATTAAGAAAAACGCACAAAATCTGAGAAGGCTCAGGGCAGATAAAGTTACAACATGGAGGGGATAGTGGGCTCACAGTCCCGCCTCCAGCCAGGGAGTTATGTCCATTGATAGAAACTGGGAGGAGAATCAGATTGTTTGAATGGTGGGACCCTGTGTTGGTAGATCAATCTCCAGTGAAGGCAACGTGGCCCAATATATATGGGCAGCAAACATTGAATGGAAGGAAAAAAGGAGAGGGAGGGAGAGGAGAAGAGAGTTAGGGAGGGAGGGAGGGAGGGAGGGAGAGGGAGGGAGGGAGGGGGAAGGAGGGAGAGAGAGAGAGAGGAGGGAAAAAGAGAGATTTAAAATGCTAAGGATCTATGAGGAGTGGATGAAATGGTAAAGATGAACAAAATGTAAAATATTCTCAGACAATTAATAAAAAGGAGAATGGTCTACCAACTTCAGGTTCAATGCTACCAAAACATACTGCGTATGACCATGAAAATAATGTAAACTTCAAATTTTCAGAGGGGTCCCAGGAATCTCTAAACCCACCATGGAGGTATGTATATATACCATTTGTCTGCATGTATGCCTTTCATGTCTTCTCAGTCAGAAGGGAAGTTTAAGGCAAAGAAGTTTGCTTCATGCATCCATATCATTGAAATAAGCTTGTTTGCTCATGCAGACATTTCTAGAGAAACCAGTCAGGTCTCTTCAGTTGCATGGAGTGTTTTGTAGAATGTGTTAGCATTGTAACTGGAAGAGACACCTTTCATTTATTTTGCCTCAAGACCTTTAACTTTTGAGATGGCAGAGCAGGGATCTCATCTTATACTTTCCATTGTGAATGAATGTTTGCAATTAGCTTTTTAATCAGCTACTCAATTAGGATTTATTTTAATTGATCAAGTACTAGATTAGAGCTTACCTTCCAAAGGAGGAAAAATAGTAATCAAAGATACTTCATCAAGTACTGTGTGCTTTATTTTCCTAGAGAATTCTGCTTCTGCAGTTAATATCAAGGAGGGAGGACTTTCTAGTTCTAAGGAGGCAACAGATGTGCCTTTCAAGGTTGATGCTTTCTCAAGCTCTCCAAATAAAGGCTAGAAATTCATAAGTGTCTCATTAAGTGCAAATATGCTACTGTTAGAAAAAAAAATAACACTCACAGCAGTTACCTTGAAATTCAAGCAGGTTGTGAATTGTGCTAGTTAGCAAGGGCCGAACTAGAGCATCTTGGATTTTATGTTGATTCTAAGAATACAAAAATAATGTAATAACTTATCAGTCTTGTATTTAATGGGTTCATACAAATGCACTTGCTGACTGATGTCTACTGTTTGATCCATTTACTTTGCAAGTTCATTGCATGGAAATGGATGCATAGTTTTGTGAGTTCATGGTGGTTTCATTTTTCTCTTATTCCTTAATTAACTTGTTTGTTTTATGCCACTAACAGGAAGCTGTATCATGCCTATTATTGTTCACAGGTTGAGGCACACATGTGTCACAAAACCTGACAGTCAATAATTAAATTATTTAAATAAACTTGTGTCTGTGCTACAGTTCTCTAGTTGAACAAATTTGTAGAGCAAGATTTCATTCTGATCTATAATTATAGCTGCCAGTGACTGGCAAGATCCTTACTGAGTCAGATTAATTTACACATTAAGCAACCATCTGCAGTAATGTTCACAGACCCTCGTCTGCTGCACCACACATCACGTGGGAATTCTGAAACTTCTTGGCCACTGGGGAGCTCTCAAAACTATGGTTGCAAGCTTCCAGTTAGGAACAAATTATTCCCAATATTAACATTCTTTTCCTCCTTACTACAAGGTTGCCTAACGACCCAAGAAAACTATATAACACTTTGAACCACTAATGGCAGAACAATTGATAAGCTGAGGGCATCTGCTCCCTTTCTTTAAATAAATGCCTTTGGCTTTATGTTGAACAACTAACAGGTCTCATGGAGCAGAACAGATACCATCATTTCTTTGAAAAGAATAAATATCCTCCACACATGGGCCACAAATAGCTGCAAACAACACTGTAAATCTATCGGGATGTTTTCTTCAAGAGAAATAAACTCATTCACACATCATTATATCTTGCTTCACTACAGAAGACAAAACTCCTTTCTTATTCACTGCAGAGGTAAGAGAAAAGATGGGAAATTGCTTTAGAGACTGTAGTTAATACATTGCTGCCTAAATTAAAAGTAGTATTTATGTAAAAATTCTTTAAATTTATAAATTACTACAATTGTGATACATTAAGTAATTAAGAGTATATAGTGTAAATTGTTCAGAACAACATGGTCAAGGTGGTTCATTCTCAAAAATGCATCTAAAATCACCCAAAATAAAATAATAAACATCCAGTGAAAGAAACTATTGACCAAACACTGTTTTATTGTTAACACTTAGATTTCTTTTTTTATTTATGGGACTCTGTGTGTGTGTGTGTGTGTGTGTGTGTGTGTGTGTGTGTGTGTGTGTGTATTACTTGCATATGAGTGCAGGTGCCTGAGAAGTTCAGAAGAGTGGGTCATTTGTAATCTCTAGTATCTCTTCTTCATTATAAAATTAGGTACAATGTAAAGCACTGGTATTTTGATGATATTTTAAAATTTCTTATTTTAATTTAAAGACAAATTTTGCATATATTTATGGGTGACAATGATGTTTTGAGTGAGGCTTGTGTTGCATGTTTAGAGAAATCTAATTATCAAACTGATTGCAACCAATGTTCTTTCCTAGGCAGAGTCTTCAAACTACTTTCAGCAACTTAACCTGTAAAGTTCATTATTGTTTTTCAGTCAGCAATCTGTTCAACTTTTATTAAATAACCAAATTTTCCATCTTAAAGCCAAAGAGGAAAATAAAAAAAAATCTCTTCTTTAAGTTTCTAATCAAGCAAAGGTACATCTATAGTTAGTATGCCCCATTGAATGCAAGCAATATGGTACCACAGAGAAGATGAAGCCCAGCAGGACATTTGGCTATCATCCCAAATAGAAAATGAAAATAGTTCATCAGTTTTATGTACAATACACAATGCCTCTTAGGAACATAGGTTCTTGGCAATGTTCTCATCACATGTCTCCTAACACAAATGAGGGCTGTGGGAATATACAGTGTTCACAAAGATCATATTTGTGACATTCTATTTGAAATGTGTCATTTCTAACATACTATGGTGTTTTTTGTTTGTTTGTTTGTTTTTGTTTTTGTTTTTAATCAGAATGAAAAATTGTGGTTAAGCTTCTGGGTCTTCTGATGAACATGTAGGAACTTAAATTTTTACCTAGGGAAGGAGTATAATATCCATAGCTCCCTACCTCTGAAATACAAAATGGATAGGAAAACAAACTTTAAAATAATTCAAGAAAGAGAAGTTCCCAGTGATGTCGAATGCCTAAAGGAAAATCAAACAAAACAAAGCCAGGAAAATCTATAGAACCTAGTGCTTAACTATGCTATCAGTTCTTAAAAGTGTATTTGAGTTCTTAAGCTCCAAGGACACATCACAGCAGGGGAAACATGGTTTATTAAAATAGCATATATTACAATGCATAACTTAATTACTACAACTATTTAATATCTTGAAAAGAGGATTGCCTTGCTTTTGCTAGCTTACAGAGATTTGAACCTTTAGAAAAATAAACATGCTGAAGTTTCATATCATGTATCAGATGGAGTAATTAATATCATTGTACCTGCTATAATCCTGACTCACGTTGCTTAATGATAAAGTTCTGCCTTGATTTGTACCATATTGGTGTGACCATCATACACATATTTTGATAGATCAAGGCTTTAAAACTCTTTCATCTTTCATGTCTGGAAATTCATGTGGTTCTTAGTAGAACCATTAGAGAAAATGAATACCGAAGTGGCTAATCTCCCAGAACAAAGGGAATAAATATAATAAATATACCTGTGTTAATGATCACCACAAACATCATCAGTCTCTTGTAGGAGCCTGTAAGAACTTGTGAAAATATATAGACATAAATTGTTTTTCCCACTTAAAAATAGTTACAAACAGACAAAAATGTTTTCACAAGGAACACTGTCAAGAGGAGAGCCAACTTTTAGTGAGTTACATAGAGAGAGGTCCAGCACCAAACTAACCACATTCTTGCCACAAAGGGTTAATTTGGATTTAATCACAAGACAAAATTCAGATAATTATAAATCATAGTGTTGATGCAACTGACTTGAGACCTTTATACTTCAACACTGGAGGCAATTTTTGCAAGTAGGTGCAGTGCATTCTATGTGAAAATGAAAAGTTCTAATAGTGAAATACAACTTGGGCTATGGTTAGACTGTTTTCCAAAATACCTGTGCTAGGATATTCCAATTTCATTTTCTCATGAAATTTAAGGGTGAGATCTTTATTAAAATAGTGAATCACAGTCTCTGTATGTTATTATGTATGTGTTCATTCATAATTTATTTTGATACCATCAGAGTAGGATTATATGAATATATATATACATATGTATATATATATATATATATATATATATATATATTACCTATGGAAATTTTCAAGCATGTATTCCAAACAGAAACCTAATTTAAGACTGATTAAGGAAGAACATAATCTATATTACTATCCTAGAGACTTCACATAAGCAGATTCTAGAAAGTACCATCATGGTAAAATTAGACTTACCAACATATTTTTAAAGCACATTTTACTTAAAATTGCAAACTTTAGTGACATTTCTAGTCAAGAAATACATAGCTATTGGTCAGCATAGAATTAAGTTGAATCTTTGAGTATCTATGACTCAAAGCCATTCATGGGGAAAAAGGGTAAATATGACAATCCAGAAACAAAAGAGTCAACTCCATATTTTGCCTTAAAACTTAAAAAGCATATTATTCTTGGTTCTATAAACACAGTTTTCTGAAGATGAGATAGCGTGTATCTCCTCATTAGTGCCTCTGTCCTCCATTCTCCTTAGGTTTTCAGAGTAGTGATAGTATCTTAGTCCCTGACTATAACTTACAAAGATTCCCATCAGTGCCTTTTTTCATCACAGAGTGTTGTACAGTAGTATCACTTTTCAAATAAGGGAAGTGATTCCTAGTAGAGATAAATAACTGGTTTGGGGAATATTGTCAATAAATGATCAAAGCCACAGTTTGACAAAAATTCTTCTGATCCTGTACCTGAAAGATTTGCACTTTCACTTAGCGGGGGCATGTGTTCCAGAGACCACAGGTTAGAAGCCTTGGGTGTGATAGAAATGTTAAATCTGCTGTAAAGGCTATCTTAGCCTCCCTCTGTAGCCACGGGTTCTCCATATGTGTATTCAAGTAAATGTGATTTTAAAATATTTGAGAAAAAATAAATTTTGACTGAGCATTTTTTATGAGAGACTTGATAGCATCAGACTCGGATTGTTAAAACATCTAGTCACCATGAGATATATTTCTTGGATCCAATGTATTTTTTAATCTAACCAACTAATACTAGTTATTGCAATTAAAGAAGATCTGAGATACTCTTCCTCCCTCAATCTCTTTCTCTTTCTCTTTCTGTCTCTTTGTATATATCCCTTTCCTGTAAGGAAAACAAAGCATCTACTAGATGCTAAATAAGTGTCCAACTATATTTGTAAAAGCATGCAAACCAATAACACACTGGTCTCCTGACAACACAGTCATAGAAAACATGAAGAGCTAATGTTTTAATCTTACCTAATGTCCATACTTGGACCTTTCGAAAACTTCACTGAGTTAATGTTAAAACTTTCAGACAAGCCATTCTCTCAGTCAGTATATTACCATATCTAGGACTGTGTCATTGAGTTCTTAAAGACAGTAATTATCACATGCCTGTAAGGTGCCAGACTATGTCCTAGACAATTCTACATATATCATTTGACAAAACATACCATTCTGCCTTAAACTATCATGAGGGAGAAGGCAGAAAAACAAAGCATTGAATAACCATTGTGTTGGAATCACTCTAGGAGGAAAAGCAGAGCAGGTGTAATGGATCAGAAAAGATAAGTGAAGAGACATTTGCAATATTAGAATGGCCAGCATAATTCTCCATGAAAATATGTCACTTGAGCATTTGTCACTTGAAAATATGCCATTTGACAGTGATGAGATAATTAACCTTGCATTTGTAGAACAAAGTTAGTGAAACACACAAAGAGAACCCACAGATTGGCAGTGGGATGGAGGGAGGAAGCAGAGGACAGGGCAGCAAGGGCAGAAGTCAGGCAAATGATAGGGTGTAATGTGATATGGGTGATGGGACTTGATCTTTCACTCTGAGCAATTTGTAGAATCACTGTGAGGATCTGGGCAGAGAAGCACATGCCATGACTCTGGATTGAAAGGGCCGCTCCAGATGCCTTCCTGGAACTGTACTACAGGAGGCAACAGTAGAAGCCAGAAGGCCCGTTGAGTTTATTTCAGACTTCTCGAAATCTGTTTCTTGTTTTTTCTATAAAAATAAGCTTTAGTACCTCCTGGTCTTTACAGCTTTCAGTCCATCCATCATCTTGACATCAGTTCTTTTCTGAAATAAAACTTTGAACACGTGACTTACCCATTTCAAAATTTCCGTGGTGGCCTGTTGCCTGCAGAATTATGTACAGCCTCTCAGTACAAATGTCTTCAAAATCTGACCCCAATCTATTTTTCCAGACTAATCTCCAAGTCCTTTCTCCACCCCTGACGTGTCTACGTTTGCTATGAAAGGTCAGCTGCTATTTCCCTAGCAGTCATGCTCCATCACGCCTCTGTGCCTTTGTGCCTGTCATTCCCACTGCTAAGAAAATGCATTTCTGTTTTCAGCCTGCTGAACTTTAAATTCTCTTATTGAGATTCAGCTCAGTCCCGATTACTTCCGTGCCACCTTCTCTGGCTGCTTATGTTCAAGGCTTCTTTCCTATGTCATGCTCCTTCCCATTCAGCCCCAATTACACCCTTAACTGCAGTGAACATATCAGACTTCTGGATGAACTGTGAGCTTCCTGAGGGCAGGAAGTATAACCCACCTGCTTTTGAACTTTTCTTCCTGCATGGTAGCCTCCTGCCATCAAATGCTCAATTGTCTTATGATTGTATTACAAGAGAGACTACACAAAACTAATTTTAATGTGAAGAGCTCGTAGTTATTAGCTATACAGATGTTAATTATAACATGTACCCCTCATGTACATGGAATGAAATCGTATAAAAGGGTGTTCTCGGTTTTATATTAATGTTTAAGCATATTCTTGAAAGCAAGCTTAATAGAGATATGAACTACTAGTTTAAAGAAAAAGTTCAGGTCCAATGACATCTCTTCCTAAAATATTTGATAGATAACAAGTCTGTTATAATTACTGAAAAAACAAGGTGAATGAGCAATAATTTCTGTATACAACAACATCGTAATTTAATGGAATGATTATATAGGAAATAGCTAATTGGTAAAAGAGAAATGGCATGTAAAGCCAATGGGAAAAGGACCCTTTCTTGACTAGCTCAGCAAATCAGCTGTAAACAGAAAACAGAGATAATAAAATATAAGATAAATCCTCAAGAAACTAATGGCCTAAATGAGGAAGAAAAATCAATATTTAAAGAAAATTTACCCAATATTTGGT
The DNA here is from genome assembly GCA_030556225.1 of Cricetiscus sungorus. Taxonomy (NCBI): domain Eukaryota; kingdom Metazoa; phylum Chordata; class Mammalia; order Rodentia; family Cricetidae; genus Cricetiscus; species Cricetiscus sungorus. The sequence goes on along the minus strand of JANBXA010000737.1, from coordinate 7,890,921 downwards.
TTTGTCTATTTTTAAATTTTAGAATAGGGATAGTTAATATCAAAGAACATATATAAATCAAAAATTATCTAAGCCAATATCTCAAAACAATAAATGATAAACACAAAGAAGTGAAAACTATATTATTACAATGATGCCTCAATTTAATTTGAGAAAAGGAGAGATTATGACAGCAATCTGTGACTAAAAGAGGATGTATATCTAGAAGATATGATAAAACTTTTAAATAAATAAGGAAAAAATCAAGTCAGGATTGATTACTTGAATTAGATCCTTGAGACCCACATGGTAGAAGGGAGAACTGACTGAACTACCACAGGTTGTCCTCTGACCTCTTCACACAAGTTATATGTAGTATTTATTATGTTCTCTGTCTCTGTATCTGTCTCTATCTCTCCCTCCCTCTCTCTCTTCTTTCTCTCTCTCATACAAAACCCACACAAAGACTAAAAAATGTGAAAGCTTTAAATATTACTAATGATTATAAAGACCTTGATGCCTGCAATTTACATATATGCTAACGCTTTTATAAAGCATAAAATAAACAATTTTAGTAGGTCTATCTAGTGGGTATATATTTAAAGCATGATATCAGTATGTCAGAGATATGAGCTTTGATGTTTATATCAAAGCATGAATCAGTTCATGAATGGAAGAATAGATGATGGAATATACCTTGTGAAACACTATTTAGACCTAAATATTATAAACCACTACATTTGCAACAGCACAAGTATCATTGAATATCAGTAGTAAGCTATTTAACTCATTCATATAAAGAACTTAGAGTCATAGTAATTCAAAATTGTTTCACATTTATCAGAGGCTGGGGAAAGTAGAAAAGGGATCTTGGAAGGTCGATCCACGGCTGCTTAATTGTTTAGAAGCCAAAAGTTTTGAATGACTTGCACATTGGGATAACTATAATAACAATGAAAACAACAATAAAAATCAATTGATAAGTAAATCAATAAGCTATAAGAGAGCTGGATCTGGTGCCTAAGAACCATGATTTCAGCTACTCTTGGGAATGAAGCTAGAGGATGACACACTCAGAGTCTGTGTGAGTCACACATTCTTTTCATGGACAGAACAAATAACTGAAATCCTGTCTCAAAAGAAGCAACTACAGAGCTGGCCTTATGTATAGCTTCATACTAGAGCATGTGTGTGCCTAGCAAGATTAAATCCCAATATCCAAACACCAAGAGTAAAGGAAAAAAGCCAGAACATATGAATCCGTGTGTCTTTACCATAGAAGAAGTGAAAAATATTTGAGGGCATAGACATGCTTACTATGATTTACACATTGTACAGCCTATACATGTGGCAAGAGAATACCTAATATGAATGATTACTTAACACACACACACACACACACACACACACACACATATATATATGAACATATACATTTTTGTTTTCTCTGTATCAATTAATTGAAGCCCCTTGTAGAAAACTGTAATTTTGAGAACTTTTACAAACCACGAGTAACTTCCATGTGCTGCAACATTTCAATAGTATACATATTAATATTATCGCTGAATAATAAAATGTTAAATAAAAACCACAACACTGCCACAATAATGCTCCAAAAATGTTAATTATAAGTACTTAAGACTATACACAAGCAACTTTATGTAAGCTCTGCAGTATCTACACAGTAAAATGTTAGGTAGGTGTTTTCTTTGCTGTCAAGTTTAAATTCCTATCTCTAACACTTTACTCTTTGTCCAGATTTTTTATTTCTCCATGATTAAATGTGGTATTTTTTTATATATTCATTCTTATTCATCTATATTGCCAGTATATAACTGTTCACAAAAATGTCCTATTATTGTAAAAATATACACATTAAAACTCAAAGTAGACACATGGGAATTGAATGAATCAAACATTAAGCTATTCCACACCGAAAACATACTCAACAGAATAGAATAAAATGAATATTTGTTAGCTATCCATCTAATAAGCAATTTAAATCCAAAGTTCATAAGGACCTCAAACAATTGAACAAGAAAAAACAAATTACCCAATTAAAAGTTGAACAAAGATCTGAATAGACAATTTATCCAAAAAGTACAAGTAGCTTACAAGTATATGAACACGTGGGTTATGAGCAGGTTTTTCCACCATCCATGGTCCCAGAACCAAGCTACCCCCAAATAACACACAGAGATACTCTATTAGGTATAAATGCTATAGGCCTGTTATTAGTTTCTTATCGGCTAGCTCTGTCTTAAATATTAACCTATTTCTATCAATCTAAGTATTTCCACATGGTCTCATCTTACTGGAGATAGCGGCTGGTGTTATTCTCTCTCCATCCTCCATCTTGAATCTTGAATCTCCTCCCTACTACTTCCTCTCTCCTCCTTGTCTCCTAGTCCCACCTGTCTTGCTTTCCTGTTGTCCAACAGGGCTTTATTCATTAACCAATATGCAAAACATATTTACAGAATGACATCTCCCATCACATGAGTTCAGTATCAGTTACCATCAGGGAAATGCAAACCACAACCACAGTGAAGTGTGCCATTCCAAACCATTCCAAACAATGACTGTATCAGAATAATATAGAGAAAATAAAAGACTGTGCAGTAGTCTCAGGATGCAAAGTGGCTTTGACACTGTGGAAAACAGCATAAACATTCTTCAAAATTTTATGTATAAAAGGACCATCACACACAAACATAAATATGTATCATTCCTAAGAGAATAAAGTTGTAAAAATCAGTGTGTATATTTAATTTTCAGGGTATATATGTTGTAAAAAACCAAACATAAGTTATTTGAAGACAGAAATTATTTAAAATCATACTGATGTGTCATTGGCACTTGAATTACATGGTAAGAATGCAAAATGTGAAATTACTTTTAGGACAATTTCTCCCAACCAGGTTTTGTTGGCATGAACGTCCAATTTATTTTCCTTTTAGCATAACTTGTATAGGATACTTACTCTATCATACCGTTGAAACTTACAAAGGACAATACATTCAACAGTATTTTTGATTTACTTACATTGGATATTTCTATTCAGTTTAATAAATCTAAACAAACTTCTAAAATAAAACTTTTAAGAATATACAAGATCTTTAAAAGTTTTTTGTTGTTATATTTTATACATTGAAAATGGTTCTTTGTGTGAGTAGAAGTAATTTACTTCCCATGACAGCATAAATAAAGACTATCTAAAAATAAGTGTTGAGGAATACTTATCAGACAATATAATGCAGGGGGTGGAGAAAGAAGGGAGAGACAGAGAGATTTCAAAGTCAAAATCAAATCCGTTAGGCAGAACATTTCACTGAAAGTCAAGGACATTGTCATTCACTTGTGTGAATAGCACTAGGGGTATGTGGGTCTTGCTGAGCCATCTAATGTCTGGATTTTTAAATTTAACAGCATGAACCATACTACTGCCCTACCAGCAAACATGTTACTGGTCAGCCCTTATGCAAGGAATTTGTGGAGAAAAAAAGAACTAGAAAAAAATACAACTTCATGGTGAATGCATTGCAATGACAACTTGGAAATTCCAAAATCAATCAACCAGCGAATCAGGTGGTCCCAAGCTGAACTGCTAACATAAAATTTAGTTGGAAACAAGAATTTTCAAGGCAAATTACTCATAAAATATATATTTTTAGATATTTCTACTTTTCAGATGAAACATCAATTCTATTTTTTCTGCTTGTTTTTGAAAATATAACTCAATTGAATTTCCTTTTTCCATCTCTTCCACTCACAATCCTCTAGAAACCCCTCCTGCTTTCCTACATATCCATGGCCTCTTTCCTCCTTCTTATTGGTGCATACATATATTTGCACATACATGTATATCTCTAAATAGAATCTGCTGAGTCCATGTAATGTTACTTGTATGATGTGTTAGGTAGAAATATCCTCTGTGATGAGACAGTAAAATGCACCATTTTGATAGGCTGTGCTTTTCTGTAGTAGTCTCTATTGCAAAGAGAAGTTTTTTTGATGAGAGTAAAGACTATACTTATGAGCGAGTATAAGAACAAATGTGTATGGATAATTGCTGGAGTAATGCTAGTTTAGTAAATTAATGATTGTAGATTCTCTTCCAGTAATCATGATTCCTCCAGCACTGGGTAGTTAGCTAGATTTTCAACACCAAGAACAATATCCCTCTTGCTGAATTTATCCTAAATCAATTAGAATACAGATGGTTATCACAAAGGGGTGTGAGTCACTACTTCCCCTGTTGGGATTATCTTTCCCTGCTAGTTGTTGATGTGGCTCATAGATATCTTAAAATTCCAACTGCAGTGGAGGGCCCAGCGTTTTAACAGACAATGACAACAAAATTCTATTATAGGGATTCGTAATTCTGAGAAATAAAATGTAGAAAGATCAAACTTACTTTACCTACTGTTTCACACAAATTTCTGCCAATTTTTAAACTAAAGTACTATTCCATTCCCTTTATAAAGTTGCCGTGGAAAATAAAATGAAATAATATATATATATATATATATATATATATATATATATATATATATATATGATGACCTCTTTTCTTAAGTACAATGCTGCCAGAAATGTGGAAAGTAAGATTCTAATAGAGCTGTGATATTATACACATCCAGGCCTTCTGACAGTTGATCTCCTAAGTGCTCATGCAGCAACAACATGAAAATGCACCAACTCCTCCACAAAAAAATTAACTCCTCAGTCCTTTCTCAGGGTATCTTCATATCAGAAGCAAATGGGGTCCTCATTTTAATCTCAAGTGTCTGGCATCTAGGACCAGGATCGTGGGAGGCCAGGACATCTTTCTCTGACTGTAACAATTAAATGCAGAATGAGGCACAATGTGCTTTCTGCTTCATACCAACTTTCCAAGAGGTCCATTCAAAGACTACATCAGAATAACAGAATCAGTTGGATATCTATTAGGGATATATGTCAGTTGAATGCAGTTATTGTTCTCTCATTTCATTTAGTAACTTTTCCTTTCCTTTCTTGCTTAGGCGTTCTTAGCTCTACAGTTTGTGATCAACTTCACACAAATTTACATGGTTGCCTAGGTAAGGAGATATTTCTCAAAGATACAAGACAATTTATTTGCTCATATGCAACTAACAGAAGGGTACTTTACTTTGGCACCCTCTTTTATCCTGACAGATGACTTACCTTATTTTTTTTCTTCTCTCCATGGTTATCTACTAAATGGGAATGAACAGTTTCCTCGACCTCCTGGGGCCAAATCTGCTGCCCTTTTCCCATTTGTTCTCAAGTTTAAAGATATGTGAAGTACATCCAACAGGAACACACTATCCAGAATTCAGATACTAGAAAATTTATTGGTATGCAGTCTCTATTTTGCCAAAATCTGATTGGATGTTCAGAGTGTTTTAAAAGAGAAGCAATAAATTTTTAAAAGAACTAATATTGCTTCTTGTGTCAGTCATTATTCGGGAACTGAGCAGGACAAGCTCTGGGTGTGATTTTCCTGTCATCCTTGCAGCTGCCTTCACCAACTTTGGGACTATGTGAACACCCAAAGATACTCTATTCTCTATGCAGCATCAATGCCAAAGTTCTGCTTTTGTTTCTTTTTGGTCCTTTGTAAGGAATTAACATCAGGTTTCCTAGAATAAAGAAGCAAGAATAAAAATCTTATCATGATGGCTCAGATTGCAAAATGACCTAAGAACAATTTTCCTTAAAAAGCTAAAGAGCAGAGCTGGAGAGATGGCTCAGTGGTTATGAGCACTAGCTGCTCTTCAGAGGTTCTGAGTTCAATTCCTAACAACAATTCCTATGGTGGCTCATAACCATCCATAATGAGAGGTGTTGCCCTCTCCTGGCCTGCGGGAATACATAGAGGCAGAACATGTGTACATAATAAATAAATAAATTTTAAAAATTAAAAGCAAAGGGCTAATTAACTGCATCAATGAGTAAAGTGGATGAGGAACAAGTAAGATACCTGGCATCATCTTTGAGGCTCTACGTGCACATATCATTCTCACACGTGAACATGTATGCACACATATGTAAAGCATAAAATCACAAAAATTCTTAAGAAGATCTAGAAGATATTGAGTAGCCATATTCTTTTTGTGAATTCCAAGGTAAAAGACCTTAAAAATTTATAAGTTCTCCATGTACTTTTAGGAAATTTCAAACTGGAAATGTTAAAGATAGTTACATAATTTACACCCGTGCTCCAATAGGCAAATATAGTATTGATCATAACCATCAATGGTAAACAAAAAAATGGTAAACAAAAAGTATAGGTAAGATTGAATGATTTTTAACTTATATACTTGACTATGTACCAATTTTATAGCCCCAAACTCTGTTATCTTATCTCTTGTATTCCAAGTTATAATAGCTTTGCATACATGCACTTACATAAATATGAGGATAATATATTATATTGGCATCATGGAAGAAAGTTTGCACATTAATACTTATGTAGTATAATTATATAAATATTCAGATATAAATATGAACAAGTTAAAAAAAACAGTAACCTATATGAAGTGACAATTTGAAATAAATATTTCCATTATAAATTTTACTGTATATTAATTCAATAGATGTATTACTGGAAATAATTGCTATAACTAATTAACACTACTATACAAATATCCTTACTTACTTACATCTCTGATTATCTCTAGGGTTCACACATAGTCTCTCACTGTCTCTTTCTGTCTTTATCTCCCTACACACACACACACACACACACACACACAATGTACATAGCATATGCTGTAGACTTCAAAAGATTCTTAGTTTTTTTTCTTTAATACTTTATCTATTCCAAAATTTTTCTGTGAGTTGACTTGTCCAAATATTTTGCCCACTGATTTATTCATTTCTCTCTCACACATTTTGCATACAATGACATTCTCTTATGTTGCAAGAACCTTTCATTCAAATTTCTAAGATTTCACAAGATCCATTTAAGGGTCACTTGTGCCCTTAGCTACAAGTCAGGTAAACATGGTTAGTATGAGGAGATGACAATAGGAACACCTTGACTTTTTATTACAATTAAATGGCCCTGTGGAATTTAAGGTGAAGTGAATGCTTCATTATATTATATTATATATTATATTTTAAATTATCCTCCCATAATCCAATTGAAAAAGTGCACTCTCCTCTTCTTACTACGTAACTATTTTATTTATTATTTTTTCTTATTTTTCATATCAATCACAGTTCCCTCTCCCTCCCATTCTCTCTTATCATTACTCCCTCTTTGCAACTGGATTCCAGGGAATTGGCTCAGTGATTAGCTGTAGATGTCTGCTTCTGTTTCCAAGAACTACTACATGAAGGTTCTAGGATGGAATATAAGTTAGTTATCAATCTCACTATCAGGGAAGAGCATTTATGGTAGCCTTTCCACTGTTGCTCAGAGTGTTAGTTTATTAGTTGGGATCATCCTTGTAGGTCTCTAGACATTTCTCTATAGTCCGTTTTCTCTTTAAACCTACAATGGTTCCCTCTATTATAGTCTCTCTCTCTCTCTCTCCCTCTCTCTCTCTCTCTCTCTCTCTCTCTCTCTCTCTCTCTCTCTCTATCTATCTCTCTCTTTCGCTCTTGGCTATTCATCCTGGCTGCATGGGTTCCCCTCTCCTCCCCTTCTCTTTCTCCTGACTCATTCCCCGTATGCTCAGTAGATCTTGTTCCTTTCCCCTTCTGTGAGGGACATTGTATGAGACTCTTAGGTGCCTCCTTGTATCCTAGTTTCTCTGGCAGTGTGAATTGTAGTCTAGTTATCCTTTGCTCTATGTCTAAAATACATATGTAAGTGAGTACATACCATGTTCCTCTTTTTGTGACTGGGTAAACTTATTCAGGATGATTTCTTCAAGGCTTCAAGATCCACCCATTTGCCTGCGAATTTCAAGATTCCATTTTTCTGTTTGTTTGCTTCTTTCTTTCTTTCTCCTTCTGAGTAGTATCCCATTGTGTAAATGTACCACAACTTCTTTATCCATTCTTCAATTGAGGGGCATCTAGGTTGCTTCCATATTCCAAGTAATGCTGCTAAAAACATAGTTGAACAGATGTCTTAGTTGCATAGATTTGCATATTTTGGGCAGATGCCTAAGAGTGGAATTGCCACATTCTTTGGTAGACTGATTCCCATTTTCATGAGGAAACACCATACAGATCTCCCAAATGGCTATACAAGTTTGCACTCCCACCAGCAGTAAAAGAGTGTTCTCCTTTCTCCACATCCTCTCCAGCATAAGTTGGCATTGGTGTTTCTGATTTTAGCCATTCTGAGAGGAGTAATATGGTATCTCAGAGATGTTTTGATTTGTATTCTCTGATGGCTAATGATGTTGAGCATGTTCTTAAGTGGCTTTCAGCCATTTTGCATTCCTCCATTGAGAATTCTCTATTTAGCGCTGTACCTCACTTTTTAATAGGGTAAATTGGTGTTTTCTTGACTAGTTTCTTGAGTTCTTTGTATATTTTGAAGATAATCCCTCTGTCAGATGTGGGGTTGGTGAAGATATTTTCCCATTCTGTAGGCTGCTGTTTGATATTGTTGACTGTGTGATTTGTCTTACAGAAGCTTCTTAGTTTCAGGAGGTCCCATTTATTAATTATAGATCTCATTGACTGTGCTACTGGTATTATGTTCAGGAAGTTGTCTCCTGTATTAATTCCTTTAAGGGTACCTCCCAATCTCTCTTCTAAGAGGATCTGTGTGGCTGAATTTACATGGAGGTCTTTGATCCATTATTTTTTCTTATTTTACATATCAATCCCAGTTTCCACTCCCTCCCTCCCATGCTCCCTTGTCTCCCCCCCCCCCACTGCATAGGGAGGGTGATGCCTTCCAGGAGGGATCATCAAAATCTGTCAAAGCATTTGGAGTAAGGTCTAGGCTCTCCCCCTGCCTCTAGGCTAAGGAAGTATCCCTTCATGTGGAATGTGCTTTGTGTATTTAAAGAAATAAATAAGATAACAGAAAATGGAAATATCTTCTAGGATCTTAGATAGGTAGAATCAACATAGTAAAAATGGCAATCTTGTCAAAAGCAATCTACAGATTCAATGCAATCCCCATTAAAATCTCAGCACAATTCTTCACTGAACTTGAAAAAACTAATACTATGTAACGATTTTAAGAAAAAAATGAGTAATGAAAGTTAAAATCTTAAGATATTAAATAATCATGACTTAAGATTTTTTCAACAAAATAAAGAGAGAATTAGATGAGGACTGTATAAGAAGTTATCTCTAATTTCTTGGAGGTAGAGTAAGGCCAATGACTAACCACTTTTAAGATGAGTAAGAAAATAATTTATTTTTCATTGATAATATCAGGCTTTTAAGTCCTTACTCTCTTGACCCCTTTGCTCATCACTCTTCCTTGTCTGCAACTGGAATCCAAGTGTTGGAGAAACCCACAGAAAATGCTGACCTGAACAAGGGGGAACTCATGGACTCCAGTTTTATAGCTGGGAAACCAGCATAGAACCAACCCAGATTCCCTGAATTTGGTGTTGGGAGGACTGGGCAAATCTATGGGACCTCTGGTAGTGGATGAATATTTATCCCTAGTACAAATGAACTTTGGGAGCCGATTCCAGGGATATTCCCTCAGCCTAGACACGTGGGGGAGGGACTGGGCCCTGATCCAAATGATATGACAGTCTTTGAAGACTCCCCATGGAAGGCCTCACCTTCCCTGGGGAGCAGAAAGGGGATTCTTTTACCTAGTGAAGGAGGACAGAGGACCAAATATGGCCTACTCGGAAAACATGTCTTTCCAAGCTTCAGACCACCTACTGAATGAACTCTCCATTTTTACAGGTAAAGAAGTTGAATGTTCAGAATTTCTTTCTCTTCTACTTTCAACTTTCCCAAATTGGCAGCTCATAAAAAGAGATGACATGGAGATACCACCCAGATGTTTAAGTTCATAGCAACTGCAATTTGTTCATGAGCACTTAGGCACTGTAAGTTCTTCATCTAGTCCACAAAAATGTTAACCTGATTGTCTTCTTTTGACTACAAAGAAACTCTATATTTGTATGATGTAGAGATGCTAGGTATTTATTTTTGCTATGGCTTTGACAAAACATCACATAAAAGCAACTTCAAGGAGTACGATATTGGGTCATTGGTGCAGAGATATAGCCCATCATGGTAGGAAAGGCATGGATGCAAGATCAGCTTGAGTATAAAGATACTGCTTAACATCTCCACTGACCAGGAAGCAAAGATGGATGTTAGAGTTTATTTGGTCCTCTTCATTTCCCATATTTACTTCAATCTCCAGCACATGCTTCAACTCATATTCAGAATATCAGTTAGAACTGTCTGGAAACACCCACAAAGACCTAGGTGATTCTGAACCTAGTATGTATATAGATGCTTGTGTTCTGACAGGCTGAATATAGCAGCCCATATTCACAGCTCTGAAGCTTTTCCAGGTTCCACCATTTTGCCCTTACTACTTTCTACATATACCATCTTAATGATTACATTCTTAGGAAAAAATATAAGCATATGACTATTCCCATCTTGATGATTCCATTCATAAGAAAAATGATAAGCAGATGACAATATTCTTCCCACAAAACATTCTCTGCCAGAATCTGTGTTCCCTCTACCTAAATAGGCTTCTATATCTCACTCTGGCAAATTGAATTTCCATCATATATCTGTTTAGTGCTCTACCTGTCCTAGAATAAAATTGTCTGCTCATGCTTAACTATTAGAAGAGCCTCTTGATATTAATAGAGCTTAAGGAATTTTAAAAATTCCTCTCTTAATGCCTCACTTTCCACAATATTGTCTCACAAAAACATTCAGAAAATCTTATTGATGTAAATGACTAAGTTGACAGTCTAAACCTTCTGATGATTTTATTGCTCTAATGGATATATCCATGTCTTTCATAGTTAAGCCTCTTAGCTTACCCCCAAAAGAAGACTATAGGAGAAAACCATTTAGAGTGCCACATAGATCAAGCTAATACTCTCTAAATGTTATCCTGCTATTGGATTTTAAAAATGGCAATAAAATATAATGCCATTTTATAATATTTGTAAAATGTGTGCTTTAAAGTTTTGGCTCTTGAAAAAAATCTATATAATTGAATTTTAACATCTATAATTGAATCAGGTTATCCTCATTTCTAACTGACCCTGCAGAGTTTGAAATTTAGTAAAATTTCACAGTATCACATTTTTATTGTAAAGAGAATTAAGTTTTCTTCAACATATAGAAGGCATATACTATTGCATTTTTATTCCCCTTTCGTAAAATGATAAAATTTTGTACATTTGGAAACATTTTCTATTCAGAGGACTAGTTGGCACAAAGCAAGGCCTGGTCATTACCCACAGGAGTATTCCTTTAGCTTATCATAGTCTTCAGAATCTTCTATTTTATCGTTAGCAGAATTGCCTTTTCATTTGTTAATGATAATACAATAGACCCTGTAAGGAAATGTCTGTGAAACTAGACTGGAAAAAATGCATAAACCTGACATTTCTATCCTTAGATCGGATAGACTACCACTGTAATGCAGGTATCCAGTTAGACCATAGTCCTGCAATTCAATTATCAGTTCTATTTCTTCTCAGATTCATTACCTCACTGTTTAAACATCTCTGATCTCAAGACCTCAGTTGTAAAGTCAGTACAACACTTCATGCCAGGAAGGGTCTATATTGGCAAATTGCTTTGCCAGTGAACATGTAATAGTGGCCACATCTTTTGGGTATGGTTTCAGGTGCATATGTGATCCAGTATAAGGTAGAGCAGGGGCTGGCTCATGTTCCCTTGGGTTCCAGAGATTATCAGAAGGGCAGAGACTGCATTTTTCTGGAGCAGAAAGACTTCAATTCACTCTTATCTGTGTAAGTCCTTCTCTAATAAACATCTAGTTATCATTTGTTTTGTGTCTGTTGAACTCACTTAAATGCAGCCTTCAATTGTCCCAACTTATAATGGGTCACAACTGCACCTAAAGCCACACCTAAAAGGTGTGACCACCACTACAAGTTTACTGGCAAGGCAAGATGCTACTACAGAGGTCATCTGGAAATGACTATAATGACTGTGATTCCCAGAGAAAAAGCCAGAGCTACAAGTTAAACGACCAAGGACAATGTTATAATGTGTGACCTAAAGGAACAGAAAGAGACAAGGTCTCGGATGTCAGGATGAAAGAAAGCAATAAGCAGAGATGGTCAGGCCTTGCTTGAGGTGGAATAATGCTATTACAGTAACTGGTCACTGTCTGCTTCCAATTACAGATGTAGATGTGTGGCCAAGCACGTCTCACTTCTGCCTGACACACATTTCTAGCCACTAGGCTTTCTCAGTCACACTGTGGTGGACTGCATCCCTCCATAAATGGTAAGGCAAAGCAAACTTGCTCCCTCTTAAGTTGCTGTTTGTCAGCTGTTTGGTGACCAGAATGGGAAGAGAAACTAGCGCAGCACCCTGAACTGCAGGATGTCAACAAGACTCAGTCAATTTTCTCTTGGCACACTGTTGAAGTTTACTGTCTGAGAGGCATCTGGGATTTTGCATTGAAAGAAGACATAATAGTCTGTGAGAATGACTGAAGACAGCCTACATGTTTACTGCACAGAATGAGACCAGTAGCTCTCATTCTTGAATGGAGCAGTAAAAATGTGAGCCACAGGCCATGCAACCACCCGTGAAGTAAGCATGCTTTCTTATATGTCTAAATTTCTTTTCTTTTAGCATAATGTAAGACTTAATGTGACTGCCCTGGAGATCATAGAGGAGGTGTTTTATAAACTTTGAAATTCATATCAAACTAATGTGTATGCACTGTCATGCAAAAATAATCAGCTATGCTGCAAAAAGGAGGAAAAAATGTCATGGTGGTCTCTTCCCAAATGTAACACAGAGATTACTGTTAATAATGGCATGACAAGATAATTAACACCTACACAACATCTCTCATTTATAGAGTACTTTAGAAATATTAATTGTATGACCTCTTCAAAACCCCACTTTACAGATATATAAACCAAAGCGGAGGTTAAGTTATTTCTCCAAAGAAGAATATTCTGCCCAAAATTTAACAAACATGCCCTTGATATCTTTGCCTTAACCTTAGACAAAGGAGAGATCTCTTCTCTTCCTTCTTATCTGGGATCAAGAAGACTGAGCATGGCATTAATATAATACCCCACTAGCAATAATGACCACAGTCAACAGTCTACTTGCTAAATCATATTCAGAAGCCCTAATAGAAAATCAGTGAGCTAGATAATTAATTAAAACTTGAGACTTCTTCATATTGTTTCCAATTTGTAGGCACAAAAAAATTATGAATTCATTTGTTGGTGCCAGATGCTATTGTCCTTTCAAATCAGTGAAAAGAGGACAATGATACAGTGAAGAAGGAGGAAAAAAGTACAGGTGAGAACAAAGTGTCATCATATGCATCCCAGATATTACAAGACAGCTGTCACACTAAGCTCATGTCACCTTGGATGATGTCACTTGGAAGATGGTATGGCATTTATAATTCAAATGACTATATTTCCCCCTTAGTTACTGCAAAAGAAGTACTGTCCAGAGTTGAAAATAGAAAAAAAAATTATTGATATCTATTTTTTATACAATGTTTGAGCCCCAATTCCTTGGGACAAGTTCATTGAGGTATATTTATAAAGGTACTCTAAACCTATGTGGTAATGTGGCAATTCTTTTGTCAAGTTGTGAACATGCAACATGTAAAAACAAACTGCAAACTTTTACATTTAATTAAATGTTCCTTCCAAAATACACCACATTCTTAATAAGATTTTAACAGAAAATATAGCTAGAATGTATAGTAAAGCGTTCTCATCCCATGAGTAAGGAGAAGTCTCGGTGACAAGATACATAAAAATGAGAGTCAGAAAAAAATAGGGTAGATAATGGAACAATCTGAAAGATGGGGATTGTAACATCTATCATCTCCAGAGAAGACACTAAATGGTCAGAAAGTTCAAGACTGTGTGGGCTATATAATGAATCCTTCCTTAAAGCACAAACAGAAATAACAATCCCCATAAGCTGGGTGATATCCACAGCACTAAACAAAAGTTACACAGTAATGTAAGTTAAATTCATAAAGATGAGAGATTATTAAAAATCAAATACCGATGGCTAGATATATGGCCCCATAGATGCAATGCTTTCTTATTAGTTCAGATCTCAGAACACACTTGAAATAAAGCATCATTTACCAATGTGTGCCATTCACCATAATTTGGGAGCAAGGAGCAGAGACAGAAATGTTACTAGAATTTGATAGCTAGTCAAGAGAGTAAATAAACAGCAATAGCCAGGTTGAGAGCTGGATCTTTGTCTCAACTGTGTAAACTCAGTTTGTCTCAACTGAATGTACCAGGAACACCCAACACACAGGGACATATATCTGTGTATGCATGCACAAACATGCATGCAACACACATACTCTCAGGAGGAGAGAGGTTAAAAAGGAGCAAGTAGAAATGAAAGCTCAGAGACACAATAGGAGCCAGATGGTGGCTCAAAAAGCACACCAACGTGCTAAAAGGGTAACAACAAATATATCAGGAAAAAACTCATTCAAAATAGAACTAAGTAAAACATTAGCTCTCCACTATTCTTTCCCTCACTCAATTTTCCTGCTCCCTCATGCCCTCCGCTCCCCTCCTTTTCTCCTTCCCTTTCTCCTAACTCCCTCTCACCTCACCCTATGCTCCCAATTTGCTCAGGAGATCCTGTCCCTTTCCACTTCTCTGGGGGCCATGTATGTCTTTCTTAGGGTCATCCTTGTTTCATAGCTTTTTTGGTAGGATGGATTGTAGGCTGAGGATTCCTTTGCTCTATGTATAAAATACGTACATGAGTACATACCATTTTTGTCTTTTTTTTTGTGAGTGGGTTACCTCACTCTGGATGGTTTCTTCTAGTTCCATCCATTTACCTGCAAATTTCAAGATTCCATTTTTTTCCCCCTCTGAGTAGTTTCCCATTGTGTAAATGTACCTCATGTACCTCATTTTCTAACTTCATCTATTCTTTTGTTGAGGAACATCAAGGTTGCTTCAAGGTTCTGACTACTACAAATAATGCTGCTATGAACATAGTTGAACATATGTCATTGTCGCATGAATGTGTATCTTTTGGGTATGTGCCTAAGAATGGAATTGCTAGATCTTATGGTAGACTGATTCCCATTTTCCTGAAGAACTGTCACACTAATTTCCAAAGTGGCTGCAAAGTTTGCAATCAGAACAGCAGTGGAGAAATCTTCCCCTTATCCACATCCTCTCTAGCATAAACTGTTATTGGTGTTTTTTGATTTTAGCCACACTGACAGGAGTAATATGGTATCACAGAATTGTTTGATTTACATTTTCCTGATGGCTAAGGATGTTGAGCACTTTCTTAAATGTCTTTAAGCCACTTTAGATTCATTCCTCCATAGGGAATTCTCTATTTTGATCTGCACCCTTCTTTTTTAATTGCATTATTTGGTGTTTTGGTGAGTGGCTTCTTGAGTTCCTTTTATATTTTGGAAAACAACCCTCTGTCAGGTGTAGGGTTGGTAAATATCTGTTCCCATTCTTGGGCTGCCATTTTGTCTTGTTGACTGAGTCCTTTGCCTTAAAGAAGCTTCTCAATTTCAGGGGATACCATTTATTAATTGTCAATCAGTGACTATGCTACCGGTGTTATGTTCAGGAAACAGGCTCCTGTACCGTTCAAGTGTAGAGGTTTAGTGTAGCTGGATTTATGTTGAGGTCCATTTGGAGTTATGTTTCGTGCATGGTAGATATGGATTGATCTGCAGTCATCTACACTAAAGCATCCAGTCATGCCAGCACCATTTGTTGAAGGTGGTTTCTTTTTTCCACTGTATAATTTTAGCTAATTTGTCAAAAATTAGCTGTTGATGGGTGTGTAGGTTAATATCAGGGTTTTCTATTTGATTCCATTGGCCTACATGTCTATATTTGCGTAAATACCAAGCTTTTTCAGCACAATAATTCTATAATAGAGCTTGAAGTCAGGGATGGTGATTCTTTCAGAAATTTCTGAAGTGTACAGAGTTGTTTTGGCTATCCTGGGTCTTTTGTTTTTCCATATAAAGTTGAGTATTGTCCTTGCAAGGTCTGTGGAAAAAATGTACTAGGATTTTGATGGGGATTGCACTGAATCTGTAGATTGCTTTTGGCAAGATTGTCACTTTTACTATATTGACCCTACCTATCCAACTATGGGAGAGTTTTCCATTTTCTGGCATCTCCTTTAATTTCTTCAAAGATTCAAAGTTCTTATTGTACAGGTTTCTCACTTGTTTGGTTAGGGTTACCACAATATATTTTGTGTTGTTTGTGGCTACTGTAAAGGGTGATGTTTCTCTGATTTCTTTCTCAGCTCATTTATCATCTGTATATATTAGAGCTACTTATTTTTTTTAGCTAATCTTGTATCCTGCTAATCTGCTGAAGGTGTTTATCAGCTGTAGGAGTTCTTTGGTAGAGTTTTCCGGGTCACTTATGTAAACTATCATATCATCTGCAAATATTGCAAGTTTGACTTCTTCCTTTCCAATATGTATCCCCTTGATTTCAATTTGTTGTATTATTACTCTAGCTAGAACTTCAAGTTCTGTATTGAAGAGATATGGAGAGAGAGGGCAGCCTTATCTTGTTCCCGATTTCAGAGGAATCATCATAAGCTTCTTTCTATTTAGTTTTATGTTGGCTGTTGGTTTACTGTATATAGCTTTTATTATGTTTAGGTATGTTCCTGTTATCCCTGATTTCTCCAAGACCTTTATCATGAAGGGGTGTTGGATTTTGTCAAAGGCTTTTTCATCATCTAGCGAGATGATCATGTGTTGTTGCTTTTTCAGTGTGTTTATATGGTGGATTACATTGACGGAGATTCATATGTTGAACCACCCCTGCATCCCTGAGATGAAGCCTGCTTTGTCATAGTGAATGATTTCTCTGATGTGTTCTTGGATTCAATTTGCCAGTATTTATTGAGTATTTTTGCATCAATATTTATGAGGGATATTGGTCTGTAGTTTTCTTTCTTATTTGTGTCTTTGTATGGCTTGGATACGAAAGCAATTATAGCCTTGTAGAAAGCATTTGGCAGTGAACCTTCTGCTTCAATTGTGTGCAACACTTTGAGGAGTATTGCTATATTAGCTGTTCTTTGAATATCTTGTAGAATTCAGCACTGAAGCCATCCGGCCCTGTGCTTTTTTGGTTGGGAGACTTTTGATGACTGCTTCTATTTCCTTATGGATTATAGGTCTGTTTAAATTGCTTATCTGTTCTTGATTTAATTTTGGTAAGTTATATATATATATATATATATATATATATATATATATATATATATATCCAGTAAATTGTCCATTTCTGTTAAATTTTTGAATTTTGTGGAGTACAGGTTTTCAAAATATGACTTGAAAAGTCTGAATTTTTTTTCAATGTCTGTTGTTATGACGCTTTTTTCATTTCTGATTTTGCTAATTTGCAAGTTCTCTCTCTGTTTTTTAGTTAGTTTGGATAAAGGTTTGTCTACCTTGTTGACTTTCTATAAGAACCAACTCTTTATTACACTGATTCTTTGTATTGTTTTTTGATTGTTTGTTTGTTTTTATTGATTTCAGCCCTCAATTTGATTATTTCCTGGCATCTACTACTCCAGAGTCAGTTTGCTTCATTTCATTCTAGAGGTTTCAATTGTATTGTTAATTCTCTAATGTGCTGTGACATTTCCTCTTAGTCCTGCTTTCAACCTGTGCCATAAGTTTGGGTATGTTGTCTTCATTCCCATTGAATTCTAGGAAGTCTTCGATTTATTTCTTTATTTTTCCTTAACCCAGGAATGGTGAAATTGCTTATTGTTCAGTTTCCATGAGTTTGTGGGGTTACTGAAATTTGTGTTGATGTTGAACTCCAACTTTAAAGCATGATGGTCTAATAAGATACGGGAGATTAATCTAGTATTTTGTATCTGTTGAGGTTTGTTCTATTATCAAGAATGTGGTTGATTTTAGAGAAGGCCACATATGAAGGTGATAAGAATGTATATTCTTTGTGTTTGGATGGAATGCTACAATTTTGTCATAACTTATTACTTCTTTTGTTAATTTGTTAAGTTTCTGTCTGGTGGTCCTGTCTAGTGGTGAGAATGATGTGTTGAAAGTCTCTTACTACAAATGTGTAAGGTTTTATGTGAGATTTGAATCTTTTACAAATGTGAGTGCTTTGTACTTGGGCATAGATGTTCAGATTTAAGACTTTGTACTGATGAATTTCTTCTGTGATGAATATTAAATGACCTTCCTCATCTCTTTCTATTGATTTTTATCTGAAGTCTAATTTGTTAGATATTAAGATTGCTA